>CM053415.1:15213863-15260445 GCA_028644305.1 Xerus rutilus | reverse complement strand
CCTGTAATCCCAGCACTTAGGGAGGCTGAGACAGGAGAATTGCGAGTTCAAAGCCAGCCTCAGCAAGGGCGAGGCGCTAAGCAACTCAGTGAGACCCTGTTTCTACATAAAACACAAAATAGGGCTGGGGATGTGGCTCGGTGGTCAAGTGCCCCTGAGTTCAATCCCCAGTACCCAAAAAAAAAAAAAAAAAAAAAATGTAGATAGTGCTGGGCATGGTGGCACATACCTGTAGTCCTAGCTACTCAGGAGGCTGAGGCAGGAGAATTACAAGTTAGAGGCCAGCCTCAGCAACTTAAGATCCTGCCATGAAATAAAATTAAAAGGGTTGATGATAAAGCTTTGAGCACTTGCCTAGAGTGCACAAAGCCCTGGGTTCTGGGTTCAGTCCCCAGTACTGAAAAACTAAAAAAAGTGGATAGTAATGACACCTAGCAAGAGAGGAATGAGTGAGTTAATACACATAAAAGTCTTAAAACAAGGCATCCTTTGGTGGTACACAGTATTGCCAAAGCTCTGCAGGCTATTGTTATTTTCTAATCATCTTTCTAGAGCCACCTCTTTTGCCACCTTCTCTTCCCTAGCAGTTGTGCTCTATATCAGTTCAACTTGGACTCCATGAGGAATCTTCTGGAGAGTGGACACTATGACTAAAACTAAAAGTCTGAAGTCCTGATGTGGTCCACAACCTTCATTCAGAGTCATAAGGGACCCTAATCCCCCTAGGTGCTCACTTGGCTCTTGCTCTGGCTGGGCTACTATCTCCAGTTCTTCCTCCTGTGGGGTGAGTGCCTGCTCCTCTGCCTCCTCGCCTTTTTTCTCTGCAAGCCAGAAGCAGGAAGAGGCCTCAGTCCCAGCCTTGGGCTTGGCCTGGCCCTGTTTGGTACCCATCTTACCCTTTGGCTGGGGCTTGGTTGGCTGTAGCCCTATGTAAGTCAAAGATAGATCCAGCCGTACCTGGGGAGAGAAAGAACAAGGCTAAAAGAAAGGCACTTGCATTGAGGGAAAGGGGAAGATGAGGGGCAGTTTCTTGCAGCCCACATCACAGTACCTGGGGTGTGAAGACATATTTGTAGAGTTTGAAGTGGCGGAAGTAGGTATTGACCACGTAGTCTGCCAGAGCCAGCAGTTGGTCCTCCTTAAAGAGGTCAATGCTGAATGGGGGCCGCTGTGGTGATGACTGGGAGTTAGAGCACTGACAGCCTCCAGAAGCCCTGGCCCTTCCTCCAGGAGTTCAGATATCTGGAGCAGGGAGAGCCCACTGTGGCCTTTAGAGGAAGATGTGAGTGATAGTGGGAGAGAGAGGGTAGGGAATTGGGCTAGTCCTTGTCTTGGGGGACAATGATAATTCTGCCCTAGATACTGACCCTGACTCCATGGCAGAAAAGAACACTGGTAAAGTAGCGGTAGCATTCCTCCACGTTGCCCAAGGGGGTTGCTGGTAGGGAAAGCAGGGTATGGCAGTGAGGCCCTTCCTGCTATCCATCCCTCCAGTTCACTCCCTACTTAAAGAACAAGCTTCAGAGGTGGACAGGTCTAGGTTTAAGTCTTGGTTCATTTCCTTAATTCACTCGGCAAATACTGAATCCTCAGTATGTAATGTTGTAGGCACTGAATAAGACAGACAACATCCTGCCATCAGGAAGCTTACATTCTAGTGGAAGTAACATACAGTAATCCAAGAAATAAATAATTTCAGTTGTTAAACATTCTGAAGAAATCAGTCTGAGAATAAAAGGGGGTGGGGAAAATGCAGAAGTCATTTTATTGAGCACTGCATGTATTTGCATATATTATTTCTCAGAACTGTCTCACATAATATTAGTGCTATGTCTAATTTATAGGATTTCAAAGATGATAACTGTTATGCTAGCAGTGGTACTAGCTGGTACTGGTTCAGATGATAACTGATACTGCTAGTAGTGATGAAACCAAGATTCCAGGTGGTTATCCCTCTATTCCTGTTTCCGTGGTCAATTGTGGCAGGCCAGTCTCCTCCTCTCCCTGGGGCTCAAACCTTCTGGTAGCCACTTCCCTCTCACCAGCACAGGCCTTGTGAAGATCTTGGAGCAGGGCACAAGCCACAGATGTCTGCTCCAGTGAGAAGCCCTGCTGGCGGCAGAAGATGAGTGCATGGGAGTAAAGGTCCAGGGTGATGGCATCCCGCAGGTTTTGCTCAGGACAGTCAATCTTCAACAGCTCAGCCAGAACTCTTAGGAGGGAGAGGGAAGGAAGGAATGAGTAACAATAGAAATCTTGTTTCACCACCCTACACTCACCATGTTTGGAGCCAGCCATTCCTCATGTCTTCCTCCCCAAGAGCTTTTCCCCTCCTTGCTCAATCCCATACTCCCTCATCTCCTCAACGTTGGCGGTCTTCTCCAGTCGGTGCATGGAATGGATGTCCAGGTATTTCCTATCACAGGAAAAGGGGAAACAGTATTTATGGCTGGTACATGTTAGATTCATGATGGAACTGATTGCTCAGGAGACCTACATTTGAGGCTTGGCACTTTGACTAACTTTGTAACCTTGGACAAGTAACTTACCTCTGTGGGTCTTGCTTCCTCCATCTGTAAATGAGGGATATGGCCTACATGAACTTTTATGATCCTCCCAATGAATGACTGCTTGTCGTCTCTGTTCTGCCACTACCTTGCCATATGATCTTGGTTAAGTGCCCCTGTGGTCCTCAGTATCCCCATTTGTACCATGTTCCATGGAAGCTATGATATTCCTTTTACACTCTCACTCTTGGCTCTCTTCTCACTGCATCTTTGGACTGGGGAACCTGGAAAGGTGGCTTATAGCCACTTTGAATAATGCTTCTCTGAGCCTCAGTCTCCTTATCTAAAATGGGGATCCCCTGGTTGGGAAACAAACAATGCAAGTATGAAGTGTAACTTTTCCCCAAGGCTCTTCACACTCACCACATGCAGATCCGGGGTCGGGGAAGTGGTGGCTGTGGAGAGAAAGCGCGTTGGGGAAGGAAGAGCTGTGTTGTATCTGGCCCTTATTCCCTGGTCCGTCGTGAATCTCCAGCGGGGCTGAGAACGCGCTATAATTTGTCTTCTCATCTCTAGGACTATGTAGAACAACGCGAGCACGGCTGGACTTAAGAAGGCCCTAAATACTATTTGTGAGCTTATTAATAATCTGGGCTACACATCCTCTACCTCTCTTCATCAAGGCAGCCTGGGAAACGTCCCGAACGTTAGGGAACGTAATGACGGGTGACGCCCCATGGGAAAACCATTTATAAATATTTGTGAGCGGTCCACTTTGTCCTACCCTCACCGGAAACAAGCTGGCTCCAGGATCGTCGTCCGCTTCCATACAGGCCGAGCCCACTGGAGCTGAATCGGTCCGCACACCTGTTCCTATCATGGCCGAACCATCCACTGAACTGAGATCCTCCAGTTCTCGCCGCAGTTCAGAGGGTTGTTCAAGTTCCGACTGCACCTTCACTCCCTGGTACTGGCCGGACTTACGGCTGGTCATCCCCTCGGTGTCTCGAGTCACCACGAGCTCTCTCCGGCCTGGGTTTCTGAGACAGCCTATTCTCTAGCAGCGACTGCCAAGGTCTGACCCTCTAGCGACTTTCTAGCCAATCCGCTGGGCGCGGAAGGCGTCTTTCCGGTCTCCACAGTGATTGTTGCTAAGGGGCTTGTGAGAGGTTGAAAGGTAGAAAGTGCAGGCTCACGCCAATCAGTGAGAGTAGAATGCGCATGCGTAATAAGTTGCACAGTATCCCCCTGTTTGCCCCCTTCAAAGTTCCTAATAGGAGGGCTTGAGCTGTTCTCTGGGCAGGAAAGTGGGAGTTCTGTGTCGGTTGCCATGGGAACTGTCTATTGGCCAATCACCCCTCAGAGAAAGAGGGGGTGTTCAGGAAGAAATCAAAAGATCCGAGAGGCGGAACCAAGCGCGACCAATAAAAACAGGAAATTAAGACGTTTCGCCACATCCGGTGTTGTCTCTGGCGCCTGCGCCCTGTGCAGGAGGGCCGGTGACGTCCGGTGAAATCCAAGATGGCGGCGCTAGGCTGACCCTCCTGTCGGTGAGGGCCGGGGCTGGCGGGGGCAGGATCTATGAGGTGTGTGTGCAGGGGACCGCTCGGGGCTGTAGAGCATCGGCCGCTTCCACATCTCTGCTCTGTCTTCTGCAGACGACCGAAGTGCTGCTCTCTCCCGCGCCCCTCGGGAGACCCTACGCCGCTCCTCGCCGCCGCAGCTATGTCTGGGCTCGGCAACAAACGCGCCGCCGGCGACGGGGGCTCAGGGCCCCCAGAGAAGAAGCTGAGCCGCGAGGAGAAGACCACAACTACTCTTATCGAGCCCATTCGTCTTGGGGGCATCTCTTCCACGGTTTGTGGTCTTTTGCCCTAGTCTTAAGAACTTTGCTACCCCTCCAATCTCTGGTGTCCGCCTAAACCGTCCAGAATCTTAGTGCGAGTTCCCCAAGCTTAGAAAGGTTCAGTTTGTAGCACGTTTTCTTGAAGGAAACCAAGAACACAACATCTGCCTTCCCCCTGCAGTTACAAAAACAGGTCCCAGAGGGCGTGTTTCTCAAAGATGTCAGAGTTAGGGACAGAGGCAGAAGCATAACTTGAGCCTTCTCATAACCAGGATGCTTTCTCTGGGATGTCTGAACCTCTTTAAGTCTTGTTCACAGATAGTTTGGGAATACCACCCTTCCATCCACTCCAGTTGCTTTCCTTATCTGCTTCTGTGATGATTTTTGAGCCCTGCTTGACACTCTCCTTGGCACCTTTGTTTCCCTTGGCAGGAGGAGATGGACTTGAAGGTACTGCAGTTCAAGAACAAGAAACTGGCAGAGCGTTTGGAACAGCGACAAGCTTGTGAAGATGAACTTCGAGAACGAATTGAAAAGTTGGAGAAACGTCAGGCCACAGATGATGCCACACTCCTCATTGTCAATCGCTACTGGGCCCAGGTGGATGCCTTCTGCTTTCTAAGACCTAGCCTTGATTCATTTGCTAATTCTTAGATTACCCTGCTGGGGAAGGAGTTTCATGCTGGAAAGCACTGAGGGATTTATAACATTTCTGGTGCTTTCTCCCTTCAGCTAGATGAAATTGTAGAAGCTCTTCTCCGATGCCATGAGAGCCAGGGGGAGCCATCTGCAGGGACAGAGGCACCTGGGACTCAGGAGGGGCCGACACGTGATATGATCCCTCTCACAGAGCCAGGAACATCAGAGCTGAGGGGTAGGACCAGATCCCTAAGATCTGAGGAGCTTAACTTCTGGGAAGGTTCTGGGGAGCTTAATGTTGGGTTCCTGAATTTCCCACCCCATCCACCTCCTCCAAGAAATTGTTTTCACGTTTGGGGTAAACTGCCATGGATAAGAACAAAGACTGCCGGGCACGGTGGTGCACGCCTGTAATCCCAACACTTTGGGAGGCTGAGACAGGAGAATCGCGAGTTCAAAGCTAGCCTCAGCAACGGTGAGGTGCTAAGCAACTCAGTGAGACCCTGTCTCTACATAAAACACAAAACAGGACTGGGGATATGGCTCCCATATCCCCAGTGGCCGAGTATCCCTGAGTTCAACCCATGGTACCCTCCCCCCCCCAAAAAAAAAAAAAAAGAAGAAGAAGAAGAACAAAGGCTTTGGAATTTGACTTGGTTCATAGTGCCAGTGTTGATAACTTGTCAAGTCCAAAAAGTACTGAGTGTTAACTGTATACTTGACACTGTTTTGGATTAGAAGAAATCACAGACAAGCAGAAACAAATATTGTTCCTGTTGTCATGGAGGAAATTACTAAAAATCATAAGTAAAAATTACTGGGGCCCCTGACAGAGAATAAGTATAGGTGCACACATGTGTGGTTCTGCTTTAGACTGGGAAGGTAGAAGGCTTCCCTCAGGAAGTAATTTGGTAGCTTTGTAGCCTTGAGGAAACTACATTGACTCTTTAAACTTCAGTTAACTTACTGTCGAGTTGGTAATAACAGGCCACTACTGATTGTGTTAATTGAGTGAGTCATGGCATACTAAAGGTCCAATCTAGAACCTTGTACAGATTGGTAGTCACTGCTGCTGTTACTGTCATGAGGATCTGTCTGTCCATCCTTCCCAGAGCCCCTGCCAATGCAGCTGCGACCACCTCTGAGTGAGCCAGCCTTGGCTTTTGTGGTGGCACTGGGTGCCAGCAGCAGTGAGGAAGTGGAGCTACAACTGCAAGGCCGTATGGAGTTCTCTAAGGCAGCTGTGTCCCGGGTGGTAGAGGCCTCAGACCGCCTACAGCGCCGGGTGGAGGAACTGTGTCAGCGAGTATACAGCCAAGGTTAGTCCTACCCTATAGATGTCTGTCTCCACCTACATCTTTATGGTCCCCCCCATGCTCCATCCTATTCCTTGAGCCCAAAATTCCCAAGGAATAAATCAGACATGTTTTGGGGGGAAATGGCTAGTTTGTAGATGGCGATTTCAGCTTTGATTCCTAGATGGAGGAGTTGTTGATGTTAATAGTGCCACCCCCTTCTAGCTAGAGACCTATCTAGAGCACTTTTTATAAATCTCAGTGGTAGCTATTGATCCACAAGGCAGAGCAACAAATAGTTAGGCTTTGTAGGTTGGCTGGTTTCTCTCAGCCTTAGTTCTGCCTCGATAGTATGGGCTTTCTGGGCAAATGGCTCCCTTCTCTGAGCTAGTTTCCTCCTCTGTACAGTGGGGATAAAGACTCCTGGCTTTGTCATGAGAAACTGGCAAGACAGCTGGTGGATCACACTGGGCACATAACAGACTCCAGAATGAGTTAGTACTTTGCCCTGTTGCCCAGGGCTTGATTCTTACCTGGGTCCTGCCTTCCCAGGGGACAATGAGCCCCCTGGTGAGGCAGCTCGGGCACGTACCCGGGAGCTGGGTCGTGAGAACCGGCGGCTACAGGACTTGGCCACTCAGCTGCAGGAGAAGCACCACCGCATCTCACTGGAGGTGGGAGTCGGGCCTTGGGGGTGGAATTAGAAGCAGGGAAGGATTTGGGTTAGATGGGCACCCAAAGATCTCAGGCTGCCAAGTCCCTTTATCCAAGTATCTGTCCTATCCATTGCCCCCAGTACTCTGAGCTCCAGGATAAAGTGACATCAGCAGAGACTAAGGTGCTGGAGATGGAGACAACAGTGGAAGACCTGCAGTGGGACATTGAGAAGCTGCGTAAGCGGGAGCAAAAGCTCAATAAGCACCTGGCAGAGGCCTTGGAGCAGGTGAGGCTGAAGTGCTGGGGCAGATGGAGCCAGGCTTGGGTGCTTGGGACCCTAGCTTCTGCCCTTCATATCCATCACCTGTCTCTCTTCTCTCTGCAGCTCAACTCTGGTTACTATGTGTCTGGGAGCTCCTCAGGCTTCCAAGGGGGCCAGATCACACTCAGCATGCAGAAGGTGAGCAGCATCATTCTTCCCAGTCTCTTTGTCTGTCCCTTCCTTGAAATTTCCCTCAGGACTAAGGGTGAATGTCTACCTCAGAACCCCTTCCCTGTCACTCTTGGAGCTCTTTCTTTCATTTGTCTACCTATTTAGTAAATAATTACAGAGGACTAAGTGCTAAGTACTAGGCAGATTGGAGAGAGAAAAATAAATACTTCATGGAGCTTAGGTTCTAGCTGGGGGAGCAGACAAATAAAATAGTACATCTGTTGGTTATAAGTACCACAAAGAAAAGGCACAGAGCCCGGTGCCATGGCGCACGCCTGTAATCCCACTGGCACGGGAGGCTAAGGCAGGAGGATCTTGAGTTCAAAGACAGCCTCAGCAATGGTGAGGCGCTCAGCCACTCAGTGAGATCCTGTATCTAAATAAAATACAAAATAGGGCTGGGGGATATGGCTCAGTGGTCAAGTGCCCCTGAGTTCAATCCCTGGTACCCACCCGCCTTCCCCCCAAAAAAAGAAAAAGCACAGAAAAAGATAAATGAGAGTTATAGAATCTCTTGGCATTCTGGGGTCACTGTGCTATTTGCCTTTTGCTTCAGCTGGTTTTTCAGGTCTCCTGGGAATGCTTCCTTGACTCTCTGTCAGTTAAGAACTTCAGTTCCCAATGTTCAGTACTGCATGCAGTATTGAAGCCCCAAACTAGAAAAGTGGGAGATCTTAGGAAAGCCCTTGGTTTGGGACTTCAGCATCCATCAGTGTGCTGCACAGGGTAGCTTGGATGGAGTTCGTGGTTGTGGGTGAGAAGAACATGCTGCCTGTCCTGGCCCTGCCTACCACAGCCCCTCCCACTCCTTAGTTTGAGATGTTGAATGCAGAGTTGGAGGAAAACCAGGAATTGGCTAATAGCCGCATGGCAGAGTTGGAGAAGCTACAGACGGAACTTCAGGGTGCCGTGCGGACCAATGAACGCCTCAAGGTGGGCTGTGGTTGGGGCTGAGAGAGCCTGGGCCTGCAAGGTAGGGACTGAACCCTTAGCCTGTTGCTGGCCCTTTGGGGCATTCCTTTCCCTAGGTTGCCCTGCGGAGCCTTCCTGAGGAGGTGGTACGGGAGACAGGGGAGTACCGCATGCTGCAGGCCCAGTTCTCACTACTTTACAATGAGTCTCTACAAGTGAAGACCCAGCTGGATGAGGCCCGGGGGCTGCTGCTGGCCACCAAGAACTCCCATTTGAGACACATTGAGCACATGGAGGTATGGTGTTGAGGGTGAGGGCCAAGTCCATGATACTGCAACATTCCTGGGCTTCTAAGGTCCTGTGTACCTGCCAGGGGTCCCTCAGGAAAAAATTCTTCTAGGGCACAAGGCCTAAGGTGGGGCTGAGGGGTTGTATGGATCTTTAACACCTCAAACTACAGAGTGACGAGCTGGGGCTGCAGAAGAAGCTGCGCACAGAGGTTATTCAGCTGGAAGACACCCTGGCCCAGGTACGCAAGGAGTACGAGATGTTGCGCATCGAGTTTGAACAGAATCTGGCGGCCAATGAGCAAGCGGGTATGTGGTGGGATTAGGAGGCGGGGCCTTTCTGGGTGCGAGGCCCTGCTGGGCTGCTGCTATTCAGATGCAGGAAGCAGAGCCCTTTGTTTTTGCAGAGCCTCAGTTCCCTCTGGGAAACAGGACTGTACTACCTGGCTCTTAGGCATGGTGAGGGTCACAACCAGCTGAGGTGGTTGACAGAGCAGGCTCAGACAGAACATGAACTACTAGCTCCATCTGTTTCTCTGATCTTCTGGTGTCTCTTTCTAGATATTTATTTTATAGAGATTTATTGAATATTACCTCTGAGCCAGGCTATGTTCTAGGTTTTGGGGTTATGATAGTGAACCAGGCACAAAGAATTGCTGCCATTGTGGAACAGTGTTTTGGTAATGGGAAGACAGATGGTAGGGAAAGGATAAAGTGTGTATATTAAATAGTGATGAAGATACCAAGAAAAGTGAATCAGGAAGAGGGGATAGGAAACATCAGGAGAAAGGGCATACAGCTTGGAATGGGGATATCAGGCAGATGTCACCTAGAAGGACATTTGTTTAAGTATCTAACGAATGTTAGTTGTCTGTTCCATACAGGGAAATATGGAGGTATCTAAAAAAATGTACTTGAGCAAAAGTAATACAAATAGGCAGTATCAAATTAGTTTTGGGGAAGTTTTCATCAAGTCTACATTAGTTACTTAGGTGGACTTAGTCACTCTAGGCCTCAGTTTCCCCTCCTGCATAGGAGTATTGGCTCTGGCTCAGCTTCTTTTCCCACTGAACAGTTAGGACCTTAACATAGGGACCAGTCCAACATCCTTACTTCTCAACCCTTCCCCAGGACCCATCAATCGTGAGATGCGTCACTTGATTAGCAGTCTCCAAAATCACAACCACCAACTAAAAGGGGATGCCCAGCGATATAAGCGGAAGCTTCGGGAAGTACAGGCCGAGATTGGCAAGGTGAGGAAGGAACTGCCTGGGAAAAGCTTCAGCTGGACTCCAGTAAGCACTGGCTCACCTCATTCCTCTTCCTCTCTGTCTTGGCAGCTTCGGGCCCAGGCTAGTGGCTCAGCCCACTCCATCCCCAGCCTGGGCCATCCAGAGGATTCTGGCCTCGGTGCCACAACCCCAGGGAAAGAAGAGGGTGGAGCAGGTCCTGTTGGTACCCCTGATAGCAGAAAGGAGATGACTTCGGTCCCTGGTGCCACCACTACTACCTCCTCAGTGAAGAAGGAGGAGCTGGTCCCCTCCGAAGAGGATGCACAGGCCTTAACCCCAGGGCCCCAGGGCCCCTCCTCCCGGGGCCGAGAACCTGACGCCAGGCCCAAGCGGGAACTTCGGGAACGGGAAGGGCCTGGCCTAGGACCCCCACCTGTAGCCTCAGGTCTTTCAAGGGTGGATCGAGAAAAGGCCAAGGTAGAAGAAGCCAAGAGGAAGGAGTCAGAGCTACTGAAGGGTCTCCGAGCAGAGCTCAAGTGAGGCCCTTTGCTCTGTCCTTTCATCCCTGTCAAGTGACCTCAAGCCCTACATACCAAGCCTTCTTCCTATACCCTCCTCCAGGAAGGCCCAAGAAAGCCAGAAGGAGATGAAGCTGCTGCTAGACATGTACAAGTCAGCACCCAAGGAGCAGCGGGATAAGGTGCAGCTTATGGCAGCTGAACGCAAGGCCAAGGCTGAGGTAGGGCTTGTGGGGCATGCAGGGAGGCTAGCCCAGAGGCTGGTGACCAGAGCCCTAGGTCATCAGGAAGCAGTGGCAGCTCCCTTCTTTGACTGTAGGTTGATGAGCTACGGAGCCGCATCCGGGAACTGGAAGAGAGGGATCGAAGGGAGAGCAAGAAGATAGCAGATGAGGATGCCCTAAGGCGCATTCGGCAGGCCGAGGAACAGATCGAACACCTACAGCGCAAGTTGGGTGCCACCAAACAGGTATAAGCCCCTTTAGGTCCCCCTGCTTCTGATACTGGGATTCCCTTATCCCTTTGTTAGATGCCTCTAGCAGATGTGATACCTTTGATGGCCTGGGTACACTGTGGTTCTTGGCTTTGCCATGTTTTCTTGTGGTTCCTTCCATAGCCATTCTGTCCACCTTGCACTTTTCATCTTGTCCCTACCCACTGGCTGTAGGAGGAGGAGGCTCTGCTGTCAGAGATGGATGTGACAGGTCAGGCTTTTGAGGACATGCAGGAGCAGAATGGGCGACTGCTACAACAGCTGCGGGAAAAGGATGATGCCAACTTTAAGCTGATGTCAGAGCGGATCAAGGCCAACCAGATTCACAAGCTGCTGCGGGAGGAGAAGGATGAGCTGGGCGAGCAGGTTCTTGGCCTCAAGTCCCAGGTATGGCTGGCCCAGGGTGGAACTTGCAGGGTGGAGCTGGAGAGGTAGGGCTCCTAGCACTTACTCTACCTCCCCCCACTCAGGTTGATGCCCAGCTGCTGACTGTGCAGAAACTGGAGGAAAAAGAGCGGGCCTTGCAGGGCAGCCTAGGGGGTGTGGAGAAGGAGCTGACACTGCGCAGCCAAGCCCTAGAGCTCAACAAGAGGAAGGTGAGGCTGGGCCCGTAGGGAGCCCACCGAGGCCTCTGGCTCACATCCTCCCCAATGCTGCTTGGAGAATCTGATGCAGATGGCCTGGGGCAAATTCCCTGGCTCTGTCTCTTCTCATGGGATAGCTCACAAGTATCAAAAGATTTACTGTGCGCCAGACCCTGTGCTTGACATATGTGGTCACATTTCAGTCACAAAACATACCAGAATGGTTTTTTTGTTTGTTTGGTTTTTTTTTTTTTTTTGGTACCAGGGATTGAACTCAGGGGCACTCAACCACTGAGCCACATCTCCATCCCTATTTTGTGTTTTATGGAGAGACAGAGTCTCACTGAGTTGCTTAGTGCCTCGCTGTTGCTGAGGCTGGCTTTGAACTCGCAATTCTCCTGTCTCAGCTTCCCAAAGTGCTGGGATTACAAGTGTGAGCCACCACGCCCGGCTACAGAATGGTTTTTGGTATCATCTCCATTTTATTTTGTATGTGAGGAATCTAAGGCTTAGGAGGTCAAATTGACTTGCTTAAGAAAGAGTGGAAGCATGGTGGCGCAAGCTTGTAATCCCAGCACTTTGGGAGGCTGAGACAGGAGAATCGTGAGTTCAAAGCCAGCCTCAGCAAAGGTGAGGTGCTAAGCAACTCAGTGAGACCCTGTCTCCACATAAAACACAAAATAGGGCTGGAGATGTGGCTCAGTGGTCGAGTGCCCGACCGGTACCAAAAAAAAAAAAGAGTGGAAGGGCTGGGGTTGTGGCTAGTGGTAGAGACTTGCCTAATAAATGGGAGGCACTGCATTCAGTCCTCAGCACCACATAATAATAAATAAAAAGTGTTGTGTTCGTTAACTAAAAAAAATATTAAAAAGACAAAAGAGTGGAGCTAGGGTTTGGATCCAGGTCTTCTTGGCTCCATGACCCACATAACCACTCACTGAATAGTTGTCAAATGGGGATGGTGGTGTTGGAGATTGAACACTTGGGGGCCTTGCACCTGCTAGGCAAGCGCTCTACCATTACACCATATCCCCAGCCCAGAGATGGTGGCCTTTTAATAGTTGTATTAAACATAAGAACTATCTAGCTTACACTAAAGGTGTAACATTGATTTTCACCCTATTTTCCCTATTGCTGTACCTTCTTCTCCAGTTAATAATTCCATAAAAGGATCTTCTTTTTTTTTTTTTTTTTAATGCTTCTGTTGTCTTGTGCTGACCACTGCAGAGACTGGGAACAAGAGGGTCCCTGCCTTTGAGTCAAGGCTGGAAATAATGAGGGGTAGATAGCAAGCCAATAAACAATAAAACAGTGCTAATTCAGATCAAAGTTTTATGAAGAAAACTAAGGAGGAGTAAAAGAATAGCAGAGAACCCCCACAGGAGTTGACACTTGGAACTGAGTCCGGAGGGAGTTGCTTTTGTGTTGGCAGAGTTCAGGGAAAAAGAGAAAGGAGGCTGGTGAAGGCTCAGAGACCAGAGTGAGCATCTTGTAGGTGAGAACAGTGTTGGGAATGAAGAGAGCAGCAGGAGGTGAGGCTGAGGGTCAGGAAGTGGGACCAGCTCCAGTGCAGATACCACTGAAATGTTTGACACAAACATTGGTGGAACACAGGTCCCTAGGCTCAAGCAAAGGTCTCTCCTTTCTTTCCCACCTACTTAAGGCTGTGGAAGCAGCCCAGCTGGCTGAGGACCTGAAGGTGCAGCTGGAGCATGTGCAGACTCGGCTGAGAGAGATCCAGCCCTGCCTGGCGGAGAGCAGGGCTGCTCGTGAGAAAGAGAGCTTCAACCTCAAGAGGGCTCAGGTGCGTGCCTTTGATAGGGTGGATGGGCAAGGGTCCCCAATTGGACAGTGAAGCACACAGTTCATGCTTCAAGGGTGAGGACTCTTTCCCTTAACCTAGCCTCTCTGCTGCTCTAGGAGGACATCTCACGGCTGCGGCGCAAGCTAGAAAAACAGAGGAAGGTGGAGGTGTATGCAGATGCTGATGAAATCCTTCAGGAGGAGATCAAGGAGTACAAGGTGGGGCTGTGGGGCTGACTTGTGCCCCCTCAACTCAGGAATTTTAGATGAGGGGTTAGAGTTGTAGTGAGTAGTCTGGGGACCCTAGAAATGAGTTAGGATGGCAAAAAAAAAAAAAAAAGCTTCACTGATTTTGAAGTCAGACAGTTGGCATGAGTATTTAGACACATGTCGTGTGCCAGGTACAGTGCCTAAGGAGGTGGAGATGGTGGGGCTCAGATGTCTTGAGATTGAACTTTGGGAACAATTATTCTTCCTGGCCCCGTGATGAGTAATGTGATGACAGAAGCCAGAGGGGCCATGGGAACTCTGGAGGGGCCCTTGAAGGCCTGGGAGTTCAGTGGGCTTCCTGGAAGGAATGTCACCCAAGGCAGACCTGAAGAGTGAGTTGACTGTGGAGGGATGGGGATGAAAGGGCTCAGGCAAAAGGAAAGGCAGATGTGGAAGCCCCCAGTTGAGAGAAATGTGCTGGACAGATAGAGCTAGCCAGTGTGGTTGGAGAAAAGAGAATGGAGAAGTTGGGCAGTAGCAGATCCCAAAAAGTGTGGGAGCTGGGGTGAGCAGCTTGGCTTACCTGAAGACAGTGTGGAGACATTGAAGGGGTTTTTTTTGGCAAGGGATGGGGAGTGCTAGGGATGGAAACCAGGCCTTTTGCAGGACTTTTAACACACACGGTCTCTGAGCTGCACCCCCAGCTCCATAAAAGGGTTTTAAACAGGAGAGTGACATGGTCAGGTTTGCTGTTAGACTTGAACTGGAAGAGGTACAGGCTAGACACACCAAGATTGTTAGGTTATTACACTCATTGAGGCAAAAACTTACAATTAGCTAGCTTAAGGTATTGTTTATGGTAGGTGGGTTCAGGAGATACTTAGGGGATAGATTTGTTTGGATACAGGGATAGATAGAATGCATAGAGTGCAAGAAAGGGAAATACTGGGGAAGACTTGTGATTTGAGAAACTAGTCATGTGTAGGTAACGTATGACTGGTCACTCAACAAGGGTTTGTGGCATTAGTAGACAAGTCATTCTCAGGAATCTGGAAGCTTAAGTGACAGGCAGATGAGAAAGCCTGAGTGTTGAGAAGAAGGAAAGTAATGGGGAGTTGATGGAAAAGGCTATGGCCCAAGTCATGAGAAATGCCACTGGGACTTGGTGATCTGGGAGGGAATGTGTTTTGTTTTTTGTTTTTTTGTTTTGGTACTGGGGATTGAACTCAGGGGTATTCAACCACTATGCCACATCCCTAGCCCTATTTTGTATTTTATGTAGAGACAAGGTCTCACTGAGTTGCTTAGCACCTTGCCTGCTGAGGGTGGCTTTGAACTTGGCAATTCTCCTGTCTCAGCCTACCAAAGTGCTGGGATTATAGGCGTGCGCCACCATGCCCAGCTTGGGAAGGAATGTTTTTTTGGGCGAGGGTGAGGGTAGAGCCACTAGAGTAAGGGAAATGTAGGGGTGAGTCAAAAACTGGACAATTCATAGAAACATATGGACCTTGAAGGGGTTGAGATAGCTGGAGGCATGAGGTAAAGAAGACAGACTTGGAACCTGTTCAGTGCTGATGGCAGGGTCTGAGAGATAGGGAAGAGTGATGCTGAGAAATTTCCGAGGCTGCCTGCTGATATTCCAAGGGTGCTGGCAAGGCTGAGTTGGGGTAATTCCTCTCTGGGGTCGAAGGCAAGACCCTCTGGGAGGTCTTGGGCTGAGAGAAGACCCATAGCAGCATCTCTGGGTTGCACCAGTGCTGGGCCCAGTTTGTAGCATAGGTAGCCCATTTCTAGTGGTACTGCCAATGCCAGGTGTGACAGTAGATGCAGCTGAAGAGAAAGTAGACCAGGTTTGGGATTTTTCCAGAGGAAGCCAGTGGGACAAGAGAGAAGCCCAGGCAGAAGAGGCCAAGGTCTGTGGATCATTTTCCTTGGGAGAATCCAGACTCTGCTACTTTAGTTTTGAGACTTTGGCTTCTGAGCCTCAGTTTCTGCATTCATAGAGTGCTCATTCCACCTCCCAAGGTTTTGGTGAGGATTATATTCATCTGGTTTGTGTGAACCAGCCTGAACCAGTCCTGCTGTGAACCACTCTTCCTACTGTCAGCTTAGGGTCTGGGCATCAGCAATTATTCCAAAGCTGATGCCCTTTGCCTGGTCCAGGCGCGGTTGACCTGTCCCTGCTGTAACACCCGCAAGAAGGATGCAGTCCTTACCAAGTGCTTCCACGTTTTCTGCTTCGAGTGCGTGCGGGGCCGCTATGAGGCCCGCCAGAGGAAGTGCCCCAAGTGCAACGCAGCTTTTGGTGCCCATGACTTCCACCGTGTCTACATCAGCTGAACCTGAAACTCAGGGGACTTTGGAACACCCATGGACCCTGGGGGCTGTGCCCCCAGCCCTTTCCCACCCAGGTGCAGTGGCCCCACCCTTCATTCCAGACCCCATGGGCCTAGCCCCTGCCCACATAGTTGGTTTGGGGTCCTGGTGCATGCTGTGGAAGTGGGATCAGCTAGGGTCAGTTCCATCTTCTGGAGGTCTGACCTGTAGCCTAGGGGGTGCTCTCATGGAGCTCAGAACACTCAACTGAGCTTCCCAGAAGCTGGCCCTAACTCTGCTCCTGCTGTCTCCATGGACCCAACGTAACCCTAAGGGGGATGTTCCCCAGGCTGTGACCAACCACCCACCCAAGAGGAGGCTCACGGCCCACCTACACACCCACATAAGGACCAGGGGAGGGCCAGTCCTCAGCCCCTTGCTAGAGATTGGGACATGGGCCCCAGGGAGACTTTCTTCACTCACTGTCCCCTAGGCCTGGGCAGGGCTTCCATCCTTCCTGTGGAGTTCTCTGGATACTGGTCTGGCTCTTGTGCCAAGGGCTGAAGGAGCTACCCCTGGCGTGACTGCCCTCTTCCTCTGGGAAGTTCCTCCTCTACAGTTGCTGCAGTCACTGCCCTCATCGTGGGAGTGCTGAACCAAGATCATCAATTTCTATTCTAATGGGGCCCTTCCCAATCTACTTCTCTCCCAAGCCCACTTACCCCCACCACCACCTCATGCATCCCATGGCTCCACTGGGTCCCTAGCTCTAACTGTGCTTTCATCCTGGTGGCCTTAACTGCAGTGGAGTTGAAACTTCCCAGAGGGGAAGGGACAGACCAGCCCCAGCCACTGGGCCAACTTCCAATCATTCCAGGTAGAAAAGCTTTGCCCAACACACTCTGTGACAGCGTATACCCAGGACGCTTCCTGTACTGCCTGCCCAGGTACACTCTGTGGGCTGTGACAGCACCCAAAGGGGCCTGGGAGGTGGAGCTGCTGACAGGTGCAGGAACCTATTTGCAGCCTCTGCCCTACACATGTCTTATATAGGCTATTACTTGTTCTGAATAAATGTCCAGCCCTTGGCCTACAATTAGTAGCCAGACCTCTTGCCCCAAGCATAATCCATTTTTAGCTGCTACTTGTTGGGCATCTCCTTGACTTGCTTTGGACCCTGGGGAGGGAGGGCCAGCGCCTATGTGAGCCCATTCCTGCCCACCCCGAAGGCTGTTATTCTTAGACATAACAGCGGCCAGGGATCCCAACTGTGCCTTGGCGGGAGCGCACCAAGCTGCTATAAGTGAGGAGTCAACCGATCAGGTAGGTCCTACTCCTATTGGGGAGGCTGCCAGCCCTTCGCGGTCCGAACTGTTCCCTCCGGCAGTCATTAGCCGTTGGAATGCTGGGAGGTCTCGAGCTGCATCTTGGGAAATGTGGTCCCCCATTCGTACCTAGCGAGAATATTCTCCCAAACCTATGGAGAGGACCGGGTTGTGCCGGCCAGAGGTTGAGCACGAACCTAGATCTGCTGGCCATCCCACCCCTATGGACGCACAGATCGGGACAAATCAGCGGGATGACTTCCTTCATTGCAACCTGCTGGGGCCGCTGACCGAGTTCTCCGGGTTGCCCAGCGTTATTTCTGGGTTCAGCTCGCCATCTGCCTCTCGGGCGCGGCCCTTACTGAGGCAGTGCTGGGACTGGAGCCAAAGCCGGTACTGCGTGGGGTTGGGGTTGGTGCCGGAGCAGCAGTCCCAGCCATGGCTATGGTTGCGGTCGCGCCTTCTCGGGACCCCGCAGCCTTGTCAGCTGGCGCGCCTTCGCGGGGATTCGCGCCCTTGTCGGCTTTTGGAGTCCACCTGGGGCCTAGAGTTTCGGCGGGGCTGCAGCGGCCGAACCAGTTCGGACTGGAAACAGAGACACGGGCTACGGAGATTTCGGGTGCGGGGCTGGCAGCGATGGGCATGCTCGCCGATGCACGGGCCGCGGCTGGCGATGACATCGAGCCGCAGAGGAAGTGTCGGTGGCTGGTGTGCGGCGGGGCGGGGCGGCGAGCTCAGGGTATTACATCATAAGAGACAAGGCCACCTGCGCTAGTGGAGAGGACCAGCGTCTGAGAAGGGCCTTGCGCCTGGGCACCGGTGGAGAACAGCGGGTCCTTTGCAACCACGATCGTCTTTCTTAGGAGTCACCTCTGGGTGGGCTCCGTAAGTAAAATCAAGTAACTAAATATCACCTCTATAGATATTGGAGGGAGGTGCTAAAAACCCCTTGTGAGGCTTCATACCTAAATAGTAAAGTAGGAATCAAACCACTTCTCAAGCTCAAATCAAAGGGAATGGAATAAAGGTCCCAGAATCTCACTGTGAGGAGCAAACATCGATGGCGGTGGCCGAAAGTCTCAATAAACGATTTTACCATGAGCATGCCAGGTGCTGGTGGGGTCAGTCTTAATGGCTAGTCTGGTCTTTCTACCCGGAGGCTTGACTCTTTAACTACTGGCAGTGGCTTCTCTAGTTTCAGTGTCTTTGGTACCCAGGACCACAGGGATAGGAAGGCCAGAGCTCCTCTTTGGCCAATCCTGACATTGGCTGTACTTTCCTGAGTGAGCAGATGGCATCAGTGATGGACTAGGGCTACTACCTACAATTGGCTAGTAGAGTATTTAAAAGGGACCACTCGGGCTGGGATTGTAGCTCAGTGGCAGAGCGCTTGCCTCACATGCGTGAGGCCCTGGATTCGATCCTCAGCACCACATACAAAGCAATAAAATAAAGACATTGTGTTCATCTACAACTAAAAAAAAAAAAAGGGACCACTCCCAGAGCTTCCCTTGGGTCCTGTGGCACTGCACTTGCCTGAGTTTCCTCCCACTCATGGCCGCCTGCTGGTCCTTTCTTCACCCCTAAACTAGACTCTCATGTCTACTTTGCTACTCTCCCTGAGTGTATTTATCCATGGCCATGACTACAGTTGAGCTGTTAAGACCACCAATCTCTTTCCTGAGCCTGAAAATAACCACTGTTATAGGGTGGGAGGGATCATGTCATTCACAATCCCCCAATAGCACACCTTCCCTAGACTCCTCAAGATACCCCACTGTGGACTCTGCTCTCTACTTTTACGTCCCCTTAATTCCCATTTTGCTTTAAGTCCATACTCTTGTTTGTGCTCTCTATTCCCCATCCCACTCCTGCCCTCTATATATCTGATTTCCTGTTCCTGAGACCCTCATCTTTCAGGTCACTTCTTCATCTGGCTTTTACTGTGGCAGGCACCATCTCTGGGTCCACAGCTACTTTTGCTGTCTCTGAACCAGAGTGTTTTAAGTCCTGTCTCCTTGGAGTTCTCTCACCTTTCTGAGGACTCCAGTGCTGAGACTAGTTCTGATACGCCTCAGTGTCCTCAGTGCTGGGAACCCAAGGAGTATGGAGTTGTCATTAATCCCCCCTCTATGTAAGCAAGTCCTTCTGCCCATCCCTTCCTACCTTGCCTACTTTCCAAGTGGGAGAGAAAGCCTGCCCTGGGGTCTGGGTCAGAGTGGCACCTATGGGGAGACACTTTCCTGCCTAGGACAAGAGTCCCCTGGCAAGCAGAGGCAGGTGACAGGCTAGAACAAGCACTGGCCTGAGGCAGCCATTCAGGCTCAGGAGATAGAGCACCAAAGCATTGAGCACCTGGCATTGAGAATTCCTTGGAGCAGCCCCAACTGGCCCAGACAGTGTGGAGCCCAGGCCAGGCCCAGGCAGGCCCAGCCATAGGAGGAAAGGTTTGGCTGGATGCCTCGCCACTCAAATTCCTAGCTATTCTGATTTCACTCACTCATTTGCTGTGGATCTTGAGCAAGCAGCTGCCTTTCCTTGAGCCTCAGCTTCCCATATGGTGAGGGCCTATGGGCTGACATCCTGGGAGTGAGATGACAAGCCAGAGCTCAGGGTCTAGGAGGCCCCAGTCCAGAGGAGGGATTGAGCCAGGACAGGAATAGGTGGAACTAGATCCAAGTAGCTTTCCCCAGTGGCACTCTGGGGAGAGTGTAGGTATTACAGCTAGAAAGGACTCCCTGGGCTGCACACCTAGGCCTGAGCTGGCCAGTGCCAGAGTCGCCATGTAGCAGTCAGCATGCCACTGTGCTGTTGAAGCCAGGCACTGATATAAGCTTTTTGGGTTTGCCATCAGTTCATCAGATTTCCCACCCTCTCCTGTAAGGGAATGGATTTTTTTTTTTCTTTAAGTGCTGGGATGGAACCCAGGCCCTTGTACATGCTAGGGAAGCATTCTACCACTGAGCTACACCCCAGTCCAGCATGATTTTTAAATTCATAAACCCCACTGGACAGGGATTTTAACCTCCTAGGAAAAGGCTAGACCTGGGGCTGGGCTGAGCTTTTGTCACTTAGGAGCCCTGGCTCAGGGAGAAGACAAGCTCTTTGAGCTTGCTTTATGCTGAATAAAACAAAAAAACACTGGGAAATCTTATTCCCTTTATTCTTTTCAACTAATCAACATGACCACCAGTGACACAACACTGTTATTGACACACAACACTCAAAAGTGGGGCCTCTCTTCACAGGGACAAGTCAGGTGAGTGGGGCTTCCCTCATGGGGACAAAGGAGTCTGGGAACTGCTTACCTCAGGGTGGGGGTCATGGAGCCCCACCTCTTGGTTGTGATAGTTTCAAGTTCCCCCCAATTCAGGATTCATGCCCAGTTCTTTCGAGTTCCCATCTGACCTCCATAGCCACAGCAGTTTCAAGTTTCACCCTAAGCTCAGATCAGTTTCTAGATCGTCCCCTCTGCTTTCACCAATGACTCCTGGCCCCTAGCTGATGGGCTTCTCCACTAGGACACTTATGAGGGCTCTGGGGCTGGCATGAAGATGAATAAGAGGGTTTGACTACATTATGCTTTCCAGACTGTTCTGGTGGGCAGATGTCTCGATTCCTGGCCCTGTCTGAGCCAGTCAGGACTCTGGACACTGCCACCTCCCTGCTTATTTCCTCCTCAGATATAGCTGGCTCTGGGAGGAAGGCACCTGGCTAAAGAAGTTTGGGAAGGTGGGCAAGAGAGAACAGGCCACACCCAGAGGTCTCTGCCCCTTTCCTCCTAGGAAGCCCCAGACTACCAGTAGTGTCCATATCATCCATTCAGTACCTGAGCCAAGACCCTTCGCCTTCACCTGTCCCCACAACATGCGAGCATCCTACTATGTATGCTACACCCTAGTCCTCAATAGGCTACAGTCGACCTTGACTAAGACCACCTCCCCCAAAAGCTGCTCCTCAGCACTCTTCTGAAGACAGATTCTCAGACCTGTCTGAGGGAATCTGCTCCTAGCTTTAAGGAGTTTATCTCTACAACTGAAGTTTCTGCTACCATCTTAGAAGCGGGAAAATCGGCTTAGACTTGGAGCACTTATTTCCTCTCAGTCTTCTAGAGACTCCCCTTCGTGGACATTTCTGACAATAGAGATTTGCAGGCAGTCTCCTCCCCTCTCAGTGGCCCTCTCCTACCTGGCACTTGGGTGGGGTGGGGTTAATGTGGATGTTAACAAGGCTGTCTTCACAATTATAAATAAGGCCTGCCTTTTCTCCCAGCAGGCCTGGCCTTTTTCTCCCACAATGTTCTAGATTTTGATCCTTTTAGATTTGAGGGTTATACCTTTGTGGACAGGATAGATGAGGGTGAAGGGTTTTCACCTTTTAAACTTAATAGATAATGGGATTAGAGGTCTCTTTCACAGCTTTGTAGGAATCCATGTTGCCCCTCTCTGGGCATGTGACTCCTGAAGAACCACCTCACCTTGGCATCTCAGTCCTCCTACTCCAGGACAGTGCATCGCTGGTGCCAGTGTGGGGTCAGGGGGGTACTTCCTCTCCAACTGAGCACTGAGCAGAGTCCTCCCCATCTTTAAGGGTTTCCAGGGTTATTGGGGGGGGGGGATCCTTGTTGCAGATGCTTCTCTCCAGAGTCTTCTCTCTTCAGCCATTTACAGGGCACCCATCTCTCCCCATCACACAGCCCCAGTCACACGAGCAGGTTTGGCTGGTTTATGAAGCATAGCTGTATGGTGTGTGAGGAGAAATGTGCCTGGCAGAAGGTTTCTCATTTCCCTCCAGTGGTTTCCAGCTAAGGAGAGAGGAGCCAAGGGGGGTGGAATCTTCCCTTCCAAAGGCCAAGATCACCTCAGAGGGCTCCAGGTACCAGGTGAAGAAGGTGGTCGGGCTTCTGTAGACTTTTGAGGGACTTCTGGTCCAGTCTGGGGGCAGGAATCTGGGTACCCACCACCACACATGGGCTGGCTCATCCTATGGGCAGCCTTGCAACCAGCTCACATGAAAGGCTGAGGTTTAAAATCAGGTTGCTGGCTAATCAAAGCTTTCTATGCTGTCGTCTTGCCATCCCTTGTCGCCACAGAGAACCCTCAAGTGGCTTTTGCTGACTCAGTCTAGGGAGAACAACCACATACAAGTCTTGAGTCTCTGAAGGGATTTATTCTTTGGAGGTCGACTAGCAGCGGTTCTCCCTCTCCACTGAGGACAGAATTTGAGGAAATGAGCTGCCACTGCAGCAAGACTGGGGGCAGTTAGATTGCAGGAAAAACCTCCTGACCATGAGACCTGAGAATGTGGCAGAGGCCCCCTCCAATCCTGGAGGCCTCTTGGAGTAGACGTTTCCAGCTGGGCTGGGGAAAGTGGTCCTGCCTGGCTCAGGGAGAACCTTGACAGCCTGGACTGGGATCTGCTTGCATTTACAGTTTAACAAGTTCATGGAAAGGGGAGAATCTGGCCTGGAGTTTGCTGGGTTCCACCTGAACAGTTTCTCCACCTTGCCTCACTCCAAGCAATCTAACGGAAATTTCCCCTAATTTTTGTGGTGGTTTCTCAGTATTACACTCCAACTTTTTTATGCACCCCAAACTTCAACTTTTAAAAAGGCTTGACATAATTTTTCTCTCATTTTTGGGTTCATGTTAACAGATTCCATGGGCCTCTTCCTCTAACACACACAATTCATCTAAGATTGGCCTTGTACCCCCAGTGAAACAAGCTACACCTTTTCTTTCCCCGGGTCTCTGTCTTTTATCTTCTCTGTGGGTTCAAAAGCGCCTCATCACTTATTTTTCTCCTGGTTTTGTTCTCCTTTTTTAGTTCCAGACTATTCCCACACTACTCCCCAGCTGAGAATTTTCTCAGTGTAACGGTCCAAGGCTGCTGGGAGAGGGGCTCCTCCCATTCACCTGTGGGAGAGGACACTGCAGAACTAGCATTGTGGGAGGTGTTTCCTATACCTTCTGAGGGTCACCATCCCGAGACAATGCCATGCTGGGTTCCCTGTACTTCCCTGACCCTACAGGATTTTGATACAGTTTTATGGGGTTGTCTAGAGACATATTGGGACCTCT
This sequence comes from Xerus rutilus, assembly GCA_028644305.1. Taxonomy (NCBI): domain Eukaryota; kingdom Metazoa; phylum Chordata; class Mammalia; order Rodentia; family Sciuridae; genus Xerus; species Xerus rutilus. The sequence continues at coordinate 15,237,248 of CM053415.1, read as the reverse complement.
TCCTACAATTAATAGGGCTTTTATCCACTAAGGTTTATAGGGTTTTTCTGCTACAGACTTAAAGGGCTTTTTTTCCTACATATTTATAGGGTTTCTAACCCAACAGTTTTTCTCTACTGCATTATAAGTGGCTCCCACCAACAATTTTATAGGATTTCTTATCACTGATGTAAAAGCACTATTTTCCCCAGGGATCTTTATCCTCCACTTCTCTACAATCTGCTAGGGTTGTCCTCCTTTCCCCACATGATTTTTGGGGGGAGCCAGTGTTCCTCTCAGAGAGAGGCCTCTGGTCTCCACACCTATTTCACAGGGAGACACCTGGATGGCAGCTTCTATGGAGGAGGAGGGCTGCAACTTCTGTGAAGCCATCTCCACACTCAGGACACAAATAGGGCTTTTCTTCCAAGAGGGTTTTGGGGCTCTCTCCTTCCCTCTGGCTGCCGCTCCCTGTGGGGGTGAGAGCCTCTCCCTCACCTTCCTGGCTCCTGGACAGGGTGGCTGGCTCTGGCAGGGGGTCCTCAGGTCTGGGGGACTTTTCTTGGGTGTGGGTTTCCTGGTGTCGGATGAGGGCCAGGCGATCCAGGAAGGAGGCCCCACAATCGGAGCAGCTGTAGGGTCTGGCCCCCAGAGGGCTCCTGAGGTGCTCCAGGAGGACGGAAGAACTCTTTCCTGGCTCAGGACTCTTCTGGGATTTCCCGCCTGCATGGGCTTTCTGGTGTAGCAGCAGCTCAGAGCTGAGGCCAAAACTTTTTTTGCATTCAGGACATTTAAAGGGCTTGCCACTCAAGAAGGGACTGGGCCCTGCCCCTTCCCCTAAGCCAATCCTATAATCCGGAAAGAGAAAAGGCTTTTCATTGCCGTGGGTGAGCTGATGTTGGAGGAGCACAGCGCGATCCAGGAAGCTTTCTCCACAGTGGGAACAAATGTAGGACTTAGAGGAGAGCAGCCCTAACCTTTGGCTGAAGCTCTCCTGACTTTCGGGCGTTTTAAGGGGCTGTCCTGGGGGGTCAGCTCTGCCCTCCGCAGCACCTGGGTAGGAATTCCCTCCAAAAGGGAGCCTTGGGGGACGGAACTGAGGTGGCTTGGGGGCTGGGTGTGCCATGAGACCGTCTGCATTTTTGTAGGGGTTTTCTCCAATATGGATCCTCTGGTGCTGCATAAAGATGCCCTCATCGTTGAAGCCCTTTCCGCAGACCAAACATTTGTGGGGTTTGGCTCCAGGGGGCGGGGTCAGCAAGGCGGGATCCCCCAGCCCCAGCAGGGTGTCGCCCTGAGCTCTTCTGGCAGGGGTCTTGCCCCTCTCGTGGATCACTCGGTGCTGCTCCAGCTCATGAGCCTCCAAAAAGGCCTTCCCGCAGTCGGAACACACGAAGAGGTTCTCATCCATGTGGGTACGGACGTGCGTGATGAGGTTTGAGCTCTGGCTGAAGCTCTTGCCGCACTCGGGGCACTTGTAAGGCTTCTCGCCCGTGTGAGTACGGCGGTGCTGGATGAGGTGCGAGCTACGGATGAAGCTCTTGCCGCAGTCGGAGCACTTGTAGGGCTTCTCGCCGGTGTGGATGCGCTGGTGGCGGATGAGTGTGGAGCTCATGATGAAGCTCTTGCCGCAGTCGGCGCAGATGTAGGGCCGCTCCCCGCGGTGGATGCGCTGGTGGTTGATGAGGTTGGAGCTGACGCTAAAGCTCTTGCCGCACTCGGGGCATTTGTAGGGCCGCTCGCCTGTGTGCGTGCGCTGGTGCCGCAGCAGCGTGGCACTCAGGGTGAAGGTCTTGCCACACACCGGGCACTTGAAGGGATCCTCGCGCAGGTGAGTCCGCTGGTGCTTGATTAGGGTGGAGCTGTGGCCGAAGCTCTTGCCGCACTCTAGGCACTCGTAGGGCTTCTCGCCGGTGTGCGTGCGCTGGTGCTGGGTCAGCTCTGAGCTCTGGATGAAGCTCTTGCCGCACTCAGTGCAGCGGTAGGGCTTCTCACCGGCGTGGATCTTCTGGTGCTTGAGAAGGTTGTGGTTCTGGCCGAAGCGCTTGCCACACTCGGGGCACTTGTAGGGCTTCTCGCCGGTGTGGGTGGCCTGGTGCTGGATGAGGTCTGAGCTGCGGTAGAAAGCCCGCCGGCACTCGCCACACTTGTAGGGCTTCTCGCCAGTGTGGGATCGCTGGTGCTTGATGAGGTTGGTGCTCTGGGTGAAGGCCTTCTCGCATTCGGTGCACTTGTAGGGCTTCTCGCCCGTGTGCGTGCGCTGGTGCTGCACCAGGTTGGAGCTCCAGCTGAAGCACTTGCCGCAGTCGGGGCACTTGTAGGGCTTCTCTCCGGTGTGCGTGCGCTGGTGCTGCACCAGGTGCGAGCTCTGCGTGAAGCTCTTGCCACACTCCGAGCAGGTGTTAGGCCGCTCGCCTGTGTGGATGCGCTGGTGCCGCAGCAGCTTGGACCACTGGCTAAAGCTCTTGCCGCACTCGTTGCAGATGTAGGGCTTCTCCGCCCCAGAGGGGCGACCCTGCACCAGCTCCCGCAGGCTAGGCTCATTGGCGGGGACCACCTGGGGGCTGTTCCAGGTGGTGAGGGTCCCCCACTGCCAACTGGCCTCACAGGTCTTGGTCCAGTCAGACGGAGTAGGGACTACCTCCGGGGCTGGGGTGTCCGGGGAGGTCTGGTGGTCCAAGGGGTTGGAGGGACCCAGTGGGGTGGGGGAGTCCTGGGGGCCTGAAGGATCCTGGGAAGGGCTCTCCAGGGGCATCTCTGGTGGGTCCTTGGATTCTGGACTCTGAGCTGGATCTCCCAAGATGATCTCCTCCCCAGAACTTTCCTGCTGAGGGCTCTCCTCTTCGTTCCCACTCTCGGCACCTATAGACAGAAAGGGAGTCTCCAGCCCCCATCTCCTTTCAGAACACAGGGTCTGGTTTTTCTTCCCTCCCATTTCCCTCAGAGTCTGGGCCCCTCCCTGAACCAGGGCTATTGTCTTGTCAGGACCTCAGTCCCTTCTTGTGCCCCTCACCTCTGTGAGCATCATTCAGGTTCTCTTCAGGACCCTGCAGATCAGGGCCCCACAGCACAGTCTCAGGCTCCATCCCAGAGCTCAGAACTTGGAGGGTTCCGGGGACCCTGGGGGAAAAGGGAGAGACAGCACACATCGCAAGGTGATTTTGCTCTTTTCTTTACTCCGCCTTAGCCTCACTCCTCCTTATTCCTACTCATGTGAACTTCAGTGTCCTACCACCTCATTTTTCTGGGCACCGGTTCTGTGGTCCCCTTTCTGCCGCAGGCCTGATCCTTGCTCCAGATCTTAAGATTGCAATTAAGCAAGTAGCTAAATTTAAGAGTGCAATTAAAAACTCATCAGCCATAACCCTTTGAACCCAGACTGGGGGCTGGAGAACTACCTGACACCCACAGAGGAGGGAGGTTCTCACCCACACCTCTGATGCCCAGAGGCTGGGAAACCTGTTATTTTGTGAATTAGAGGAAGCTCATTAAGACTCCAATTTTCCTCCCTAATGGGGCTGCTAATTGAGACCAATAAACTTTTCCCTTATGAGCCCCAGAGAGAACAGAGGTTCACACTTAAAGGGTTAAAAAAAGAAGCTATTTCAATTTCTCAAAGGGGACAGAAGCCCTCCAAAATGACTGGGCCACTTTCCCTTTTTCTAAGCACAGAAAGAAGATCAGGTCAGAGGTCGGGGGAGGGGCAGCTTAAAGTCAGGGGCTTATGCAGGAACCTCAAGAGGGAAACAAAGGAAGAATAAAGAGTGTGTGGAGAACACCGGCAGAGGACTTGGTGCCTTCCAAGCTGTCCTCATTTCTCCCACCTAGTCCTCTCACAACCCATGAGGGGTTGTCCATTTTACAGATTAGTAAAATCAACACGGGGGCAGGGAGACACCCCCCAACGTCCCAGGCTGGGAAGTTGCAGAGCAAAGACCACAAATGCAAGGTTCTGTGTTTGCCCTGCTCCTGTCTCTGAGAGTATGAGGTGACCTTGGGAGTCATGTGAGACTCATACTCGTGGGGTGCTGGCAGAAGACCAGTGAAAAGGAAAGCTCAGAGCCTGCTGGCTGCCCGTGAGAATAGATTGGAGAAATTCCTGGGACCATAGTTTCCTTGGCTATAAAAGGAGGAGTTGAACCCAGAGATAAGGCCTGAAGATCTGCATCTATGAGCTTGAGACAATCCTGTCCATCAAAGCCTTCCATTACTAGTCCCATCTTGGACCCCCTTCTCTATTCCTTTTGTCTGTTCTGATGCTGCATCACATGCCCCCAACAGTACCTAGCACATAACAGATACTCGATAAATATTTTGTTGAATGAATGAAAGATGAATGAATGAACTAGATGCTCCTTGCTCCTGGAAAACCTGTTTGTTCCAATGCCTTTAAAGACAATTTGCAAGGGGATAGCAGCAAAGGAACCCAAGTTCAGAGTGGCCCCCTCCCAGGTTTCCCCTGACAACACAGCAGCTGCCCTTTCCCAAAGAGATGATTCCAGAATGGAGGAACAGGGCCACAGGAGCAAAGTGCTAGGAGGGCTTCCTGCTGCATCTAGATCCTAATGTGAATCCCTGGGAAGGGCCTGGGCTTAGGGTGGCTGTGTGGATAGGCACTGTGTACACAGGGGCAATGGTGCAAAACAGACATGGCAAGGACTCAAGAAGAGGCAGCCAAGAGGTGACTAAGGTGAAGCAGGAGTCTTCTGAACCCTGCCAAAGAGCAGTAAGATAGAAGTTAGTTTTTAGGAAGTAAATTAATTTCTTCATCTCTGCAGCCACTTAGGCTCTGAGAAAACCCCTCCCCCACCTGTAAATGTCTTTGGGGAGGTGGAAGCAGAGATCTCTGCCTGGCTGTTCAGAGGAGGCCAGGAAGGGCTAAAGGCGACCTGCCGTGTTTGCGGAGCACAGGTAAGAGCTTATGTACCTTGATCGGCTGAGAGAGGCAAATTCGGTGGTCCAGAGTAGAAGGGAAAGAGTTAATGAGCCGGCTGACATGGAATATGAAAGTGAGAAGATTGAGGGAGGCAAGAAGTGCTTGGAGCCAGCCCAGGCCCAAGAGCACTAGCCTCGGACCTCCGGACCGCCCCGCTGAGAAGGGCGCGGAGGAGGAGACCGCCTCCGGGAGAGGTGTGGGAGCGGCCCAGGGTGACCCTGACATGGAGGCAGCGGGAGGGCGGCCACCCGGGCCCCGGCGCCCCCCTGCGCCCGCCCTAGGCCAGATCCCGGACTCGTGCTTCCCCTGCACAGCGACCCTCTCTCCGGCTTCCAATCCCAAGTCCGGGCATCCTCCCCTCCCCCGCCCGGCACCCAGGGTGCCCGGCTCTCCGGCCGGCGCCCGGCTCCTTCCAGAGCTGCGGCTCGCGGCGCCCGCCGGGCCGAATTCCCTCTTCCCAGAATGCTCACGCCCTCCCCCTCCCCCACCGCCAGACCCTCGCGCTCTTCCCAGAATCCTCCAGCCCTCCGCGGCCCCCTGCCCCGGCCCCCACCCCGGTCCCCGGCGGACGAGGGCGAGGTGGAGGGCTCGGGCCCAGTTGCGGGGGCCCCCTCCTCCCCGGCCCCATTGTTCCCCAGCGGCTGTCCCGGGCCCTCCAGGCCACCCCCAAGGAACCCAGGCGTCCCCAACTCACGGCTCTAGGGTCTGGGAAAAAACGGAAGGCAGACTCCAGCCCCAGGGGACTTAACCCCTTCAATGCCCTGCCTCGTGGGGGGGGCGGGCTAGACGCCGAGGACTCAGGGGTCCTTCTCAAGGGGTGATTCCAGGCTGAGGACCCGGGGACCAGTTCAGGGTGACTGGGACGGAGCAGGAAGTGACCCCAGCTTCCCGGGCCCCTCTAGCCTGGAGTCAGAGCATCAGCTCTATGGGATTTAACCCTTTGCCTCCCACAGCCTGGGAAAAAAAAGAGGACAGCAGGAGCAGGGAGGTGGCTGAGATGACGCCCCTCCTGTCTCAAGTGGGAGCAGAGGAGTCGGGCATCCGGGGGAAACCCAGGTGCCAGGCAGGGTCTCGGGATTTCTGGCCATTCTCCATCACGCAGGAGAAGGGGTTCCACTGGCCTCGCCAGTTAAGCCCTATCTCAGATTTGGCGGCTGCTAGTCCCCTGGGGCCAGCCTTTGTTCCGACTCACCCTGGGACAGGGCTGGAAAGACTGGGTTCTGGGGTGGGAGCAGAGGCTGGTAGGGTGGAGCGAAGGGAGAACCCGCTACAAACCAAAAAGGACTTAAATGGCAACACGAATGGGGACAGCAAGGCCAGGAAAGATTCGTGGCAGCCTGTTCTCTCTGCTCCTTTTCCTCTATTAGCTTCCCTTAGAAGAGGAAACTGAGGTCCACAGTGTCAGGTGAGAAGTCAGAGGGGTTCCCCTGGAAAAGGAGGGCAAATACACTTCTCAGCAGCTTAAGGGGCACTCAGCTCCAGCAGAAAACTGCAATACCCCAGGAACACTAGTGACCTTCTAAAGCCCAGGTTATCTGAGTTTCCAATTTTTACTGTCTTTATCTCATTCCTTCCTCAGTACAGTGAGGCAGAACTGCATATTTCTATTTCACAGGTGAGGAAACCAAGGTGTGAGAAGTGAGGCAACATGCTTAAGGGCACATTCTTTGAACATAGGGGCTGAAGAACTTAGAGTTGAATGAGAATCAGGTTTTCTACCCTTAAGAAGTTTGATAATAGCCAGGCAAGGTGGCGCATGCCTGCAAGTCTAGCTACTCTGCAAGCTGAGGCAGGAGGATCTCAAGTTCAAGGCCAACCTGGGCAACTTAGTGAGACCCTGTCCCAAAACTGGGAATGTAGCTCAGTGCTAGAGCACTTGCCTAGCATGTGAGAGGCCCTGGGTTCAATCCCTAGCACAATGGGGCAGGGGTTGTGTTACAGACATAAAGGAATCACAGAATGTGCAAAGGGTTATCTATACATGGATGTGCAGGAGTTAGAGATGGGACAAACTAAATGTCAGAAGTTGTTAAAGAATGAAGTTTCTTTGGGCTAGCATCTGGGATTCAGAGTGTGTAGCCATCATGAAAAGAGGCCCAGCTCAGCCCTGCCTCTGCTTGCTTCCCAGTGCCATCTCCTTTCACTTACATTGCCCTCCAGGCACATCTCTCCCTTGTCCCTGGCTGCCATCATCTGCAACTCCTCATTCCCACCTCAGGGCCTTTGCCCCTCCTGGTCCTCTTACTCTTCTTTTTCTCACAGCCCACAACAGGATATTGCTGTGTCCACAGTCTACTCCTATCTGTCCCTCCACATACCCTCACCTGCCTTTGTATACACATACATGCTGACGTCACTCTTCCTGGGAAGGGGCTTTGTCCATTACATTCACTACTGTGTCCCGAGTACCTGAATAGTGATTAGCATGTAGCTGCTGGGGCAGTGATGCTGCAGGAAGGCTATATCCTGGAGGCTCACAGAAGAGTTTAATCTCTTCTCAACTCTACTAACCTTTGCTTTGTGTGTGTGTGTGGGGGGGTGCTGGGGATCGAACCCAGGGCCTTGTGCATGTGAGACAAGCATTCTACCAACTGAAATATATCCCCAGCCCGTGAAGGGTGTGCTCTGATTGTACACAACAGTGTGATGTCCTTTTTCCTACAGTGAGCTGGTACTGGCAGCCACGAAGATGATACTTCCAGCAAGGGAACTCTCAGAAGGATGAGGGTGACACCCTCCCAGTACCTTTCATGAACACTCCACCACCGTGTTCTTGGTCATGGCTCACTAGCTTCCTACAGAGCTCCTCAACATAAGTCCTTATGCCCCAAGGCCCAGGTTGCTGTGAGATACTTGAATAGACCCTGGTCCATACTCTGCCATCCTTACTGGCTGGGTGTTCTTGGGCAACTGACTGCCTCTTGGAAATGCAGCTTCCTCTTCTTTGGCTTCTACTATTTTTTCCCTCCAGTGCTGGGGATTGAACCCGGAACCTTGCGCATGCTAGGTAAGCACTCTACCACTGAGCTACATCCTCAGCCCCAGCTTCCTCTTCTTTGGGTAAAGAACAAGCCTTGGTATCCAAGGGATGAGAGGGTTAAATGAGTTAATGCATTTCTGAGCACTTTGCAAGAATTTGTTCCTTTCCCAGAAAGAAGTGACCATCTCTAGCCAAGTCTGCCTCACTCTTCCTTATCAGGCAGGAGAGCCAGGGGTCTCTTGAATGTCCTGAGACAATTCAAGGGATGTTTAACTGGTAGGTTTTAGGGACCCACAATCATATACATAGTCCAACTCTCTGCTTCATGGGAGTTGACACTATAGAGAACAGAATGCAAAGGTCAAATGTGAAGCCGGCTGGGGATATAGCTCAATGGTAGAGCGCTTGCCTAGCATGTGCAAGAACTGGGTTTGATCCCTGTCACCTCCAAACAAACAATCAAATGTGAAGCTGGAGAGGCTGATGCTGTGCACCACTTGAGCTGCCTTCTCACCAGGATAGCTGCCTAACTGCAGGCAGGGAAGGCTGCCATTGGGAAAGGATGGGGCTTGGACATGTGCATGCCCCTGCAGGTATGTTGGGGGCTGCTTTTCAGGAAATAGTCCTCAAATGTGGGAAAAGAGCTGGTCCAGAAGACCTGGAAGGACCCTTCCACCTCTGAGAGTCTGAGATTCTAGGACCAGTCACTCCTCTACTCAAGAACCTGCAGTGGCTCCCGAAGGCTTCTCACATCAAGTGCTACCCTCAGGCTACCTTATCACTGCTGCTTTCTTATGGTTTAGACCTAAATCCTTCCCCTATGTAGTCTTCCTTAAAATTCTCCTCTCAGTATAGTCGATTCCAAAATCCTTAGATGCCAGCTGAACAGTTCTACTCCGCTTTGCTTGATTTTTCTTTCCATTTGCCTCACAGATCTTTCACAGACTCATCAGTTCTATTTCACTATGCCAAACTGAATCATCCTGCTCCCCAAGGCCCTCATCTATACCCCCTTAGCCAGAATGTCCTCAGGCCTATGGCACCCCTGCTGTCTTCCCACCTCCTCTTCCAGGGTGCCCATCTCTTCTGCCCCTGCCCCAGGCTTATGCAACCCTTGAGTCTCATTTTCTGTATGTTTTTGTTATTAGGGATTGAACCCCGGGGTGCTTTGCCACTAAGCTATATCTCCAGTCCTTTTTTGCTTGTTTGTTTTTGTTTTGTTTTGAGACATGTGTTGCTAAGTTGCTTAGGGCCTTATGAAGTTGCTGAGGTTAACCTTGAACTTGCTATCCTCCTGCCTCAGCCTGCCAAATTGCTGGGATTGCAGGTATGCATCACTACATCCACTTGGCCCTTGGATTCTCATTCTTTCTTTTTAGTTGTCAGTGGACCTTTATTTTATTTATTTATATGCAGTGCTGAGAATCGAACCCAATGTCTCACACATGCTAGGCAAGCACTCTTCTACTGAACCACACCCCCAGCCCTGGATTCTCATTCTTGAATCACCACAGTTACTTTCTAATTGGTTGTCCTGCCTTCAGCCCCCTTCACTCCTTCCTGTCCATCTGGTGCCCCTTGGATCTTCCTAAAAGCATTGTTGTATTCTCCTGCAGAATACCTCCATGGTCTTCATTATCAACAGAGGCTTTTTTGGTTTTGGTTTTTGGTACTGGGGATCGAACTCAGGGTTACTTGACCACTGAGCCACATCCCCAGCCCTATTTTGTGTTTTATGTAGAGACAGGGTCTCACTGAGTTGCTTAGCTGTTGCTGAGGCTGGCTTTGAACTCGCAGTTCTCCTGTCTCAGCCTCCCAAAGTGCTAGGATTACAGGCGTGTGCCACCACGCCTGGCTAACAGAGGGGTTTTTTTGTTTTTTGTTTTTAATTTTATTTTAGTTGATGGGTCTTTATTTTATTCATTTATTATTTATTTATACGTGGTGCTGAGGATCAAACCCAGTGCCTCGCGCATGCTAGGCAAGCGCTCTACCACTGAGCTACAGCTCCAGCCCCAAACAGAGGGTTTTAAAAAACATTTTTTTTCAAAATTATGAAATTTTTTTGAAAATATTTTTTAGTTGTCAATAGACCTTTATTTTATTTGTTTATATGTGGTGCTGAGACTCTAACCCAGTGCCTCATGCATGCTAGGCAAGCACTCTACCACTGAGCCACACCCCAGCCCCGAAATTATGAAATATATTTTTTTTTAAAGATTTTTTTTTTTTAGTTGTAGATGAACACAATGTCTTTATTTTATTGCTTTGTATGTGGTGCTGAGGATCGAACCCAGGGCCTCACGCATGCGAGGCAAGCGCTCTACCGCTGAGGTACAATCCCAGCCCCTGAAATATTATATTTTTAAAAAGTCAAAATAAGTTGGGCACACTGGTGCATTCCTGTAATTCCAGCAACTTGGGAGGCTAAGGCAGGAAGATCACAAGTTCAAGGCCAGCCTGGGCAACTTAACAAGATCCTGCCAAAGAATAAAAAATAAAAAGGACTAACAATGTAGTTTAGTGGTAGAGTGCCCCAGGCTCAATCACCAGTCCCACATAGAAAAAAAATGTCAAAATAATCTTAAACTATATAAACCATATATAACTGGGCAAATAAAACGTGTGTTATATTAATTAAAATATAAATAAAATTAAAGTATGTATACAATTTTATAATCAAACATTTGCAGTAAGGTGTGATCTGAAATAACCCTGTCACATTTCTGGGCCTCAGTTTCCTCATCTGCAGAATGACAGGGTCAGATGAAATGTTCTCCAACTCTAAGAGCTTGTGGCTATCAATAATTTCTGTGTCTATCTTGACTATCTGGAATGGGTATTAAGTGCTTGGAAATAATAGTTGTTTCTGGGAGGAAGGACTGGCAGACTGGGGTAAAAAGGAAATTTAATTTGCAACCTTGTGTCCTATTTGATAATTTCTAATTAAAAATACTTTTTAAATGGTAAATATTTGGATTATATTATTGGGAATGGAGAATGTGGGATTAAAACAATATGTTGATTTCCTTTTCAGATGTGAACTGATCCAAGTTACACTGAGACAAATGTGACTGATTTGTCACTGTGACCCACAAGTGACATATGACCTAATCTTCTGGCAAGGTCCCTAATCACCTCCAGGAACAAATGCCCTAGTGTAGCCTCAGGATAGGAAAGAGGATTGAAGGCAGTTGGAGGAAAGTATTATATTGTTGCACACAGTTAAGAGTACTTGAAGAGCAGCACATGCCTGTAATCGCAGCACTTTGGGAGGCTGAGACAGGAGGATTGCGAGTTCAAAGCCAGCCTCAGCAACAGCAAGGTGCTAAGCAACTCAGTGAGACTCTGTCTCTAAATTTAAAAAAATACAAAATAGGGCTAGGGATGTGGCTCAGTGGTCGAGTACCCCCCCCCCCCGCCAAAATTGAAAAATCTAGTAAATCTTTCAAAACACTTAATTCCACCACTGGCATATTCCAAGGAACCTTGAATAGTGCCTATAAAACAGTGAAGGCCAAACTCCCTGAGGGCCTGGTCCTATCAAAAATCAAACTTTCTGGTCGAGGTAGCATATGTCTGTAATCCCAGCAGCTCAGGAGGCTGAGACAGGAGGATTGCGAGTTTAAAGCCAGCCTCAGCAAATCAGGCACTAAGCAACTCAGTGAGAGTTGCTTATAAATAAAATACAAAATAAGACTGTGGATGTGGCTCAATGTTTGAGTGTCCTGAGTTCAATCCCTGGTAACCCCCGCCCCCACCAAAATCAACATTTCTGCTTGCCTGAACAATGCTTTCCTGGTAATTCCCATTCTCATGTGGCACCAAACAACCCTCCCCTGGCACCATCAGGACCATCCTGCTCCTGGGCCATTAGCTGAGCCAGGCCTTCCTTTACTTCCTGAAGAACTTATCCTTTGTACTTAGGCGAATTTTGTCTGTCTCTTAGGGTCCTGCTCAAATGCCAGCCAACAAGTCTAGGCTCTGGTATTAACTCACATTTAATTCACATTTGTTAAACATTCTACAATGTGTACTTCCATACACATTAAGTCATTTGTTTCTTTTGCCTTTTGTTTTGTTTTGTTTTTGGTGGTGCTGGGAATTGAACTCAAGGCATCATGCATGTTAGGTAAGTGCTCTACCACTAAACCACAACCCCAATCCATTTGTTTCTTTTATCTCTGGAAGGCTATTATTACCCTATTTTTATTCATGAAGAAGTAGGACTTCAGAGCCGGGCCCAGTGGCGCACGCCTGTTATCCCAACACTTTCGGAGGCTGAGACAGGAGAATCGCGAGTTCAAAGCCAGCCTCAGCAATGGTGAGGCACTAAGCAACTCAGTGAGACTCGGTCTCCATAAAACACAAAATGGGGCTGGGGATGTGGCTCAGTGGTTGAGTGCCTGTGAGTTCAATCCCTGGTACCAAAAAAAAAAAGAAGTAGGACTTCAGACTGATGAGATAACAGGTTCCCCAAAAGCATGTGAGATCTTGGGATCTGGGCGTCTTGGACTTTTTAATTCAGGGCTGGAACTTTTCACTTTTGGAATCCAGCTGAATCCTACCTCTTCCATCCAGCCTTCCCTGACTACTGTGTTTCCTAGGTAATCACTCTCGTCATTGCTCTGGTCTGACTGTCAGAATGCCCAAGTTTTATTCACCATCTTTGCCATACCCAGGTACTCTCTTGTGTTGTTATTTACTTGATATTTTTCTTCAGTTTGACTCATTTTCTTTACTGAAAGAAACATATTTGAGAAGGAAGTTCAACATTAGGATGATAAATAGTAAACTGCTTGCTACAAGTCATAACTAGAAAAATAAATACAATTCTAAATCAACTCCAAATGGATCAGAGGCCTAAATTTAAGGCCTAAAGTTATAAAACTTTAAGAAGAAAACAGGGCTAAATCATTATGACCGTGGATTTAGCAAGCACAACCAACAAAAGAAAAATGTATATACTGGACTTCATCAAAAGTTAAAATCTGTACATCAAAGGAAATTATCAAGACAACTCACATTCATGAAAAACAACAACTCACAGAATGGTAGGAAATATTAGCAAACCAAATATCCGACAATGTTCCAGTATCCCAAGTACATAAAACATACCACTGAATAGTGAAAAGACAATCTGATTATAAAATGGGCAAAGGACCTGAGCAGACATTTCTCCAGAGAAGATGTGCAATACCAACAAGCACAGGAAAACATGCTCAATATCACTAATCATTAGGAAAATGCAAATCTAACACACAATGAGGGACTGGGGGTGTGGCTTAGTGGGGAGTGCTTGCCTAGCATGTGCAAGACTTTGGGTTGGATCCACAGCACTGTAAAAACAAAGAACAATAACAGCCACAACAATACAAAACCCCAGACCACAATGAGATATCACTTCATATCCATAGGGATCATTATAATAAAAATAATAATTAGGACTGGGGATGTGGCTCAGTGGTAGACTGCTTGCTTGGCCTATGTGAGGTCTTGGGTTCAATTCCCAGTACTGCAAAATATTCAATAATTAAAAAACTGAAAATAACCAGTTGTGTTGAGGATGTGAAGAAATTAGAACCCTCACACATTGATGGTAGGAATGTAAAATGATATAATAGCTATGGAAAAGAATTTCATAATTCCTGAAAAAGTTCAGCAGACAATTGTCATATGACTTGGCAATGCCACTCCTTAGCTATAGACTCAAGACAAACAAAAACATATTTCCACACAAAAACTTGTTTATGAAGGTTCACAACAGCTCTATCCACAACACCTAAAAGGTGGAAACAGCACAAATGTCCACAGAGGGATAAATAGATAGATAAATTTAAAACCTAGTTGTTATTTCTTGTTGCTTCATTGTCTTTGTAGCTATGATTTTAATGGCTGTACATAATTGCTTCCACATATCCAATACTTAATTAGGCAATCACTAGGACCATGCACATGCTAGGCAAGTGCTCTACCACTATGCTATATACCCAGCCTAAGCTCCTATTTTTTTCCTCTTGTAAATAAAACTTTGAGGAATTTTTTGGGTGTACTGAGGGTTGAACCCCAGGTTATTTTTACCACTGAGCCACATCCCCAGACCTTTTTCATTTTTTAAAAATTTTGAGACAAGTTCTAAGTTGCTTAAGGCCTTACTAAATTGCTATTGAACTTGCAATCCTCCTGTCTCAGCTTCCCAAGTCACTGAGATTACAGGCATGCACTGCTGCACCCAGCTGATGAAATCTTTGGGAATATACATCCCTCAAATTTTGAAGGTTTCTTAAAATACAGTCCCAGAAATAGAAGTAGTGGGTTAAATCTATAAATATTTCTCTAGCTTTGGTGGTGCCTAGTTTTAAGTAGTTGTGGCTCTTCATGAAGGACAGTCAGCCTGTATCTTTCCATCTTGTCTAAAGGATGTGAGGACAGATTTTATTATATGTCTTGATGCATATATATGAGATATATAAAATTTTCCTGATCTTATAACAATAGAAAATAGTTCCTGCTTCATAGAACACATGTGTGAGTTAAACATGTAGGTGCATAAAAGCTCTTAGTGCCTGGCTTGGAGTGAGTGCTCAGTTGTCATCAGTGATGATTCTGATCACTCTACGAAGGACATGACGTAAGTTTACTATTCTGATTCTTGTAGATCCCTCATCAAAGTATTGGGGGTTGAGTTTTGGCAAGCTATCATCAGTAGATGGCTGGCTTTTGACCACCAAGAGATTTTGTTGCGCTTTGGAAGTCTGTTTCTTTTCAAACACAGGTTCATAAAGAGAGCTACAAGGTCAAAGGGGTGCAGCCCATGTCTAGTATACATGGCCTCAGATATGAAAAATACAACTTTGAGTGGGCACCATAAAGATGACGAAGGAATTCTGCAGTTGTGCTTGCTTATTTATACCTTGCTTGGTTTCAAAAAGGACAGGAGGCATTTATAGAGCCACATATTATACAACAGGTGCTTGGCTTCTAATAAGATTCATGGCTGCTCCAGTGTTGGCCATTGTTGCTAATAGTAGCAGCAGTAGCCAAGTAGTATCATTAACAAGATAAAAAATTAAATAGCAAAGGACAATTGGGGAAATGATGGCCCAAAGCTAGCAAGGTTTTTAAGATTGGTATCAAAACATCCAGTATAAAGTTCTGTTTGTGCAATTGCTAAATGCGGGTTATGGATTTGTCAAGCTTTCTAGAGGTCCAGGCAAATATTGGTTATATAATTCATGGGAAGCTTCAGGTAAAGTTCTCCTGTGAGTCCTTATCAAGATGCTGTTTTGTGGGACTGGGGTTGTGGCGCAGTGGTAGTGTGCTCGCCTAGCACGTGTGAGGCACTGGGTTCGATCCTCAGCACCACATAAAAATAAAATAAAGATGTTCTGTCCACCTACAACCAAAAAATAAATATTAAAAAAAAAAAAAAGATGCTGTTTTGTGGACTGGGGATGTACTCAGTGATAGAGTGCTTGTGTAGCATGCATGAGGCCCTGGGTTCAGTCTCCAGCACTGGGGGGAAAAAAGATATACTGTGATGCAGAAGGCCACATCTTCCAACCCCATCCCCTACTTCTGAACCCAGACAAAACTCCAAGGCTATACCATACAGAGGATGGCTGCCTCTAGTACAAATCACATCCCAGTCTTAATTCCAATAGCAGATTTATAGAATGTCAAATTTTAAGTAGGGTTGAACTCCAAGAAAAAACTAGCTACAACATGTATCTTTAGGCTCTCTGGGGTTGCTTGCTAGATACAGAGTACCTCTTCCTTGTCCTGTTCCAGCAGCCATTCACAAAAAAATGAAACATGGTGGCCCTTGAAGTATCCAATTAGTAAAAGGATGGGTGTTGTTCCCCACCCCCCTTTGGTACTGGAGACTGAAACTAGAGGCACTTTACCGCTGAGCTACGTGCCTGCACTTTTTTTTTTTTTTTTTTAATATTTTTTTAGTTGTTGATGGACACAATGTCTTTATTTTATTGCTTTGTACGTGGTGCTGAGGATCAAACCCAGGGCCTCACGCATGCGAGGCAAGCGCTCTACCGCTGAGCCACAGCCCCAGCCTCCGTGCCTGCACTTTTAATTTATTATTATTTTTTGTTTTTCTGTTTTTGTTCATTTGGAACTTGAGATTAAACCCAGGGATGCTTGCTTGACCACTGGGCTATATCCCCAGCCCTCTTTAAAAATTTTTAATTTTGAGACAGGGTCTCACTAAGTTTCTGCAGCTGGCTTTGAACTTGCCTCCTCTCAGCTGGAATTATAGGTATGTGCCTCCACTGGCTTAGAAGATGGGTTTTGTTACATACTCTAAGGGTTTTGGAGGTTTTGGTGGTGGTGGTTTTTTGTTTGTTTGTTTTTACTCTTGAGATCTGCCCACTTAGTTTGGAACAAGGTTGCCTTTTATAGGGCAGTCAAGTTGTGCTGGTCTCAAGCTATTCTAGCTCCAAATCATCTGCTGGGCCTCCTTCCCTTTATTGCAGAAGTCTAGAACCTATAACCTCAGAGGTCTTGAATTTGACTTTCTTCCTTCCATTTTCATTCACACTCATTGTGTGCCAAGCATTTCGCCTGCTAGGAATTGAACCCAGTAGTACTTTACCATTGGCCTTGCTAAATTGCTGAGGCTGACCTGGAACTTTCAATCCTCCTGCCTCAGCCTCCCGAGTCACTGAGATCACAGGCATGTGCCACTGAGTCTGTGGCTGTCACTCCTATTTTATGCTGAAGAAATTTAACTTCAGAGATATAGCCTTTCCCAAGGATGCCCAATACTATGAACTATGGTTTAATGTAGTCTGCAAGGACCACATGGATTTGTATTTTCAAAATATAAAAAGAGGTGAAAAAGAAAAACTCAAAGAAGCTGAGCAGGGTGGCACACACCTGTTGTCCCACCTACTCAGGAGGCTGAGATAGGAGGATCACTTGAGCTCAGGAATTTGAGACCAGCCTAGCCAACATAGTAAAGATTCATTTAAAAAAAAAAAAAAAAGCACGAAAAACATTTTTAAAAACTTATTAAAGGGCTGGGGTTGTGGCTCAGTGGCAGAGCGCTTACCTAGCATGTGTGAAGCACTGGGTTCGATTCTCAGCACCACATATAAATAAATGAATAAAATAAAGAAAGGCCCATGAATGTATAAAAAAAAATTTAAAAAAACTTATTAAAAGTATATATAATCTATAGTCATGTATAACTAAAAATAACCAATTAAAAACTTTAAAAAAACAACAAAAATACATACATATACATATATATACACATATATCCCCTGTATGGACATGATTTTCCTTGCAGAAGAATGTGTACATAGCCTTGGAACCTAGGGATATATCATGCTGTTTGGAGGGGTCCTTGTGCTTTCTGTGGGATGCTTACTCTCTGACCTTGCCCACAGGAAATAACCTGGTACAAAGTGAACCACTCCACCGAGAGGGAAGCTTTATCAAACCACTCACTTGCGGTTGTTCAGGGAAAGCCCCACACTTTCTCATAGTTAGAAGATGAGATGGGCAATGTCCGGCCTTCTCAAAGCTTGAACCAGGCCAAGGTTCATGGCCAAAGGCAAGAGGTGAGACATTCCTCCCCCGACACCTGTCCTATTCTATGATGGCCTGCTAATCCCAAGGGTTCAAGAACT
The DNA here is from genome assembly GCA_028644305.1 of Xerus rutilus. Classification (NCBI taxonomy): domain Eukaryota; kingdom Metazoa; phylum Chordata; class Mammalia; order Rodentia; family Sciuridae; genus Xerus; species Xerus rutilus. The sequence continues at coordinate 15,219,700 of CM053415.1, read as the reverse complement.
GCAGGGAATGAAAGGAAGAAAGGATAGCCTGACCATGTTCTCCAGGCCTCCAAACTCTAATGGAGGCCCTTTAGAGGCTCTAACATGGAGCCACGGGGAAATTGCCCAGAGGAACCTTGAGCAGCGAACACAGGGAGAAATGGCCAGCAATGATGTCTGCTATTCCAGGGCCTCCACTGGTTGGGTGAAATGTCAGGCTTGAATCAAAATGTGCTTTTACTGTATCCTTAAAATACATACTCAGTGCCTCTCTCTCTGTCTGCCTCTTGCTTGGTTTCAGGGTCATAAGATCTTCAAGCAAGGCTGGGGTCCACTCTGGTGCAGTGGCACCATTCCTGATGGATTTTATCCTGTTGTAGGAATTAGGTGTTTTTGCCCAGCCTCCTCAGCTCTGACTAACGAGACGTCCATGTCTGTGACAGCCCCATAGGATGGATGCTTTAGTCTGGAACTTCCAGAAAAAGTTTCCCAAATCACAGATGCAGTGTGGGGAAGAAAAGCCCATGCATTTTGGAATCCGGGGGCCATGAGTTCAAATCAGACTCTGACTGCACTCCATTATTAACCCAAGTTTCTTCATCCATGAAATGGGACTAATAAAGCTCCCTTCACAGAAGGCCCTGCAGTTAGGGATAATAGAGATAAGGTACCTAAGGAATCTAGCAAATAAGAAGCATTCACCTGTGAGCAGGTACTAGGGATTGAACCCAGCTGTGCTCTATCACTGAGCTACATCCTCAGAGCTATTAATTATTATTATTATCGAATATATATATTGGTACCAGGCATTAAAACCAGGGGTACTTAACCACTGAGTCACATCCACAGCCCTTTTATTATTTTTTATTTTGAGACAAGGTCTCTCTAAGTTGCTTAGGGCCTTGCTAAACTGTTGAGGCTAGCTTTGAACTTTCGATCCTCCTGCCTCAGCCTCCCCAGCCGCTGGGACTACAGGCGTGCACCACCGCGTTCCTCCATGACTTTCCATTTTTAGTGTGAGACAGAGTCTGGCTAAGTTGCCCAGGCTAGCCTCAAACTTGCAGTCCTCCTGTCTCAGCCTCCAAAATCTCTGGGATTATAGGCATGCGTCACCATGTCTGGTTCATGATCCTTATTCTCAGGTCACAAAATTGACCCTCCATCAACGGTCCTTTTGAAGCAGTAAAAATGAGGAAAATAATGATATCTAGCATTTATTGAGTACTTATTATATGGCACTCTCCTAAAATTTACATGTGTTCATTACAGCAACCCTTAGTAGTAAATACGATTATATTACATATAAGAAAGCAGAAGCTCAGAGAGGTTTAGTAACTCAAAGGAGGAGATCTGCAAGGACGCCCACTTGGGATATAAATCAGGCAGTCGGACCCTGCCCTACAAATGCAAGCCCTAGAATCATCAAAACGGCCGCCGAATAGACAAAATAGACTACTCTGCTCTTCTCCGGAAGAAAGTGAACGAATTCCTCCAGTGAATGCCTTAGCTTGCTGGAGCAGAAGGGGTTATTCCCACTGAGACGCCAGCCCCAGGCTCCTAGAGAGGCCCAACGTGGGCGGGAGCAGCGCGCGCTTCCTGCGAGTGGCCGGGACTCCGGGATTGCGACCCGCTGGCCCTGGTTTCAGTGCTGGACGGTCGGGCCAGGCTGCGCGCGGGGCTGCGGCCTGGGGCCCCCATCCTAGAGGCCGACGGGAAGAGGCTCCCCCAAGTCCCCCCTGCCCACCTGAACTCCGGAAAGGGAGGACGAGGAGCCGGGAGCCGAGGGCCGGTGGCTCAGACCCCGGCGCAGGGGGTGCGGGCAGCGGGGCGGGTCTCTCCAGGGACCTTCGGCCGCCCTGCGGCTGCCAGTCCTGCGGTCCCCAGGCTGCCTGCGGCGGGCCCAGGCGGCCACGCTCAGCGGCAGGGACTTCTGGAAGAACCCAGCCCGCTGCACAGGGCCCTTCAAGTGACACTGAGCCTTCTAGAGTCCCTCGGGTAAGGAACCGTCGTTCCTCCACCTCCCCAGGGCGGGCCTGGCCACCCCCTTGTAACCCTCATAGCCGCCCTGCCGGGGTCCGCCATCGGGTCTGGCCGTACGGGCTGTTTGGTAACTGGGCTTGTCCAAGGTCGATGCGCCGCGAGCAGCAGCCGAGCCAGGCCTGTGCCGAAGTGTTCAGCCGCCGGGGCGGCACCTCTCCACGAGGTGGCCTTGACCGGTACAGCTTCTCTAAACTCCGCCACCCTGCACCAAACCGGCTGGTCCTTCCGCTCCGCAGACAGAGGACTCATTCATAGTCAGATTGGAACTTCAGTTACCTTTACTTACCTGCCACTCTTAGCCACTTCCCTTGTCCCCACCTTGTCATACTTTTAGTCTTCTTTTTTTGCATCTAACCTGGCTTTCCAGTCCTACTACCACCATCTTTGGACCCCTCTGTCACAAACTTCTGTCACTAATGTAACCTGCTATCTTGACTGCTTCTTTCTTTTTTCACAGGCCACTTTGTAGATTCCCCAACCCTTGCATCCAATGGCTCCCTTGTTTTCTCTCTCTCTCTTTCTCTCTCTCTCTCTCTCTCTCTCTCTCTCACACACACACACACACACACACACACACACAACAAAAACAGAAACAAAAAAACAAATTGTTAATGATTTGCTAAGTCCAAATCAAAACTTTTGAATTTGGCCTTCAAGGTAATCTGAAATCTGTCTTCAGTTTACCTTTCTAACCTGACCTCTCTTGGTTCCCTAAGTAGAGGTCATAAACTGACAGATTCAACTGATAAATAGGTTTCAACTGGCTAGCAGAATTTTTAAAATTTAAGTCGGTATTTGTTTTAAAACTAGGAGATGTTGTTCTTTAACAAAATCCAGATTTCCACCAGGCATGGTGGTGGATTCCAGGTAATCCCAGCAAATCAGGAAGCTGTGGCAGAAGAAGTCCAAGGCCAGCCTTAGCAATTTACAGAGACCCTGAGCAACTTAGTGAGAACTGTCTCAAAATTAAAAAATAAAAAAGGACTGGGGATGGGCTCAGTGACCCTGGGTTGTTCAATCCCAAATAAAAAAAAAAAAAAAAAAAAAAGCAGGGGCGTGGGTAGTGCTTGTATGGGCCAAATTGTATTGCATTGTATGCATGTATGAATATGTAACAACAAATCCCATCATTATGTACAACTATAATGCACCAACAAAAAAACATGGGGAAAAAAGTCCAAATTTACCGCTTGTTTTGAAACAACAGTGCCAGCATGCTTGGCCCATGTTCTTGCATTCAGTAACTAGCTTAAGTTGGGAAGTGGCTGCCCCCTTTAGACAGGGCTCTGTCTCCCAATTTGCCATAGTCCTCACCACTCTCAAGTACCTCCCATCTCTGAGCCTGAGAGTCAGCTGTTGTGCTTACACTGATGTTTTTCATATAATAGTGAACATTTCTTGGACTCATGTCTCTACCATCAGTACACATGTGGAAGTTAGACCAAAAGGGATGGTGTATAAAAGAATGGAGAATGTACCCAGTCTCTTTAACTCATTTACTTTTCTTTCTGGGACCCCACAGCTGTTTGAGTCTGCCACTCCAGCCTTACAGGAATCAACACAGCTAGATTAAATGCCTCACAGCTTTTTATAGCTCTGCTCCATCTTCTCCACTGAGTAAACTCTATTCAGCAAGGTACAGAGCTACTTTTATTCAGCAAAGGCTTTCCAGACAAGAAACCATCCATCCATCATCCAGCCACCCACCTTATCAACACTTCTGGAGCCTGAGGACTGGGTTGGGTGGGTATGACCAGGTGATTATCACCTCTCCCTCCTCTAAATTTCTGTATCTGTGCTTAAATAACAGTCTTACCATTAAATATAACATAATAAATGTTATACAATGACTTGTACTTGGTAGGTGGTCAATAAATATCTGTTTAAATGGCATGGTCATACACGTCTTCTAGTTAGTTTATAAGGCCTTTGTGTCTGTCTTTGCACTGTCCTAGTGACTAGCACAGTGCCTGACACACAGTGAACATTAGGTGATGTGGGAGGAAATGCACTGTACCCAGGTATCCTAGAAAAGTTTTTGGTGTCAAAGTTGGAAACAGCCCACCCAAGCCTTAATAGTACAGAGGAATGAAGAGGAAGCCCCAGAAAACAGAGCAGAGGCCTTACTCAGTCCTGAAAGCAGGAAACATGTCACAGATCACTTGACCTAGAGGTTCTGCTCAGGATTCAGCCGAAGCTACCTCTAGAGTTCAGCTGTATCCACGTGACCTTGTGAGCAAAACATCCAGCTGGATTCTGATTCTGAATTCCAAACTCTAGAATGACAACAGTGGTTGACAGTACTGAGACACTCAGCCACACACTTGCCAAGAGCTTCACAACCATGTTCTTCTTCTAGGTTCCATGCCACAAAACCATGACTATCTCTATTCTGCAGATGAGAAGGCTGAGGTTCCTATGCCCAGGAAGCTTGCCTAAGCCCAAAGAGTGACAGACAGAGCCAGGATTTCAAATGCACATAGACCAATTCCAGGGCCCCCGTGCTCCTTTAAAACATTGAGGGCTGGGCTGGGGTTGTGGCTCAGTGGTAGAGTGCTTGCCTAGCACGCGTAAGGCATTGGGTTCAATCTTCAGCACCATATTAAAAATAAATAAGTAAATTAAAGTTATTTTAAAAATAAAATATGGGGCTGGGATTGTGGCTCAGTGGTAGAGCTCTTGCCTAGCACGTGTGAAGCACTGGGTTTGATCCTCAGCACCACATAAAAATAAATAAAATAAAGGTAGTGTCCATCTACAACTAAAAAAATAAAATAAAATACAACATCGAAGCCGGGCGCGGTGGCTCACGCTTGTAATCCCAGCACTTAGGGAGGCTGAGACAGGAGAATCGCGAGTTCAAAGCCAGCCTCAGCAACGGCGAGGCACTATGCAACTCAGTGAGACCCTGTCTCTACATAAAACACAAAATAGGGCTGGGGATGTGGCTCAGTGGTCGAGTGCCCCTGAGTTCAATCCCCGGTACCAAAAAAAAAAAAAAAAAAAATACAACATCGAGGGCTGATAAGGGATGCTGGGCAGGACCCAGAGACAGTTGTCAGCCTATTCAGGTTCTTGGTTGTGCCAACACCCAACTCCTTTCCCTCAATGTTCTCTACCATCCTTCTTGAACTCCCTGTGTAAGAGATCAAAATATATATATTATCAGAAGCAAGAAACTCCTATAAAGTCCAAAGAGAAAACTTCAGATTTTAAATTCTTTTATCAAACTGACAATGGAGTTTCAAAGTTAATATAACAAACTTATATTAACAGAGGGAAATCACAAGAGAGAGAAGCCACTTCTCAAAGAAAAGGCAGAGTGGGAAATCATGTATTTATTGAATACCTATTCTATACCAGGGACTGACAGGTGCTTTTATATTATATCTCATATAATCCTTATAAATATGAAGATATTGTCCTATTTTACAGAAGATGGGAGTGAAAGCCTCAAATGTTATGTAGTTTTGCTGAAGCTGATGCTGAGAAGGAGAGCTTGGATCAGATACCAGTCCTGGTGGTCACAAAACCTCTAACACTCATCCTCTGCGTCTCTCTATGAAATGGCCCAGTAAAAGAAACTATTAACTCATGAGTTATGTGGGGGCGTGCCACCAGATGGCGCCGAGCAGTCAGCTCAGTACTGACCACGCTGCCCTGAGAAGCCACCTCCCCGCACTCTTATTGGCTGACCTCTGCTCCCATACTGCTTTAGCCCAGTGACCCTATACTGTTTCCAGGTGGACAGCCCCTTCCGATTCTTTAGCTTGGAAACCAGATACCACTGGTCCCTCCTCCTATATAAGCCTGTGAAC
>CM053415.1:15193425-15213363 GCA_028644305.1 Xerus rutilus | reverse complement strand
CGAGTTCAAAGCCAGCCTCAGCAATGGCGAGGCGCTAAAGCAACTCAGTGAGACCCTGTCTCTACATAAAACACAAAATAGGGCTGGGGACCTGGCTCAGGGGTCGAGTGCCCCTGAGTTCAATCCCTGGTACCAAAAAAAAAAAAAAAGATATTCTGTCCACCCACAACTAAAAAAATAAAATTAAAAAAAAAAAGAAACAAGAAAAATCACTTCCCATTTTTCTTTCCCATTTTTCCGGAGGAAGTTTCTCACTTCTCTGACTATGCACCAGACCAATTTTTGTTCTGCCATTTCTATTCTTCCCTCCACAATCCCAATTCCATCTAGGATAACTGAGAAATGAGGTGGCAATTGAGGCAGGAGACCTGTGGTGGCTCCTTCAGTTACATGAGCCAGAGCATAAAATGGTGGCCAAGCTTGGGATGCGTGGGCTCAGAGATTCAGGAAACCATCTGCAAGGCCAGAAGGTCCAGAATAGCATCCCAGATCTCCCAAGACGGAAAGGGAAGAAACAAAAACACAGGGTTCTTTTAATTTTTTCTTTCTGGGATGTTGCTTTTAATGTAATTGCTTTATTGAGGTATAATTGCATGCCCTGAACTTCATCTACCTAAAGTGTACAATCCACTGACTTTTAGTATATTTACAGTTGTGCAGCCATCACCATAATCAATTTCAGAACATTTTAATTTCTCCAAAACAAACTTTGTGTCTATTAGCTGTCACTTCTTGTTTCTCCTCTGTCCCTCCTGCCCCAAGCCCTAGGCAACCACTAATGCGCTGTCTGTAAATTTGCCTAATCTTGACATTTTGTATAAATGACATATATTGGTTTTGGCTTTAATTGGCTTTTTTTCCTCTTTGCTCTTTTTGGAAGATGGATGAGTGACCACTGAAGATTATGTGATTATTTGGAACCTCTTCTGGAGGGGACAAGAGTAACAGGAAAAACAAAAGAGGAAGATCTGTTTGTTTTACCTTTTATTGCTCTATTTTTTGCTTTGAAAGTCACCATAAATGTAGGCAGGATAGAAATCCTAAGCCAGGCACAGTGGTGCACACCTGTAATCCCAGTGGCTCTGGAGGCTGAGGCTGGAGCATCAGATCAGTTCAAAGCCAGCCTCAGCAACGTAGTGAGGACCTAAGCAACCCAGGGACATCCTGTACCTAAACAAAGTATAAAAAAGCAGCTGAGGATGTGGATCAGTGGTTAAGCACCCTGGGTTCAATGCCCAGTACCAAAAAGGAAAAAAGAAATTCTAAATAAATGAAAGTGGGAAGTGTTGCAAATTGAATTATGTTTCTGTGGGCAATTTTCTTTCCCTGTTTTTATGTATTGCCTTCTGTTTGCTAACACTGTGTAAAGTCAATAATCATAAAGTTGGAAAATATGAGTTCTTTATATTGTGACTCATCTACCATTCAAGTCTACTCTTCTGCAAAATGAGGGGGTTAAAATATAGTGGCCACACCACTACCCTCTCCAGTAGCATCTCCTTAGTTTCAGGCACAGTCTTTCAGGGATCTGTTGATAGTCTATTTTATTTTTAGCTGCCAATTTAGACTTTTCTTCCCTAGAAGTTCAGCATACTGAAAGTGCAGGTGGCTGAGAAGATGTGAACTGCTGACGATTTGTATAACATGTTAAACATTTACCAAAAAACTTTACACACGTTATGAAACCTGTTAGCCAGAAAGGGGCTTAGAGGACATCAAGTCCAACCCCTTCACAATAAGAAAAGAAGCCCAGAAATAGGATGTGATTTGATCAAGGCCTTTAGCAAGTGAGTGCCAGAGCTGAGGTCAGTTCTAGGCTTCCCCAAGCCTGTTCATTTACATATGAGGAAGCCCAAGGCCCAAGAAGCCTTAAGGAATTCTGTAAGAATGGGGCGCACACTAATCCCGGCGATTCCAGAAGGCTGAGACAGGAGGATCACAAGTTCAAGACCAGCCTAAGCAACTTAGCAAGGCAATGTCTCAAAATAAAAAATAAAAAGGCTTTGGGATGTGGCTCAGTGGTAAAACGCCTCTGTTTTCAATCCCCAGTGCCAAAAGAAGAAAAAGAAAAAAAGAAAGAGAGGGGTTAGGAGCCTTGGAGATACTGGAGTCCCATTCCTCTGTCAATAGGCTTAGATGAGGGTCCGAGGTTTCTTGGAATTTCCTGGACCTGGATCCTCTGAGCTTGCAATGCGCCTGAATGAACAATCGGAAGGGGTCCCAGAGGCAGAGGCATCTTTCCTGGAGCGGGGCCGTGACGATTCCTCCGGGAAGGACTCGTGTGTCCGGGTTGAAGAGAACCGGTCCCCAACCTCCTCCTCTGGACCTAGCCCTTGGGAACTCTGCCCCGGCAGCCAACCGCTTGGGGTGCTGAGCGGGCCGGTTTGGGGGTGTGGTCTTACAGTAAGCCAATCCCAGGCCACACCGTGATAGGGGGTGGGGCCACGGCAGCCCCGCCCCACCCCTTCATCTTCCGGGCGGAAGCTGTGCGGTGACCCAGGCAACCGCCAAAGCTAACCGTCCACCTACTGCAATCAGCTAGTGTTGGCAAAACCGTTCGTGAAGCCAGGATCCTTTAAGGGACAAGAAGAACAAGGAGTTTAACCAGTTAGTTGAGTAACGTGAGCTTGGAGCTGAGCAGAGGAAAGGGCTTGCGCGGAATGAAAATTCGGTGTCAATAAAGTACCTACTGTTCGAGGTGTGCAAGAAGTCTAAGGATGCCGGCTGGCCCCGGTCCTACTACCCGCTACTATTAGTAGTCTTTTTTTTTTTTTTTTTTTTTTTTGGTACTGGGGATTGAACTCAAGGGTACTCGACCACTGAGCCACATCCCCAGCCCTATTTTGTGTTTTTATGCAGAGACAGGGTCTCACTGAGTTGCTTAGCGTCTCGCCATTGCTGAGGCTGGCTTTGAACTCGCGATTCTCCTGTCTCAGCCTCCCTAAGTGCTGGGATTACAGACTTGAGGCACCGCCCCCGGCTAGTAGTAGTCTTTTTTGTAGTATTGCAAGGGATAGGAATTTCATTTTTAGATTTCACATTTATTGAGCGCCTGCCACGTGCCAGGCACTTTGGTAAAGACCGAGGCTCAGTGAAGGGAATAGATTCCTGCATTCTTTTTTTTTTTTTTTTTTGGTACTGGGGGTTGAACTCAGGGGCACTCGACCACTGAGCCACATCCCCAGCCCTATTTTGTGTTTTAAGTAGAGACAGGGTCTCATTGAGTTGCTTAGCGCCTCGCCATTGCTGAACTCGCGATTCTCCTGTCTCAGCCTCCCTAAATGCTGGGATTACAGGCTTGAGCCACCGCGCCCGGCTGATTCCTGCATTCTTGAAGTTTACATTCTAACAAAGGGACGCGATAACGTTATGTGGTGTGTTAAAAGGTGATTACAAAGTTTGGGGGAAGAAGAAGTAGGGCAGGTTACATCATTAAATAGGAGGTAAGGTTAAACACCAGTGGGAAAGTGAGATCTCAACAAAGAATTGAAGGAGGCTAGGAGAAGGGAATTCCAGGCAGAATAGTTGATATTATCAACAAGAAAAGAGTGGCTGGAGAGAGGAAATGAGAAGGTGAAAGAGAATGCAGATTTTGCAAGGTACTGTATGCGTGGCTGTTACTCTGGAATGGGGAGCACTGCAGGATTTTGAGCATAAGAATGACACCATCTGATTTATGTTTTAAAATAATTACTCTGGCTGCTGTAGTGAGAAAGAGGACATTGACAGAAGCAGGGAAGCCTGCTAGAAGGTTATTGCACTAGTGCCTAGTACAGGGTGCAGGAAATTAAGATAACTTGGACCAAGTTAGTAGTAAAAAGTGCTCATATGTATAATTTATTTTGGTACTGTGAATTGAAATGAAGGTCTTTTATGCATGAGTGCTCTACCAATATGCTACCTGCCCCCAGCAGGTATTTTGAGATAGAGTCTTGCTAAGTTGCCAGGGCCTCAAACTTGTGATCCTCTTGCCTCAACCTCCTGAGTAGCAGAATTACATGCATTTACCATGTGACTGGCTGAAAGTGGTTAGACTGAATGCATTTTGAAGGCAGAACCCACAGGATCTCCCAAAAGATGAGATAAGCCGGGCGTGGTGGCTCAAGCCTGTAATCCCAGCACTTAGGGAGGCTGAGGCAGGAGAATCGCGAGTTCAAAGCCAGCCTCAGCAACGGCGAGGCGCTAAGCAACTCAGTGAGACCCTGTCTCTACATAAAACACAAAATAGGGCTGGGGATGTGGCTCAGGGGTCGAGTGCCGGTGAGTTCAATCCCCGGTACCAAAAAAAAAAAAGATGAGATAAAGAGAGAAATTAAGAATCTCTAAGCTGGGTCTGGTGGCCTGTGACTGTAGTCCCAGCTATTCAGGAGGCTGAGGCAGGAGGATTGATTGAGCCTTGGAGTGCTGAGTCAGCATGGGCCATGTATTAAGATCCCATCTCAAGGAGCTGCAGTTGTAGCTGAGTGGTAGAGCACTTACCTAGCATGTGTGAGGCAGAGTTCCATCCTCAGCACCACATAAAAATAACTGAATAAAATGAAGGTATTGTGTTCATCTACAAATAAAAAAATACATTAAAAAGAAAATCCCAGCTGGGCATGGTGGTGCACGCCTGTAATCCCAGCACTTTGGGAGGCTGAGACAGGAGAATCCCGAGTTCAAAGCCAGGCTCAGCAACGGCGAGGTGCTAAGCAACTCAGTGAGACTCTGTCTCTACATAAAACACAAAATAGGGCTGGGGACGTGGCTCAGTGGTGGAGTACTCCTGAGTTCAATCTTTGGTACCAAAAAAAAAAAAAAAAGAAAAGAAAATCTCATCTCAAGAAAAGAAAGTCTCTTTAAGGATTTGGCCTGAGCAGTTAAAGGGGGACTTGATATTAGTTGAGGTAGAAAAGGCTAGGAGTGGAGGAGCAGGTTGGGAGCATCAGGAAAATCATATTTATAATATTTTCCAAATAGAATCTTTTGGTCAGAGAAATATAATTGAAACCGGAGCTTGTAACAGGGTTTGCTAACTTAGTTGAAGGTCAAGAAAGTGTTCTCTCACCCCATATGGGTGATATGGGGGAGGCAGGTACTGGAGATTGAACTCAGGGTGCTTCACCACTGAGCTACATTTCCAGCCACTTATTTATCTGTTTATTTATTTGGTACCAGAGATTAACTCAGGGACACTCGACCACAGAGCCACATCCCCAGCCCTCTTTTGTGTTTTATTTAGAGACAGGGTCTCACTGAGTTGCTTAGCGCCTTGCCCTTGCTGAGGCTGGCTTCGAACTCATGATTCTCCTGTCTCAGCCTCCCAAAGTGCTGGGATTACAGATGTGTGCCACCGCGCTCGGCTCCTTTATATTTTGGAGAGAGTATTGCTAAATTGCTGAGGCTGGCCTTGAACTTGTGATTTTCCTGCTTCCATCTCCCTAGTCGCTGGGATTACAAGTACCTTGTGAGACCAAAGGAATTTTTTAAACAGGATTACACAAAGAGAAGTTGAGAGCAGCCAAGAGATAATGGAAATTTTTGAATGCCTTCTGGTGCATATGGATGGCCACTCAGACCCATTGGCTCACTGAAAACAATAAGATGCAGGATGCAGGGGCTTTGTACAGCAGTGGGAGCAGTTGAGAGTTCAACTGCAAGTTTCAAAGATATTGCCCAAAGGAACAAGTGGTTCTGGAAGAGGGGGACGGAAGGGAGAGCAACCTCTGGAAATGAAAGCGCTGACAAGAAGGCCCAGGACTCTGAAGATGGTGGCAATGCAAGACAGGTCAGACACATTCAGGTGAAAAACATGGCAAAATCATGGAAACCATGGAAAAGTTAAGGTCTGGAATGAGATTCAATGAAGTGGTTGCACCATAGAGTAGAGATAAAGCCAGGCAAGGGTTGACTTGGGTTGGATGACCAAAGGACTTTTTTTATTTTTATTTTTTTCGTACCAGGGATTGAACTCAGGGGCACTCGACCACTGAGCCACATCCCCAGCCTTATTTTGTATTTTATTTCACTGAGTTGCTTAGTGCCTCGCTTTTGCTGAGGCTCGCTTGGCTTTGAACCTGCGATCCTCCTGCTTCAGCCTCTCATGCCCCTGGGATTACAGGCATGAGCCGCCATGCCTGGCCAGAGGATTCATTTTAAGCAGCAACATTTGCCTTGCCTGTAAGTAGGGTAGATTAGCCTGTGTTTACAGGCCCTCCAACTAATACACGGAAGAAAATAAAATTCTGTGAGAGACTGAAAAAAGATATATGTAGACATATGGAATGTAGTTCTGTGGTAGAGCACTTGCCTAGCATGCTCAAGTCCCTGGGTTCAATCCCCAGTACTGCAAACACACACACACACACACACACACACACACACACACACCCTAGAGGAATTACCAGGCTAAATCTAAGTGAAAATGTGAACCCAGAGAGAATCTAGGCACTTATGCTATGTTCACCCCAAAAGCATTTGCCATACCTGGTGAACATGAACTGGTAAATAGACAGGCTAATGTGAGCAGGCACAACACAGACAACTAGCCCTGGGTCTGCTGAGTGATTAAGATGAGATGCTCCCTGACTAAGACTGAGACCCCAAAGCAGTAGACCAGGAGTAATTTGACCCAGGCTCCTTGCCACCTCAGGGAATTGAGGGAAAAAAAAAAAGCTTCCTGATGAGGAGTACAGAAGAGAGAGGAAAGAAATTATTTCTGAGAAGTTGTGATAACACACCAGCCCTGGGATGAATGTGTAGCTTCAAATTATATCAGTTTTGCAATTAAAATATCCTTAAACTATATATTTAAAGTGCCTACAGAAATAGGACACTGTGGTATGCACTTGTAGTCCCAGCTGCTCTGGAAGCTGAGATAAGGGGATTGCAAGATCAAGGTCAGCCTGGGGAACTTAGTGGAATGTTGTCTCGAACAATGTTAGTTAACTGGAAGAAGCAAATAGAAATAAATCTTCTAAAACATTTTCAAGGAGAATATAAAGTCAAAATATCCACATAAAGAAATAAGAGAAAGCAGAATCTGATATACAAACACAATATATTAGAATTATATTCTTTTTTTAAAAAATATTTTTTAGTTGTCAATGGACCTTTATTTTATTTATTTATATGTGGTGCTGAGAATCGAACCCAGTGCCTCACGCATGCTAGGCAAGCGCTCTACCACTGAGCCACACCCCAGTCTCAGAATTATATTCAAATTACAAAATATCTATGATTATATGTTGAAAGAAATAAAACATGGGCTTGAAACATTTTTAAAAAAATTTTTTTTAGTTGTTGATTGACCTTTATTTATTCATTTATTTATATGCAGTGATGAGGATCGAACCCAGTGCCTCCCACTTGTGAGGCAAGTGCTCTACCACTGAGCCACAATCCTAGCCTTCGAAAAGTTTTTGTAAGGAGCAAGAAACAACATCAAATGACCTATCAGATCTGAAGAGAAACAAATAGAACCTTTTTTTTTTTTTTTAGAACTGGGAATTGAATCTAGGGGTGCTCTACCACTAAACTATATCCATAAACTTTTTTTATTCTTTTTTTAAATATTTTTTTTAGTTGATGGAACTTTATTTTATTTATTTTTTTTAAATAGTTTTTTTTTTTAGTTGTAGATGGATACAATGTCTTTATTTTATTGCTTTGTATGTGGTGCTGAGGATCGAACCCAGGGCCTCACGCATGCGAGGCAAGCGCTCTACCGCTGAGCTACAATCCCAGCCCCTATTTTATTTATTTATATGCAGTGCTGAGAATTGAACCCAGTGCTTCACACTTGCTAGGCAAGTGCTCTACCTCTGAGCTACTCCCACAGCCCCTCTATAATCTTTATTCTTCAATTTTTGTTCAAGCTCTTCTACTTCCCTTGCCTATTCACATAACTCTTAGAATAATCTTATCTCTATCTACAAAAAAAATCTAGCTGGGATTTTGATAGGAACTCCCTTAAATTCTCAGCACCACATGTAAACAAATAAAATAAAGGTTCATAGACAACTAAAAAAATATTTTAAAAAAGAATAAAGAGGCCTGGCCCACGTGCAGAAGAGGCAGAGCAGACCTACCCTGGCTGGAGGACCACAGGAGGAGACCAACCATGCTGTGGCCCCCATCTACCAGTGGACAGCTGTCCTGGCCTACTTCTCTCTACAGACAACAGCCAGGACCAGGAAGACCATCTTTGAGGTCTCTATAGGCCTGGTTATACCAGAAGTGAGGTATTGGTAACCTGCAGGGACAGATTATAGGGTAGATACTGTAATATCTCAAATTGGCACTACTAGAGGGGAAGACAAATGAACAACATGAAAAAACAAGGGAAGAAAATGCCCCAACCAAACCAAGATGCTACAATAATAGAACCCACTGACAGCACAGTAGATGAAATGTCAGAGACGGAGTTCAGAATGTACATAATTAAAATGATCTGTGAAGCACAGAATAGTATAAGAGCAATTACAGGCAACAATTGATCACTCCAACAAAGAGGTAAGAGAGCAAATACAGGAAGCAAAAGATTACTTCAAGAAAGAGATACTCTGAAAAAAAAAAAAAAAAACCGAGCAGAAATCCTTGAAATGAAGGAAATGATAAACCAAATAAAAAATTCAATAAAAAGCATCACCAACAAACTAGATAACTTGGAAGACAGAACTTCAGACAATGAAGACAAAATATATAATCTTAAAAATAAAGTTGACCACACAATGAAGATGGTAAGAAACCCTGAAAAAACATTCCAAGAATTATGGGATAACATCAAAAGACCAAATCTAAGAATTATCAGGATAGAGGAAGGCACAGAGATACAAACCAAAGGAATGCACAATCTCTTCAATGAAATAATATTGGAAAATTTCCCAAACATGAAGAATGAATTGGAAAATCAAATATAAGAGGCTTACAGGACACCAAATGTACAAAACTACAACAGATCCACACCAAGGCACATTATAATGACAATGCCTACCACACACAATAAGGTAGAATTTTAAAAGCTGCAAGGGAAAAGGTACAGATTACATACAGGGGAAACCAATTTGGATTTCGGAAGATTTCTCAACCCAGACTCTCAAAGCTAGGAGATCCTGGACAACATATACCAAGCTCTAAAAGAAAATGGGTGCCAACCAAGAATATCATATCTAGCAAAATTAAGCTTCTGATTTGATGAAAAAATAAAAACTTTCCACGATAAACAAAAGTTAAATTACAACGAGAAAGCCTACACTAGAGAACATTCTCAGCAAAAATATTTCATGAGGAGGAAATGAAAAACAATGAAAATTGGCAAGTGGAGGGACTACACTAAAGAAAAAGCCAATCAAAGGAGAGACCAAGTCAAATTCAAAACAAAAAATAAACCAAAATAAATGGGAATACAAACCATATTTCAATAATAACCCTGAATGTTAATAGCTTCAACTCATCAATCAAAAAAGACAGATTGGCCTATTGGATTTAAAAAAAAAGACCCAACAATATGCTGTCTTCAAGAGACTCATCTCATAGAAAAAAGACGTCTACAGACTGAAGGTGAAAGGATGGGAAAAAACACACCACTCAAATGGACCATATAAACAAGCAGAGGTTTCCATCCTCACATCAGATAAAGTAGACTTCAAACCAAAGATAGTCAGAAGGGATAAAGAAAGACATTTCATAATTCTTAAGGGAACCATATATCAAGAGACATAACAATCATAAATATCTATGCCCCCAACAATGGAGCATCCACATATATCAAACAAATCATTCTCAATTTTGAGAATCAAATAGACCACAACACAATACTGGGTGACTTTAACATATCTCTCTCACCATTGGACAGATCTTCCAAACAAAAACTAAACAAAGAAACCATAGAACTCAATAATACAATCAATAATTTAGAATTAACATATAGAATATTTCATTCATCAACAAGTGACTACATTTTTTTCTCAGCAGCACACAGATCCTTCTCTAAAATAGATCATATGTTATATCACAAAGCAAGTCTTAGAAAATACAAAAAAATAGAGATACTACCCTGCATTCTCTCAGGCCATAATAGAATAAAATTAGAAATCAATGATAAACTAAAAAATAGAAGCTACTCCATCACCTAGACAGCAAATAATACACTATTGAATGACCTATGGATAAAGGAAAACATCAGGAAGAGATTAAAAAATTCTTGAGGCAAATGAGAACTCTGATACAACATATCAAAATCTCTGGGATACTATGAAGGCTGTGTTAAAGGGAAAGTTCATTGCATTGAGCTCATTCATTAAAAGAACAAAATGTCAACAAAAAAATGACCTGACATTACATCTCAAAACTCTAGAAAAAGAAGAACAAATCAACACCAAAAGAAATAGAAGACATGATATAATTAAAATCAGGGCTGAAATCAATGAAATTGAAACAAAGGAAATAATTCAAAACATTGGCAAAACAAAAAACTGGTTCTTTGAAAAAAATAAATAAAATTGAGAAAGCCTTATCTACTCCAATGAAAAGGAGAAAGAAAACTCAAATTACTAAAATTTGAGATGAAAAGGGAAAAATCATGACAGACTATTGAAATACAGAAGATAATTAGAAACTATTTTGAAAATCTATACTCCAGTAAAATAGTAAATCCCAAAGACACTGACAAATTTCTAGGGGCATATGATGTGCCCAAACTGAATCAGAAGGACATACACAACTTAAAACAGATCAATTTCAAGCAAGGAAATACAAGACATCATCAAAAGCTTACCAACCAAGAAGAGCCCAGGACCAGACAGATTTTCAGCTGAGTTCTACAATACCTTCAAAGAAGAATTAACACCAATACTCCTCAAATTTTTCCATGAAATAGAAATGGAGAGAACCTTCCCACACTCATTCTATGAGGCTAGTATCACCCTGATTCCAAAACCAAACAAAGACACATTAAGGAAAGAAAATTTCAGACCAATATCCCTGATGAACATCGACACAAAAATTCTCAATAAAATTCTGGCAAATCGTTTACAAAAACATATTAAAAAGATAGTGCACCAGAATCGAGTGGGTTTCATCCAGGTATGCAAGGTTGGTTCATCATATGGAAATCAATAAACATAATTTATCACATCAAATAGATTTAAAGTCAAGAATCATATAATTATCTTTATAGATGCTGAGAAAGCATTTGACAAAATACAGCACCTCTTCATGTTCAAAACACTACAAAAACTAGGGATAGTAGGAACATACCTCAACATTGTAAAAGCTATCTATGCAAAACTGAAAGCCAACATCATCCTCAATGGGGGAAAATTGGAAGCATTCCCCCTAAAAACAAGAACAAGACAGAGATATCTTCTTTCACCACTTCTATTCAACATAGTCCTTGAAACTCTAGCTAGAGCAATTAGACAGAAGAAATTAAAGGGATATGAATAGGAAAAGAAGTTAAACTATCATTATTTGCTGACAACATGATTCTTAGAGGATACAAAAATACCACCAGAATACTTCTAGAATTAATAAATGAATTCAGCAAAGTAGTAGGATATAAAATCAATACCGATAAATCAAATGCATTTCTATATATCAGTGATGAATCCTTGGAAAGAGAAATTAGAAAGACTACCCCATTCACAGTAGCCTCAAAAAATAAAATAAAATACCTGGGAATCAACTTAACAAGAGGTGAAAGACCTTTACAATAAAATCCACAGAGCACTAAATAAATTGAAGGGGCTGGGATTGTGGCTCAGCGGTAGAGCGCTTGCCTCGCATGCGTGAGGCCCTGGGTTCGATCCTCAGCACCACATAGAAAGCAATAAAATAAAGACATCATGTCCATCTACAACTAAAAAAATATTTAAAAAAAAAAAAAGAAATTGAAGACTTTAGAAGATGGAAAGATCTCCCATGCTCTTGGATAGGCAGCATCAATATAGTCAAAATGGCCATACTACCCAAAGCGCTATACAGATTCAATGCAATCCCAATTAAAATCCCAACATTATTCTTTATAGAAATAGGAAAGGCAATCATGATATTCATTTGGAAAAATAAGAGACTCAGAATAGCCAAAACAATCTTTAGCAAGGAGGCATCACAATACCAGACGTTAAACTATATTACAAAGCTATAAAATAACAAAAAACAGTATGGTATTGGCACCAAAATAGACATGTAGATCAATGGTATAGAATAGAAGACACAGAGATAAATAAACCCACATAAATACAGTTATACTAGACAAAGGTGCCAAAAACATACATTGGAGAAACGATAGCCTCTTCAACAAATGGTGCGGGGAAAACTGGAAATCCATATGCAGCAAAATGAAACTAAACCCCTATCTCTTACCATGCACAAAACTCAACTCAAAGTGTATTAAGGACCTAGGAATTAGACCAGAGACCCTGCAACTAATTGAGGAAAAAAAGGGCTTGAATCTCCATCATGTGGGATTAGGCCCCAACTTCTTTAACAAGACTCCTAAAGTGCAAGAAATAAAAACAAGAATCAATAAGTGGGATGAATCCAAACTAAAAAGCTTCTTCTCAGCAAAAGAAACAACCAATGAGGTGAACAAAGAGCCTAAATTCTGGGAGAAAATTTTTGCCACACACACATCAGATAGAGCACTGATCTCCAGGATATATAAAGACCTCAAGGGCTGGGATTGTAGCTCAGTGGTAGAGCGCTTGCCTGGCATGCATGAGGCCCTGGGTTCGATCCTCAGCACCATATACAAAGCAGTAAAATAAAGACATTGTGTCCATCTACAACTAAAAAAATACTTTAAAAAAAAAAAAGACCTCAAAAAACTTAACACCAAAAAAACAAACAACCCAATCAAATGGGCTAAGAGACACTGAACAGACACTTCTCAGAAGAAGGTATACATCGATCAACAAATATATAAAAAATGTTCAACATCCCTAGCCATTAGAGAAATGCAAATCAAAACTACTCCAAGATTTCATCAGAATGAAATCCAGTCAGAATGGCAATTATCAAGAATACAAACGACTAGTGTTGGTGAGGATGTGAGGGAAAAGGCACACTCATACATTGTTGGTGGGACTGCAAATTGGTGCAACCAATTTGGAAAGCAGAATGGAAATTCCTTGGAAAACTTGGAGTAAAACCACCATTTGACCCAGCTATCCCACTCCTTGGTCTATACCCAAAGGACTTAAAAATAGCATACTACAGTGACAGAGCCACTTCAATATTTATAGCAGCTCAATGCACAATAACTAAACTGTGAAACCAACCTAGATGCCCTTCAATAGATGAATGGATAAAGAAACTATAGTATATATACATAATGGAATATTACTCAGCATTAAAAGGGAATGAAGTTATGGCATTTGCAGGTAAATGGATGGAGTTGGAGAACATCACGCTAAGTGAAGTAAGCCAATCTCAAAAAACCAAAAGCCGAACGTTCTCTCTGATAAGTGGATATTGACCCATAATGGGGAAGCAGGCATGGGAAGAATGGAGAAAGTTTGGTTAAAGGGGAAGGAAGGGAGAGGATTGGGACGTGGGGGCAGGAAAGATGGTGGAATGCGATGGACAACAATGCCCTAGGTTCATGTATGACTGCCATATGGTATAATTCTATATGTGTACAACCAGAGAAGTGAAAAGTTGTGCATTTGTGTACAATGAATCAAAATGCATTCTACTGTCATGTATACCTAATTAGAATAAATAAATAAATAAATAAGTAAATAGAATAAAGAGAAAGGAATAGGGCTGAGGCTATAGCTCAGTGGCAGAGTGCTTACCTAGCATGTGTGAGGGACTGGGGGTTTGATCCTTAACACCATATAAAAATGAAACAAAAAAATAAAGGCATGCCATCCATCTACACCTACAAAAAAAGGGGGAGGGGGGAATCACTTTCCAGATGTTTTATCTAAAGTTAACTAAGCCTATGGAATAGATTAGAGAACCTAGAAGTAGACTCACACAAATATTCCCAATAGTTTTTTGTTGTTGTTAAGATGCAAAAACAATTAACTAGGGCTTTTTCAACAGATGGTGATAGTATAATTTGGCATGCATAGGGAAAACATCTACAAAAATTACTTCAAAATTAAAAACAGACTTAAAAGTAAAATGTAAAATGTATAAAACTTTTGGGAGGAAAATGGGGAAATCATCAGGATCTAGTGCTAGACAGAGTTCTTTTATTTGACACCTAAAGCATGATTCATAAAGGAAAAGGGTGACATATTGAATATCAGAATTACAAACTTTTAATGGTGGAATGAGATGGACATGATAGCCCTAGCTTCATGTATGACTGCATATATGATGCGATTCTACATCACATACAACCAGAGAAATGAAAAGTTGTTCTCCATCTGCATATAATGAATCAAAATGCATTCTGCTATCATGTATACCTAAGTAGAACAAATAAATTCAAAAAACAAAAGAATTACAAACTTTAAAAAACAGCTTTATTGAGCTATATATAATCTACATAACAAGTAATTTACCCATATAAGTACTATATACTTTAAGTATATAGTTCAATGCTTTTGCACATTATTTTTTAAAAATGCAATATGCTATAATGTAAAACTTTCTCTTTATTTTTAAACTTAACAGCACTAATTACATTTACAGTGTGGTGCAACCACTGAGCTATATTCCCAGTCCAATTTATTTTATTTGAGACAAGGTCTCCAAAAATTACCCCGGCTGACCTTGAACTTGGACTCATCCTGCCCCAGCCTCACAAGTAGCTGGAATTACAGGTGTGTGCCACCATTCCTAGCCCAAAACTTTTGTCATCGCTCCAGACAGAAACTCTGTGTTGTGTTTGAATGTGTCTCTTCCAAAATTCAGATGGTGAAACTGAATGGCCAATGTCACAGTATTGAGAGGTGGGGGCTTTAAAGAGGTGATGAGGTTGGGAGGTCTCCTACTTTATGAATGGGATTAAGTGCCTTTATAACAGAGCTTGATGGAAAGAGTTTATTCCTGTTTGCTCTTCTGCCATGCGAGGATGAAGTGTTCCTACCCTTTAGAGTACTCACCGTTCAAATTCAAGTTCTCACTGTTCATCATCTTGCAAGCAGGAAGCAGCCTCATCAGATGCTGTCAGTCCTTAATTTTGGGCTTCCTAACCTCCAGAACTGTGAGAAATAAGTTTCTGTTCTTTATGAATTACCTAGTGTCAGGTATTATTTTATAGCAGCACAAATGAGCTAAGACACCATTCAACTCGAGGGCTGTGAAAGCCCCAGCATAGTGCTTGCTGATCCCAAAGAAAGAATTTAGAAAGAATTTGAATATTTTACAACTCACACACATGGTAATAGCAGGCTGGGACGATAGAGAGGGCACAACGCACTTACCAGTTGGGGGAATAGATTCATAGGATGGGTTGCATGCCAACTGTGCCTATGAGTTTCCTCAGATGTTTTACGAGTGCATGCCTTTACTTCACAGCCAAGGTCCTTCTGCTTTGGTCCCCACCCTAAAGATTGGAGATAAAGGAAGTAGCCAGTTTGTCTCCTCCTTACCCTCCCTCCAAAGTACATTCTTTGAAGTCCTTCTTTTTTTTTTTTTTTTTTTTGTACTGGGGATTGAACTCAGGGGTACTCGACCACTGAGCCACACCCCCAGCCCTATTTTGTGTTTTATGTAGAGACAGGGTCTCACTGAGTTGCTTAGCACCTCCTCGTTGCTGAGGCTGGCTTTGAACTCGCGATTCTCCTGTCTCAGCCTCCCTAAGTGCTGGGATTACAGGCTTGAGCCACCGCACCTGGCTTGAAGTCCTTCTTAGCTTTCCTCCTGGAACAAGCATTCCTAGGCACTGACCAGTGTTAAACCCCGCAGACACTCATTAAGTAAGAACACCCATGTTTCACTCTTGCTATTAGGTTACCCCTTGGTGGCCTTTAATCTCCTTTCTGTCTTTTTGAATTTGCTTATTCTAAGTACCTCATCTAAGTGGAATGATAAAATATTTGTACTTTTGTGTCTGACTTATTTCACTTAGCCAAGTTGATTCATTTTATAGCATTTATTAGAAAGAACTTCCTTTTTTTTCTTTATTTTATTTATTTATGTATTTGGTGTGTAGTGCTGAGGATGGAACCCAGTGCCTCACATGTGCAAGGCAAACACTCTACCACCGAGCCACAACCCCAGCCCAAGAACTTCCTTTTTTTAATTGCTGAAAAATAATTGTATATAAGTATATATCACATTTCTTCTCTTCATCAGTTGATAGACATTTTGCTTGTTTCCATCTTTTGGCGATGTGAATAATAGTGCATAAACCTTGGCACCCAAGTATCTAAGTCCTCAATTTCAATTCTTTGAAGTGGAATTGTTAGGTCATGTGGATATTTAGTGTTTTGAGGAACCATTAAACAGCTTTTGGTAAAGACTACAACACTTTACATAACCCCAGGCAATATATAGTTTGCATTTTTCTTTTTGGAGGGTGGGGATTGAATCCAGAGCTTTACAGACATTCTAGTCACTTGCTCCACCACTGAGCTATTATATCCCCAGCCCCCAAGGATTGTAAATTATCCCAATCCTTGCTAACATTTACTTTACATTTTTCTTTGTGTTAATAATAACCAGTCCAATGTGTGTGAAGTGGAATCTTATTATGGTTTTTATATACATTCCCCTAATGATGCTGAGTATCTTTTTCATTTGCTTGTTGGCCATCGTCTTCAAATCTTTTGCCTATTTTTAAATTGAGGTTTTGTTTTGTGGTCGTTGAACTGTAGAAAATTCTTATATATTCTAGCTATTAATCCTTTATCAGAAACATGATTTGAAAAATATTTTCTCCCATTTAGTGAGTTGTCTTTTCACTCTTTCTCCCCGCCTCCATTAAACTTTTGTTTTAATGGATCAAGTTGTTACCATTAAAAAGTACTAACTTTAAAGCATGCCTGTAATCCCAGCAATTCCGGAGGCTGTCTAAGGAGGATTGTGAATTCAAAGCCAGCTCAGCAAAAGTGAGGTGCTAAGCAACTCAGTGAGACCTTGTCTCTAAATAAAATACAATACAGGGCTGGGGATGTGGCTCAGAGGTCGAGTGCCCCTGAGTTCAATCCCTGATACCATCCCCCACCAAAGGAAAAAAAAAACTGATAACGGCTGGGTCTGTAACTCAGTGGCAGAGCACTTGCCTAGCATGTGTGAGGCACTGGGTTCGATCCTTAGCACCATATAAAAATAATTATTAAAAAACCCTAATAACTTAAAACTGCCACACACACAAAATAAATGGTCCACAAAACATTCTCTTTTCCTTCTGTGGGTTTTACATGCATTGTTATCATTAACCAGTCTTTTACTATTAAACTTAAATGGCCAACTGAGACAAACCATTTTGAGACTGTTCTTCCACCACTGATTAAGACTGGCATGGTGGTGCATACCTGTAATCCCAGGGCTCGGGAGGATGAAGAAGAAGGATAGCAAGTTCAAAGCCAGCCTCAGCAACTTAGCGAGGCCCAAAGCAATTTAGCAAGACCCTGTATCTAAATAAAATATGGGAAAAAAGGGAGGGGCGCTGGGGATGTGGCTCAGAGTATAAACTCTGCTAGGTTCAATCTCTGGTGCCAAAAAACCCCAAAACAAACAAACAAAAAAATGGGGTAGCAGGTGTTAGGAGTAATATTCATTTAGCCTTCTGAGCTTTCTGGGCAGACGTGGTGACCTTGCCAGCTCCCGCAGCCTTCTTGTCCACTTCGTTGATGACACCTACGCCTCTCACATCAGAAACAGCAAAACAACTCAGAGGAGGCTTGTCAGAGAAGCTCTCAACACACATGGGCTTTCCCGGAACCATATCCATGATGGCATCATCACCAGATTTCAAGAATTTAGGACCATCTTCCAGCTTCTTACCAAAATGGCAATCTTTTTCTTTCAGCTTGGTAGACTTGCAAAGCGCGTGACAATCCAGGACAAGGGGATAGCCAGCACTGATTTGGCCTGGATAGTTTAGGATAATCACTGGAGTGGTTAAACCAGCTGCTTCCTTTGGTGGGTCATTTTTCAGCATTGCTATAAGGAACATCTTTTTTTTTTTTTTTAAAGTATTTTTTAGTTATACATGGACACAGTGTTTTTATTTTGTTCATTTATTTTTATGTGGTGCTGAGGATTGAACCCAGTGCCTCACACATGTGAGGCAAGTGCTCTGCCACTGAGCCACAACCTCAGCCCCTATAAGAAACATCTTTGACAGACATTCTTTTTTAAAAATTTTTTGTTATTTTTAGTTATACATGCCAATAGAGAATATTTTGACATATTATACAGACATGGAATATAATTTCTCATTCTTTCAGAAAGAACACATGATGTGGAGTTATACTGGTCGTGTATTTACATATGAACATAGTAAAGTTATGTCCAATTCATTCTACTGTCTTTCCTATTCTCATCCCTCTCCCATTCCTTCATTTCCCTTTGTCTAATTCAAAGAATTCTATTCTCTATTGCGTGTTAGCATCTGCATATCATTTAGCCTATGGTTTTTTGGAATTGTCTTATTTCGCATAGTATGATAGCCTCCAATTCCATCCATTTACCAGCAAATGCCATAATTTCATTCTTTTTTTTTTTTTTTTTTTGTAGCAGGGATTGAACTCAGGGGTACTCGACCTCTGAGCCACATCCTTATCCCTGTTTTTGTGTTTTAGGTAGAGACAGGGTCTCACTGAGTTGCTTAGCGCCTCGCTGTTGCTGAGGCTAGCTTTGAACTCGCAATTCTCCTGTCTCAGCCTCCCAAAGTGCTGAGATTACAGGGGTGCGCCACTGCACCTGGCTAATTTCATTCATTTTCATGACTGAGTAATATTCCATTGTGTATCTATACCACATTTTCTTTATACATTCATCTGTTGAAGGGCACCTAGGTTGGTTCTATAGCTTAGCTATTGTGAATTGAGCTGCTATAAACATTGATATGGCTGCATCACTATAGTATGCTGATTTTAAGTCCTTTGGGTATATGCTGAGGAGTGGGATAACTGGGTCAAATGGTGGTTCCATTCCAAGTTTTCTGAGGAATCTCCATACTGCTTTCCAGAATGATTGCACCAATTTGCAGTTCCACCAGCAATGTATGAGTGTGCCTTTTCCCCTACATCCTCAGTGTTTATTGTTACTTGTATTCTTTTTTTTTTAAATATTCTTTAGTTGTCAATGGACCTTTATTTTATTTATTTATATGTGGTACAGAG
The DNA here is from genome assembly GCA_028644305.1 of Xerus rutilus. Taxonomy (NCBI): domain Eukaryota; kingdom Metazoa; phylum Chordata; class Mammalia; order Rodentia; family Sciuridae; genus Xerus; species Xerus rutilus. The sequence goes on along the minus strand of CM053415.1, from coordinate 15,194,128 downwards.
AATTGAACCCAGTGCCTCACACCTGCCAGGCAAGCGAGCTACCACTGAGCCACAACCCCAGCCCCCTTACCTGTATTCTTCATAATTGCCTTTCTGACTGGAGTGAGATGAAATCGCAGTGTAGTTTTAATTTGCTTTTCTCAAATTGCTAGAGATGTTGAACATGTTTTCATATATTTGTGGACTGATCATATTTCCTGATTTCCTCTTCTGTGAAGTGTCTGTTCAGTTTCTTTGCCCATTTATTGATTGGGTTATTTGGGTTTTTTGTGTGCATGTGTGTGTGTGTTAAGTTTTTTGAGTTCTTTATCTATCCTGGAGATTAATGCTCTATCTGAGGTGCAGGTGGGAAAGATTTTCTCCCATTCTGTAGGCTCTCTGTTCATGTTCTTGATTGTTTCCTTTGCTGTGAAGAAGCTTTTTAATTTGATGCCATCCCATCCCATTTATTGATTCTTGATTTTACTTCTTGTGCTTTAGGAGTCTTGTTGAGGAATTCAGTTCCTAAGCTGACATGAGGGAGATTTGGGCCTACTTTTTCTTCCAGTAGGTGCAGAGTCTCTAATCTAATGCCTAGGTCCTTGATCCACTTTGAGTTTTGTGCAGGGTGAGAGAGGGTTTTAACTTCATCCTGCTACATATGGATTCCAGTTTTCCCAGCACCACTTGTTGAAGAGGCTATCTTTTCTCTAATGTATGTTTT
>CM053415.1:15170993-15193325 GCA_028644305.1 Xerus rutilus | reverse complement strand
TACTGGGGATTGAACTCAGGGGTGCTCGACCACTGAGCCACATCCCCAGCCCTATTTTGTGTTTTATGTAGAGACAGGGTCTCACTGAGTTGCTTAGTGCCTCGCCATTGCTGAGGCTGGCTTTGAACTCGCGATTCTCCTGTCTCAGCCTCCCTAAGTGCTGGGATTACAGGCTTGAGCCACCGCGCCCGGCTTCTAATGTATGTTTATGGCACCTTTGGACAGTCACATTCTTGACATTGAGTCCCATATTATCTCCTGGAAGAGCTTCACTCAAAGCTTCATGGTGCGTTTCAACCAACTTGACTTCAGTTGTGATATTGACTAGAGTGAAGGTGACCACAGTGCCAGGCTTGAGAATAGTAGTCTTTAGCTGGCCCATAGGGACAACACCAATACCACCAAGATGTCCTGGAGGAGCAGACACAAAGGCTTGTCGGTTGGGTGAGTTGGTGGCAGAACGAACTCGAAAGCTTCCAGCAGTGTGGTTCCAGGGGCACTGCCCTTTTTATGGTTGACTTTCCATCCCTTGAACCAAGGAATATTAGCATTTGGCTCCAACATGTTGTCACCATTCCAGCTAAAAATTGGCACAGATGCTATTGTGTCAGGGTTGTAGCCAATTTTCTTGAAGTAGGTGCTGACTTCCTTAACAATTTCCTTGTATCTCTTCCTACAGTAGCGTGGCTCAGTGGGATCCATTTTGTTAACACCAACAATTCATTGTTTCACACAGTGTGTAAGCCAGAAGGGCATGCTCACACGTCTGCCCATTCCTGGAGATACCAGCTTCAAATTCACCAGCACCAGCAGCAACAATCAGCACAGCACATTAGCCTGAGATGTGCCTGTAATCATGTTTTTGATAAAGTCTGTGTCCTGAGCCATCAACAATATATCACATAATACTTGTGGGTCTCAGATTTCCATAGGGACATGTCTATGGGGACACCATGCTCATGCTGAGCTGTTCAATGTATTTAAGACCCAGGCATACTTGAAGGAGCACTTCCTCATCTCAGCAGCCCCTTCTCAAATTTTTCAATGGTTCTTTTGTTGATTTCACCACATTTGTAGATCAGATGGCCAGGAGTGGTAGACTGGCCAGAATTTACGTGTCTGATGACAATGATGTTAGTATCTTTTCCTTTCCCATTTTGGCTTTGATTTAGCATGGTTTTTCATGCCACCTGTGTTCTGGTGGCAAACTCATTGCAAAAATGTCATTCTCGGGCTGGGGTTGTGGCTTAGTGGTACTTAGTGGTACTTACTTGCCTAGGTTCAATTCTCAGCACCACATATAAACAAATAAATGAAATCAAGGTCCATCCACAACTAAAAAAATATTTTAAAAAGTCATTCTCAATAGTGTCCTTTGATGCATAAAAGTTTTTAATTTTGATAAGGTCTAATTTATCTTGTCAAGAAATCACCACCAAATCCAATATCAGAAAGATTTTTCTGTATGTTTTCTTCCAAGAGTTTCATAGTTTTAACTCTTAAGTCCAACTTAATCTTTTTAATAGTTGTAGATAAACACAATATCTTTATTTATTTTTATGTGGTGCTGGGGATTGAACCCAGTGCCTCACATGTGCTAGGCAAGTGCTCTACCACTGAGCCACAACCCCAGCCCCCAACTTAATTTTTTACATGTAAACATTTTGTTTCTCCAGCATCATTTGTTGAAAAGATTGTCATTTGTCTATTGAATGGTCAGATACTCTTCTCAAATGTTAGTTGATGCTATGAGTGGGGGGGTTATTTCTGAGTTCTCTTGATTCCATGGGTCTATATGTCTTTCTCCAGTATCACGCAGTTTTGATGACTGCCTCTTTGCAGGAAATTTTGAAACCAGGAAGTGTGAGTTCTACAACTTTGTTCTTTTCTAAGATAGTTTTGGCTATTTGGAGTCTCTTAAGATTCCATGTGAATTTTAGTATGGAATTTTTCTATGAAAATGCCATTTAGATTTTGAGAGGGTTTGTTTTGAATCTGTGGACCACCTTTGTACTGTCACCTTAACAGTATTAAGTATCTTAATCAATGAACATAAAATATTTTTTGTTTAGGTCTCAACTTTTTTTTTTGATATGAGGTCTTGCTATGTTGCCCAAGCTGATCTCAAACTCCTGGACTCAACCAATCTTCCTGCCTCAGCCTCCTGAGTAGCTGGGACTATAGGCACATGCCACTTTGCCCACTCTGTTTCATAATTTTTGATGTACAAATCAATCCTTATTTAAATTTATTACAAAAAAAGCATTTTATTCTCTTTCAGCTACTGTATTTGGAATTGTCTTTAAATTTCCTTTCTGGGTTGTTCACTGAAGTACATAGAGAAGTACAGTTGATTTTTGTGTGTTGATTTGGTGTCCTATGTTTTTGTTGAATTCTTTTTTTAATAGGGATTGAACCCAGGGCCTTGTGGATGTTAGGCAGGCCCCCTATCACCAAACTACAATCCCAAACCTTTTTTTAAATTTTATTTTGAGAATGTTGGCAAACCTGTAATCTTAGTGACTCAGGAGGCTTAGCAAGGATAATTACAAGTTTGAGGTTCCCTGCACAATTTAACAAGACCCTGTCTCAAAATAAAAAATTGAAAAAGGGCTGAGGATGCAGCTCAGTGGTAGAACACCTCTGGGTACAACCTGATAAAACAACAATAAAAAAATCTTTTTTGAGCCAGAGTCTTACTAAATTGCCCCAGGCTGGCCTTGAACTTGCAATCAATCTTCTTGCCTCCCTCACCCAAGTAGCTGGGATTAACAGGTAAGTACCACAATGCCTGGCTTGAATTCACTTTTTAGCACTAACACTTGATTTCACTTTCTCTTGTGTGTGTGTGTGTGAATTCTTTAGGGTTTTCTACATAAAAGATGTTATCTGCAAACTGACATTTTTCTTTCCAATTGTGTGCCATTATTTATTTTTCTTGCCTAATTGCTCTAGCTAAAACTTCTGGTACTAAGTCAAAGCGAAATGGTAAAAGTGGAGCTGGAGCTGGGTGCGGCAGCACAGGTCCGTCCATAATCCTAGCACTTTGGGAGGCTGAGACAGGAGGGTTGTGAGTTCAAAGCCAGCCTCACCAACAGCGAGGCACTAAGCAACTCAGTGAGACCCTGTCTCTACATAAAACACAAAATAGGGCTGGGGATGTGATTCAGTGGTTGGGTGTTCATGAGTTCAATGACTGGTACCAAAAAAAAAAAAAATGGAGCTGGAATGTAGCTCAGTGGTACTGTATTTGCCTTGCCCTGGGTTGATCCCTAGCACTGAAAAAGAAAAAAAAAAGTGATCATGGGCTGGGATTGTAGCTCAGCGGTAGAGCACTTGCCTTGCATGCGGGAGGCCCTGGATTCGATCCTCAGCACCACATACAGAGCAATAAAATAAAGACATTGTGTCCATCTACAAAAAAAAAATTAAAAAAAAAAAGTGATCAAAGTAGCTTCTTTGTCTTGTTCCTCCTCTTAGAGGAAAGGCTTTCATTCTTTCACTATTGAGTATGATGTTAACTGTTTTTCATAAATGTAGTTTACCTTTTTGAGGATAAAATTCTTAGCACACATTTTTTTCATAAAAATATGTTAAATTTTGTTACTTTTTTCAGCATCAAGGTGATCATGTTTTTTTCTTCACTCAAAGTTAACTGTATTATACTTATATATATTAATTCATTGTATTAATTATTCAATTTAACATTTGATAATCTGTGTATTCCAGGAATTAATCTTTGTTATGATTGTATAATTCTTTTCATTTGCTGCTAAATTGGGTTGCTAGAGTTTTTGTTGAGAATTTTTGCATTTATACTTATGAGTTATTGGTCTGTAATTTTCTTGTCTTTGTTTGGAATTGTTATCAAGATAGTGCTGGCTCCATAGAACGAGTTAGAAAATATTCCCTCGTCAAATTTTTGGAGGAGTTCGAGAAAAACTGGTATTAGTTTATTTAAAATATCAGTAAAGCCATCTGATTCTGGAATTTTTCATTGTTATTGGGATATTTTTTGATTACTAATACAATCTCTTTACTAGTTATTGGTCTCTTCAGATTTTTCTTTTTCTTCTTGAGTCAGTTTTGGTAGATTGTGTTTCTAGAAAAACTTCCATTTCATCTAAGTTATCCAATTCATGGGAGTGCAACCATTTGTAGTTTTTTTTTTTTTTTTTTTAAATATTTTTTTAGTTATAGATGGACACAATGTCTTTATTTTATTGCTTTGTATGTGGTGCTGAGGATCGAACCCAGGGCCTCACGCATGCCAGGCAAGCGCTCTACCGCTGAGCTACAATCCCAGCCCCCATTTGTAGTTTTCTCTTATAATCTTTTTATTTCTGTAAAATCAGTAACAATGTTTTTTACTTTTATTTCTGATGATTTTTTTGAGTTAGGAAACAGTTCCAATTTTATTCACAAAATTAATCAAAATTGCAAAAGCAGATTTACATAGGCATAGATCAATAGCAAAATAGGATGTCCAGAGACATCCTAAAAATTTCCAAGCTATGCTAAACATCCACTTAAACCACAGTTGTGCAACAGGTTTTATTCGTTTCTGTGTTTTCTCCATGAACTCTTCCCTTTTTTTCCCAAGTTGCTGAGACTTGGCTTTGCATACAAAAAAAATTTTTTTTTCTATCTTTGTCAAAGTCTAGCTTGTTTGGATGGATGCCTGTGGGGGCGTGCCACAAGATGGCGCCGAGCAGTCAGCTCAGTGCTGACCACGCTGCCTGAGAAGCCACCTCCCCACACTCTTATTGGCTGACCTCTGCCCCGTACTGTTTTAGCTGAGTGACCCTATACTGTTTTCAGGTGGGCAGCCCCTTCCGCATTATTAGCTTAGAAACCAGACACCACTGGACCCTCCTTCCTATATAAGCCTGTAAACCCTCTCAATAAATTGGTACTTGCTTAGACGAGACCCCCTGGTACATGGTGATTTGTGCCAGGCAGCCTTCCTCTCTCAGTCCAACCCCACCAGAGACTCCCGGGGTGCCCCTCTCACTCGCTGGCCAAAGAGGAGTTCGCTACCTGGCTGGGAGTATCCCGACATACTGGCACCCAAATAGGGACAGAGGAACCTGGAATCTTGCAGGGACCCGACTTATATATAATTCGCCGGACTGAGTAATCAAGGGAAATCGCATCCCCATAGATATGAGGTAATCTTCTTCATCTTCTTCAAAAGTAGATGATTCTGCATTTAAAGCACTAAAAAACCAGAAGTTTAGGGATTTCAGATACGCAAGCCCAGAGAGTGTGGGAGGCGCTTATAGGCGTGGCTCTCTGGCTCCGCCTCCCCGCGGCAAATTTCTTTAATGGAAATAGCTGGAATAAAGTGAAGGAACTAGTACACAAGAGAGAAACCAATTTAAGAAAAAATTCTCCTGTGGGAGTGTACCTCACGCTTATGGCTTTAAAGGGTGGTTTTGCGCCCGACCCACCTCCTAAAATAAAGGAAGGGAACTTACCCGTTCCCCTCTCGAGACGCTCTAGGAAGAAAACTTCTCTCAGAGAGCTAACCGCCCCTCCCTTCCCCGAGGCGCCCTCTGAAAGTGCAGCTTCTGTGGAGACTTAACCCTTAACACTCCGGCTCGGGAGGAGAAGAGCAATGTCACAGCACCCTCGGAGCGCTCTTCCAAAGCTCGGAGCTCACAGGGCCCTCCTCCCTCGGCTTCTCCGGGAAAACCTCCTCCGCCCTACTGTCTTCCTCCAAGCAAAGCTTCCCGCCACTTAATTCAAACAGCGGGAAACAGAGGCCATCTTGCCTTTGTTCTGATAGGAGAAAGCCACCAAGTAGGGAGGAGCCAATGCCATCTTGCTTTGAGGGCGGATCCTTGCCGCTGCTTGGGAGCCAAGCTGGGCGGCTGGCTGTGGGACCCACCGGCCTCCCCGCCCACCTCGGCTCCGCCCCCAGGGAGCAAAGAGGGCGGCGGAGGGGATGGGCAGGGGCCCACTCAGCCCTGCCTGCCAGCCCGCTCTGTGTGCGGGCTCTGGGAAAGCAGGGCGCATGCTGTGCCCCGAGCAGGCTGCTCAAGGAAGGTGGCCAAGATGCGGAACTGCCTTGCTCCCGGGGCCCGCAGGGAACGGGCTCCCGGGCGGCTAGAAGCCCGCCCACAGGGCAGGCGCGGGAAGGCCGAGGTGCACGGGCGCAGCAGGCGATGCCTCCCCACCACGGCGCAGTGGCTGTCCTTCCTACCCTGCAGGCTGGAGTTGCCAGCACGGGTGTCCAGCGCTCCTGTGGGATGTGCAGTGAGATGCGCCCCGGCGCGCGTGGCGGCGAGGCCAGCGGGCCATCGCCCTCAGCCAGGTTTGCTTCTTGTCCTTTCCGTGAAAATTGTAGCCAGTCATTTAGCAACACTTCGGAAGCCCCACCTGCGCCCATTTGGGCTTTCCCTGTTAATGTTAATCCAGGAGGTAATAGAAAAAAAGCCCCAGACAGTTCCCCGGGCCAAACGGAGTTGGAATACATTCCACTGCTAAGAAAAAGCCTAATAAGGGATTTATTTATTTATTTATTTATTTTTAAATATTTATTTTTTAGTTGTAGGTGGACACAATATCTTTATTTTATTTTTATGTGGTGCTGAGGATAGAACCCAGTTCCTCCCACGTGCTAGGTGAGTACGCTACCACTGCGCCATAATCCCAGCCCCCTAATAAGGGATTTAAAACCAAGAAACAAAAGGAAATTATATTCAAATTAACTTGAGGTTTCCCCGCTCCTTTCCCCGTGTGATGGCTGGAGGGGCTAAGAGCGAGGAGAGGCAAAGACCAGCCGCGCGGATGGGCCACCACCCAGGCACAAACCGGCACACGCGTGCTGTCCTGGACACTCATGCTCGCACCCGGCCTCGCGCCTCGGGCGGTGCACTGGCCCACACTGGGAGAGTCCTGCGGTGCGGAGGCCCCACCAGCTGCACCCCTCACATCCGTGCACCGCCCTTTCCTCCTCTCTCCCCCTCCATTTTTCTCGTGTTGCTCTATTAAAATAATTAACAGCTATGCCATTTTTTCCAGGATTCTAGGGTTTTGAATTCTATATATTTTTTAAGTTCCTGATTTTGACTCTGCACGCTGAAATCAAGATTTCTGATCAGATACATTTTATCCAACTATAAAAGTTTTTTTTTTTACACTCTAATTCAAGAGGCCTCTATTTTTCATGTGATGTCTATATGTGTTTTTGTCTTGTGTATTGCTTACATGTGTTTATATATCAAATCTAATATATGGAGCACTCATAAACTAAAATTAAAAAATGGATCCAAATACCTTTGATTCATGTGATTCAAAAATTTAATCATATAAACAAGTAAAATTAATAAAATCTTTAAAATCAGTACCTCACATTTTTCTTTCCAGATGGTTGGACAATAAAGGATATTGTTCTCTATAAAATATTTAAAATACAATTAATCATCTTTCTAAGATTTCCTTCAACAAAAAATGTCTTAAAAGTACTATCTAAATGTGATTTTTTATGGATAACCTAAATTAAACTTAAACAGATCAAACTTAACATATGGGACAAACTCTATAAATATGGGTTTCATAAAGTTGTTACTCAATAAAGGATTTAGAATTGCTTTGTCATGACTAAAATAAAATTACTTAATTTAAAGCCCAACAGGTATAATTCTACGTACTTAAACATTGTGTTTTCATAGATGGTAAATAAATGTAATTCTCTAACACAGCCTAATTCTATCTTAAGGTTAAAAGCCAGTTCCACAAGAGATCATAAAGGTTTATTTTGTTTTATTTGCTTGGACTATGTTTGGCTTTGATTGGGTAATCATGTTTCTTCAGATCTAAACCACGCCCTCATGCTAAAACCTGAGTTTCCCCCTTTTGTAGGGTGTTGACTGCCAAAACCTTATTAATTGCAAACCTGCCTTTATATTATATATATATATATATATATATATATATATATATATTTTTTTTTTTTTGGTACTGGGGATTGAACTCAGGGGCACTCGACCACTGAGCCACATCCCCAGCCCTATTTTGTGTTTTATGTAGAGACAGGGTCTCACTGAGTTGCTTCGTGCCTCGCCATTGCTGAGGCTGGCTTTGAACTCGCGATTCTCCTGTCTCAGCCTCCCTAAGTGCTGGGATTACAAGCATGAGCCACCGTGCCCGGCTTTTATATTATATTATTAATATGACCCTTTATGTTTCAGACTTCCTTGCTTCTAGACGATGCTGCTGCCCTCACTATTTAAAGGGGATAGCCTTTAAGCTGTACAACTGATTTGTGTACACAATGTAGGCTTGCTTAATTTGATTTTAAACTTGGAGTCACTTATCCTTCCTTTGTGTTCTAGGTTCTATACATGAAGGCCTAAAGGTTTCTCCTGTTTCATTTAAAGTACTATAAATAACAAACTATTTCTTATCATTAATATTGTTTTGGGATGTAAATAAAAAAATTAAAAATTCTAGATATGATACTCAATTAAAAAAATATTTCTAGGTAAAGTCTTCAAAAGGTAACAAAACCAAAACCAAAAAGATTTAAAATAAATATTTAAAAAAGATTTAAAGTAAATGATAAAAGATTATAAAATCTAACAAGTCTTTACCCAAAGCTAATTTATGGACTTGAGAACTTTTTTTTTTTTTTTTTTTTTTTTTGGTACTGGGGATTGAACCCAGGGGCAATTGACCACTGAGCCACATCCTCGGCCCTATTTTGTGTTTTTTATGTAGAGACAGAGTCTCACTGAGTTGCTTAGCACCTCGCCGTTGCTGAGGCTGGCTTTGAACTCGCGATTCTCCTGTCTCAGCCTCCCTAAGTGCTGGGATTACAAGCGTGAGCCACCGCGCCCGGCTGACTTGAGAACTATTGTCTTTAATCATACAGCTCCTATGCCATGCCTTTGACAAAATAATTGTCCTTTATATTAAAAGCATTTCCCTTTAGCTGCCGCCTCTAAAATTACTTCCAGCGTTCAAAATCTTTATGATTTACTTATAAAAATTACAAGGCAATCAAAAATATGTCCATATGAGACACATACTCCTCTTTTACATTTGCCTTGGCTCAAGTTGGAAAAACCACCAAACATGTTACTACAACTTTATTGATGACTATTAATATATTGGGAGTTCCCTTGGTCTTTAAAAACAAATAGTGGACCAACATTTATTTCACAAAAATCTAAAAACGGACATGACTCCTGACATATTAAACATACTACTAAAATTCCCTATAACCCTCAGGGACAAGCAATAATTGAGAGACATAATAAAACCTTAAAAGATCAATTATAAAAACAAAAAGGGGGAACAGACCCCTATACCCAACTAAGGTTGGCATTACTCACATTAAATATTTTAAATTTTTCAAAGGACTGTCCTCTGATAGCGTTTCAGAGACATTGGTCACAACAAGCACCATACGTTGCTGTTGAAGTTCAGTGGAAAGATCCCCTGACAGGCAACTGGAGAGGCCCAGACCCTCTTATAAGCTATGGGCGAGGATTTGGTTGTGTGTTCCCTCGTGGAGAAAAACAACCTGTATGGATCCCAGCAAGAAATCTTAAATATATCCCATCTAATAACCCCTGCCCAAGAGAAAGTCTCTCTCTTGAGGAATAAATATTTATGTCTTGCAGGAGTGCCTAAATTGCTCTGGACCCTTTGCCTGGCCTGCGTGGGACTACTCATCATTTCCCTGATCACCTTTATTGTGGCAATCTGTATCTCAACAGGACTAACTCTCTTTAATCATACTGTAGTCCCCTAGTGACCATGAAGAGATACATGCTTGTTTTCCTGGTCCTCAGTGGCCTTTCTCAAGGAAATAATTCCAACCCCCATCAGGCCTATAATATCACCTGGGAAGTATTCATCCCAGGCTCTGGAACTATTGCATCCAGTGTCACAGGGCTTCATCCAAAAACCTGGTTTGCTTCCCTGACAACCGACTTATGCAGACTAACTGATGGGTATTGGAGCCTGCACCCATTAACGACACCTGGATCCCCTAATTGTGATTCTACTTGGGGGCTTAGCGCCTTGCAGAAAGAGGCCTTTTATGTGTGTCCTGCACATACTAAGTGGCAAGGCTGCGGAGGCCCTGAATCCTACCACTGTGCCACCTGGGGTTGCAAAACTACGGGTACAGTGCACTGGAAAAAGGGGAGCCTCGATGATTTCATCCAAGTCTCCCGAAAAGGGACACCCTCCTGTGACAGGTGGGGGGCCCTTTGTAATCCCCTCCTTATCACCTTTACGGATAAGGGAAAACATTCAAGTGCTTGGGATGGAAGAGGTATTTCTTGGGGGCTACGGCTTCATCTAAGAGGACATGATAAAGGGCTTCTGTTTGAAATCAGAAGAAAAATAACAACTATTTCTCAAGCCATTGGGCCAAATAGGGTAATTACCTGCCCCCAGGGCCTCTGTCCCTTGGCCAGGCCCATGTCCCCAAAGAGACAGGAGTTTGTAGGCCCCCAGGGTAATGCCCCTATGACCTTCCCCCAAACCCCTGTTACTTCACCCCAAGGTCTCACTACTCCCTCTCTAGGTCCTTGAAAGGAAACTCCCAATCCCTTGTGGGACGTTATTTCTGCCATGTATGATACCCTCAATGGGTCTTACCCTAATCTCACAGATACCTACTGGCTATGTTATGATGTTAACCCTCCATTTTATGAAGCAATGGGAATAAATGCCTCCTTTAGCTTGTCCCGTGAGACCCCAACAACCTGGACAAGTAAAAGAATTGGGTTAACCTTAGCCCAAGTTAGTGGCCAAGGTACCTGTATAGGAACTGTGCCTTCCCACGAAAAGGACATATGTGCCAGTGAATTTCCATTCCCTTGCATTGGGAAAAATACTCAAGATTGGCTAACCCGGGGCTGGGGTTATGGTGCAGTGGTAGCGTGCTCGCCTAGCACGCATAAGGCACTGGGTTCGATCCTCAGCACCACATAAAAATAAAATAAAGATATTCTGTCATCTACAACTAAAAAAATAAACATTTAAAAAAAAAAAAAGATTGGCTAACCCTCGATGGAGGGGGTTACTGGATTTGCTCTGAGGCAGGTCTAACTCCCCACGTCTCAATGTCAGGTATTTAACCAATCTCTAGAGTTTTGTGTTATAGTGGTTGTACTCCCTTGCATTATCTACCATGATAAGAATTATGTCTTCTCGCGCTGGGACGAAGGATACCCACAGAGAACAAAGAGAGAACCTCTTACTACACTGACTGTTGCCGCTTTGGTTGGTCTGGGATTAACTGGGACTAGCACTGGTGTTGCCTCACTGGTTACCCAACAAGGAGGACTTACTTGTCTGCTGGTTGCTGTTGATGAGGACTTAAAAGAAATCGAACGATCTGTCAGCCTCCTCGAAAAGTCCCTAACCTCACTATCGGAGGTGGTCCTGCAAAACCGGCGTGGACTTGACTTATTGCTCCTACAACAGGGAGGACTTTGTGTGTCCTTAGGGGAGGAATGCTGCTTTTATGCTGACCATACCGGGGTCATTAAGGACTCCATGTCCGAACTCAGGAAGGGTCTCACCAAAAGAAAACAGGAAAGGGAATCACAGGAGACCTGGTATGAGTCCTGGTTTAACCGGTCTCCATGGCGAAATACTCTGATCTCTGCCATAGCTGGGCCCTTAGTTCTTCTGCTACTGGCCCTGACCTTTGGTCCCATTATTATAAATAAGCTAATGGCCTCTGTCAAAGAGCGATTTGGGAGCATACAATTGATGGTCGCAAAATGCCAATATCAGGTGATGGTGGCCAGTCCTCGCTATGAGGAACTCTCTCAGGAGGAAGAAGGCCCCTCCCCCGGGGCGTTCCGGCTGGATGACCCCTAGGCGAACGGGACCTGAAGTGCTAGTGTAACGGCCCATGATGGATAAGTCCTTCTGAAAGATGGAGGCGACCTAAGACAGGCGTGCACTCAAGTAAGGCCCACCCCGCCTATTACAAAAACAAAAGGGGGAAATGTGGGGGCGTGCCACAAGATGGCACCAAGCAGTCAGCTCAGTGCTGACCACGCTGCCTGAGAAGCCACCTCCCCACACTCTTATTGGCTGACCTCTGCCCCGTACTGTTTTAGCTGAGTGACCCTAGACAGCCTCTTCCGCATTATTAGCTTAGAAACCAGACACCACTAGACCCTCCTTCCTATATAAGCCTGTAAACCCTCTCAATAAATTGGTACTTGCTTAGACAAGACCCCCTGGTACATGGTGATTTGTGCCAGGCGGCCTTCCTCTCTCAGTCTGACCCCACCAGAGACTCCCGGGGTGCCCCTCTCACTCGCTGGCCAAAGGGGAGTTCGCTACCTGGCTGGGAGTGTCCCAACAGATGCCCACATGGTCGGTTGTACCGTTAGCCTTCTCACGCTGTACCCACTCAGTGTAGATGATATATGCCTGGACTATCCTGCTGATTTGCTGGTCTTTGCAGTGTCCTCGAGCCACCTGGAACTGTCTTCCTTGCAGATGGGCACCTGCAGGACTTGTAATTCTGCCATAGCTCCTTGGAGATCCGGGAGGACCACATCTTCATTCACATGTGCTTTTGTGGTTTTTGCTGTGGCCTGAGATCACCAAAAGTTTGAACTTCATGCAGACTGTGGGCACAGTGGTGCCAGTTTGTTTTTGGTTTTAATAGTTTGAGTCTTCTCTTTTTTCTAAGTTAATCTAGCTAAAATTTTGTCAATTTTGTTGATCTCATGAAGCAGATTTTAGTCTCTATTGTTTTTCTATCTTCTATTTTATTGATCTCCAATCTAATCTGTATTATTTTCTTCCATCTGCTGAATTTGGGTTTTGTATACTCTAATTCTTTTCCATGCATAGTTATTTTATTGATTTGAGCTTTTCTTTTGTAATGTATGCATTTGTGGTTATAAATTTCTCTCCCAGCACTGCTTTTACCACATCCCATAATTTGTGTTTTTATTTTCATTCATTCAAAATTATTTTCTAATTTTTCTTGTGATTTTTTTCTTTGACACAGTTGTTGAAGAGCATGTTGTTTAAGGTGGGTGTGGCAGCACCCAACTGTAATCCCAGCAACTCCCAGCCACTGGGGAGGCTGAGGCAGGAGGACCACAAGTTTGAGGCCAGTCTCAGCAATTTAGCAAGACCCTGTCTCAAAATAAATATTAAAAGGGCTGGGAATGTAGCTCAGTGGTAAGACCATCCCTGGGTTTAATCCCCAATACAAAAAAAATAATAACAAAAAAATCTAGGACTAGATATTTCATGTAAGAACTTGTCTGCTATGCGCATAGCCCCAGTGAATACAATTACGCACAAAACAATGTTTATCATCTGGTCTATCTTCTAATCTCATTTTGGCTTTAAGCCATTCCCTACTCACTTCCTCGTCTGCCTTTATTCCAGTGGATAAGTATGTAATGTTTACAGATGGTTGAATAAATTCATATTCAGAATTTACAGAGAACAAGCTTTCCTATGAATTTTAACATAACATACAAATATGCTAATTTTACTACTTTGCCATACACTGACAACCTCTTTAACATCTAGAAAATGTTGCAAAATTGAGACTCATTTGTTTTATTATATATGTAGCAAAACAAAATGCACAAGTATGAATGCACTAGCATAGTATCCTTTGCAATTGCTTCCCTCTGGTCACCTCCACACCAATGAACAAGTACAGGCAGTCATATAATGCACACAGAGGTGGTGTAATAATTCCATTTCCCAAAGATAATATCTCATATGAATTTTAGAAAAAAAGATATTTACAAAGTGATATTTAACTACTTCTACACTTAACATACACTGGCACTTCTAAACATCTAGAAAACAGCAGATGTTTCTTTTTTTTTTTTGGTACTGGGGATTGAACTCAGGGGCACTCAACCACTGAGCCACATCCCCAGCCCTTTTTTGTGTTTTATGTAGAGACAGGGTCTCACTGAGTTGCTTAGCGCCTCGCCATTGCTGAGGCTGGCTTTGAACTCGCGATCCTCCTGTCTCAGCCTCCCTAAGTGCTGGGATTACAGGCGTGAGACACCGCGCCCGGCTAGCAGATGTTTCTAATAAGGACTCAATTGTCCACTATGTACTCACTAGTCTTGAATAAATTGCACACGTGTCACAATAGTTCTAATTAGAAAGTGCTTTCAAGCCGGGCACGGTGGCTCAAATGGCACAGAGCGGGTACTCCAGGACCCTGATTGGCGCCACCCGATTGTCTAAAGCGGTAGCTGAGCTTTGGGGCGTCCACCTGCCTTCTTCGTCCCCAACGGGCCTCCAACGGCCTCCAAGGCCTCATTCTTCTCTCTGAGCAATGTTGCGCGCCGGGAGACACAGCAGCTCGAGAGGTCAGTGCTACGTCCGGCCATCAGGTTCTCGAGGAAGGCGAGGAAGGCGCGGGGAGAACTTGGCAGCTCAGTGGGCAGCTGCGGCGGGCTCCTGGTGTCTGCATGGCCAAGATCACACCTGTCCCAGCATCAGCTCAGAGGGCCCCGCAAGTAGGTGGCACTCCCAGTTTCTGCCAGGAGTTCTTGTATTGCACCTTTTATAAACAGGTAATGATGTCTTTTTTGGGGGTGGGGGAGTTGAGCCTGCCTTATGCATGCTCTGCAACTGAGCCATATCTCCAGCCCTGTGATGTCCTTTGTGACCTTTGTAACAAGAAAGAAATCTGAGAAATTCGCCGATGTGTGGAAATTAAACGACAGAGTCAAAAAAATTAGAATGAAAATTAAGAAATATTTGGAAATGAATGAGGATAAATATATACTAAAATGGGATGCAGCTAAAGTTTAGAGGGAAATACATAGCTGTAATACCTACATAAAGTCCAATTTATCTAACTTTTTTTTTTATACTGGGGATTGAACCCAAGGGCTCTTTACTGATGAGCTTTTTATTTTTATTTTGAGACAGGCCTCGCTAAATTGCTGAGGCTGGCCTTGAACTTGCAATCCTCCTGCCTTGGCCTTCTGAATGGCTGGGATTACAGGCCTGCACCACTGCATCTGGCTGATATTTTTTTCCCTCATGTTTTCATTTTGTATCTAAGACTCCAATGCCAATCCCATCTTGTGTATGTGTGTGTGTGTGTGTGTGTGTGTGTGTGTGTGTGTGTGTGTGAGAGAGAGAGAGAGAGAGAGAGAGAGAGAGAGAGAGAGAGAGAAGCTGGGGATTGAACCCAGGGCCTTGTGCATGCAAGGAAAGCACTCTACCAACTGAGCTATATCCCCTCCAATGCCAATCCCAAGGTTATGAAAATCTATCCCTTCTAAGGGTTTTATACTTTTAGGTCTTTCATTTAGATCTTTTTTGTAGATCCATTTTCAGTTACTTGCTGTATATGGTGTGGGATATGGGTAAGTTCAGCTTCATTCTTTTGCATATAGGTAGCCAGTTGTTCCAGCACCTTTTATTTCTACCTTGAACGGTCTTCTCTAGAGGCTGAGGCAGGAGGATTGCAAATTAGAGGCCAACCTGAGTGAGTCCTGTTTCAGAATAAAAAGTGCTGGGCATGTAGATCAGTGATAGGGCACCCCTGAGTTAATCACCAGTCCAAAAAAAGAAAAATTCATTGAATGATTTTGATACCCTTGTCAAAAATCAATTCACTATAGGTATATGATTTTACATCTGGACTCTCAATTCTATTCCATTGGCCTTTATATCTGTTAAATTGCTAGTTATGCTATTTTGGTTATTGTAGCTCTCCAGGTAAATTTTGAAATTGGCAAGTGTGAATTCTCCAACGTTTTTCTCCCTTTTGAAAATTGTTTTGACTATTTGAGGCCCTTGAAATTCCAAATGAATTTAAGAATTAGTGTTTCCGGGGCTGGGATTGTAGCTCAGTGGTAGAGTGCTTGCCTCACATGCATGAGGCCCTGAGTTCGATCCTCAGCACCACATACAAAGCAATAAAATAAAGACATTGTGTCCATCAACAACTAAAAAAAATACTTAAAATAAAAAAGAATTAGTGTTTCCAATTCTACAATAAAAAGCCATTAGAGGGGCTGGGACTGTAGCTCAGTAGTAGAGCACTTGCCTATCATGCGTGAGGCAATGGGTTTGATCCTCAGCACCATATATAAATAATAAATGAATAAAATAAAGATCCATCAACAACTAAAAAATATTTTTTAAAAAAAGCCTTTAGAATTTTAGAGAGATAACATTAAATTTTTTTTTTTTTTGGTACTGGGGATTGAACTCAGAGGTGCTTAAGCACTGAGCCACATCCCCAGCCCTATTTTGTGTTTTATGTAGAGACAGGGTCTCATTGAGTTGCTTAGCGCCTCGCTATTGCTGAGGCTGGCTTTGAACTGGCAATTCTCCTGTCTCAGCCTCCCTAAGTGTTGGGATTACAGGCTTGCGCCACTGTGCCCGGCTAGGTTCCTCAATTTCTTACAGCAATGTTTTGCAAATTTTTTTTTTTTGTACCAGGGATTGAACCCAGGGTGCTTAACCACAGAGCCACATCCCCAGGCCTTTTTTAATTTTATTTAGAGACAGTGTCTTGCTAAGTTGCTTAGGGCCTTGCTAAATTGCTGTGGTTGCCTTTGTAGTAATGATCCTCCTGCCTCAGACTCCCATGCTGCTGGGGTTATAGGCATGCGCCACTGCACCTGGCTATTTTTTTTTAAATATTTATTTTTTAGTTGTAGGTGGACACAATAGCTTTATTTTATTTTTATGTGGTGCTGAGGATCGAACCCAGTGCCTCACGCATGCTAGGCGAGCACGCTACCACTGAGCCACACCCCAGCCCCTGTATTTTATTTTTTAAAAATATTTTTTCAGTTGTAGATGGATATGATACCTTTATTTATTTATTTGTAATGTGGTGCTGAGGATCTAACCCAGTGCCTCATACATGCTAGGAAGTGCTCTATCACAGAGCTACAACCCCAGCCCAAATATATATATATATATAATATATTATATTACATATATTATATGCAATATTATATATATTATATATTATATATATATCAAGTTGTAGATGGACACAATGTCTTTATTTTTATGTGGTACTGAGGATTGAACCCAGTGCCTCACATGTGCTATGCAACCTACCACTGAGCCACAACCCCAGCAACATAGTTGATTTTTGTGTTGATCTTGTACCTTGTGGCTTTGCCAGACTTGTTTATTAATATTTTTTGTGGAGCTTTTGTCATTTTCTACATAAAGGTCATGTTATCTATGAGTAGGGATAGTTTTGTGCCTCTTTTCCTCATCTGAATGTCTTTTACTCCTTTTTCTTGGCTAAATGCTTCGGTTAGAATTTCCCATAGAAGTGGTGAAAGTGAGCATCCTTGTTCCTAAACCAATCTTGTGTGATTGTGTTATTTAATTTCCACGTATTGGTGAATTTTCCAGTTTTCTCTCTACGATGGATTTCTAGCTTCATTCCATTGTGATCAGATAAGATACTTCGTGTGATTTCAGTATTTTAAAATCCATTGAACATATCCATGTGCTCTTGAGAAAAATGTTGCTGTTGTTGAGGGAGTGCTCTATGTATGTCCGTTAGGCATAGTGGGTTTATAATGCCATTCAAGTCTTCTGTTTCCTTATTGGTCCGTCTAGATGGTCTATTTTTTACTGAAAGTGGAGATGTGGAAGTGCCACAACCTGTGCAGCATCAACAAGGGATCTTCAGTAGGGGCAACTGGAGATGTAGGAAAAACACAGAGACATTTTCAAGTAAAGCTGGGGCCAGGTGGGACATTGCACTCTGATGGAGGAACCATGACCAAGAACTAGCTCCGCAAGTTTATTACATAGGGTCTCATAATCAGGAAGTTAAATTATAGGGGCACTGTAAATTGTTCAAGGCTTATCAAGAGGCTTCTTTGTGCACTAAAACATTACAGAGCTAGAAACATTTTTTGTAGCTATCCTGCTGCACCCAGGAAGCCCATTGTACTGGACCATTAGATAACTGTTAAGAGTCAGAGCTGAGTGAGTGTCAAGACTGTTAACAAGCTGGGTGCCGTGGCACATGCCTTTAATCCCAGTACTTTGGGAGGCTGAGACAGGAGAATCACGAGTTCAAAGCCAGCCTCAGCAATGGTGATGCGCTAAACAACTCAGTGAGACCCTGTCTCTACATAAAACACAAAATAGGGCTGGGGATGTGGCTCAGTGGTCCAGTATCCCTGAGTTCAATCCTCAGTACCAAAAAAAAAAAAAAAAAGACTGTTAACATCCTTGCCTCTTGCCAAGAAGTGTTTTCCAGGGTTAGCTTTTGCTGACACAGCAGGGTCAGCCATGATCGGGGCTCATTTGCTGTCCACACTGAAGTCTCCAACTACTACTATTTTTCCCTTCAATTCTGTCAGGTTTTTTTTCATATATTTTAGGAACTCTACTATTTGCTGCAAAAATGTATATAATTGTTATATCTTCTTGAGTAATTTATAATCTCTCTCCCTCTTTCCCTGTGGTACTGGGGATTGAACAATGGATGCTCCACCACTAAGTCACATCTCCAATCCTTTTTAAAGTTTTGAGACAGCATGTTGCTAAATTGCTGAGGGCGTCCTCAAACTTTCGATCTTCCTGCCTCAGCCTCCTACATCATTGGGATTGCACGTGTGCAACACCATGACCCACCTTCTCTGTGTCTTTTAACATTTTTTTAACTTAAAGTCTATTTTGTTTAATGTTAATATAACCCCTCCAACTCTCTTTCAGTTACTAGTTGTTTGTAATATATTTTTCTATCCCTTTAATTTCAACGCATTTGTATATTTGCATCTAAAATCAGTTTCTTGTAAGACAGTATGTAGTTGGATCACAGGTTTGTTGCATATTGTTTGTGCTGGGAATGGAACCCAGGTCCTTGCACATGCTAGGCAAGTGCTCTACCACTGAACTGCACTTCCAGACCACATTGCTGTTTTTTTTTTTTTAATTTAGTTGTAGATGGACACAATACTTGTATTTATTTATTTATTTATTTATTTATTTGGTGCTGAGGATCGAACCCAGTGCCTCACACATGCTAAGGCAACCACTCTACCACTGAGCTACAACCCAGCCCCACATTGCTTCTATAAAGTGACATCTTTTGGAAATTTGGTGGGTTTTCAGATATGCATATCCTTGATGGCCAGAGCAGTTTTATGGGTGTTTTTAAGTGAACATGAAAACTTGAGCCTCCTGAGTGCATGATTTTGTGGGATTTTCTGGGTTGGGAGAATAGCAAACCATTTTCAAAGATCACCCCAGATCATTTGCAAGAAGAGTGGTAGCTCTCTTTCTGTTATTAATTTTTAATTTAATTCCATTTGGTTCTGAAAGCATATATTGTAGAATTTCTTTTTTTTTTTGATGGACCTTTATTTTATTCATTTATTTATATGTGGTGCTGAGAAATGAACCCAGTGCCTCACACATGCGAGGCAAGCGCTCTACCACTGAGCCACCACCCCAGCCCCTATTGTAGAATTTCTACTCAATTAAGTTTATTATAGAGTGTTTTATGATCTAGAATGTGGCCTGACTTGGGGAAAGGTTCATGTGAGCTTGAGAACAATGTGTATTCTGTTGTTGGATGAAGCGTCCTATAGCTGTCAATCACATCTAGTTGATTTGATGATACTATTGAGTTCAGTCACATCTTTACTGATTTTCTGTTTACTTGATCTGTCTGTTACTGATAGGTGTTGAAATTTCCAACCAAAATACTAGATTCATCTATTTCTCTTAGTAATTATATCAGTTTTTTTTTTAGTGCTGGGGATTGAACCCAGGGTCTCTCACATGCTAGACCTGTGCTGTACCACTGAATGATATACCCTTAGCCTCTCACCTTCATTTTTTAAATAACTTTATTTTACTTATTTATTCATTATGTGGTGCTGAGGATTGAACCCAGTGCCTCACTTGCTAGGCAAGTGCTCTACCACTAAGCCACAGCTCTAGCCCTCCCCTCCTCCTCCTCCTCCTCCTCCTTTCTCTTCCTCTTCCTCTTCCTCCTCCTCCTCTTCTTCTTCTCCTTCTCCTCCTCCTCCTCCTTCTGATTCTTCTCCTTCTCCTTCTTCTTCTTCTTTTGTCTTGCTATCCTCTTGTCTTCAGCCTCCAGAGTCAGGATTATAGGCATATGCCCTCACCTTCATTTTTTTTTTTTTTTTTTTTTAAGAATTTTTTTTTTTTTTTAAATAGATGGACACAATGTCTTTATTTCATTGCTTTGTATGTGGTGGCGAGGATCGAACCCAGGGCCTCACGCATGCGAGGAAAGCGCTCTACCGCTGAGCTACAATCCCAGCCCCCCTCACCTTCATTTTTGAAAGATATTTTTGCCTAGCATAGAATTATCAGTTGAAATAGTTTTCCTTAGGGTCTCACCGAGTTTCTTAGGGCCTCACTAAGTTGCTAAGGTTGGCTTTGAACTCATGATTCTCCTGCCTCAGCCTCCCAAGTCACTGGGATTACAGGTGTGTGCCACTGACCCTGACGAATGTATTTTGTTCTAATTAAGATCCCAGCCTTGTGGATGTCTTGGGAACTTTAATTACTCATCTACTAAGTCATGTGAAGTTGTCTCATAGCTCATTAATGCTCTTTATGTTTTTATTTTTCTTTTTTTCTTTCTGTGTTTCATCCAAAATAATTTCTACTGCTATTCCTTCTAGTTCTCTTTTCTTCTGAGAAGTATTATCTGGTGTTAATCCCATGCAGTATATTTTTAATTTCAGACTTTGTAGTTTTCCTCTATGAAAGATTGATTTAGCTCTTTTTAATATCACCCGTGTCTTCACTTGAATTTGTAAACATATAACATTCAGTTATAATTACCCTTTTATTACTTATTTATTTTTGTGGTACTCAGAATTGAACCCAAGACTTTGCACCTAGAAGGCATTCTACCACTTAGCTACATCTCCAGCCCTCTAATTACTCTTTCAATGTACTTCTTTGCTAATTATAAAGTCTCCATTCTGGGTCACTTTTCATTGATTGATTATTTTCCTCATTATAAATCATGTTTTCTGAGACTATATGTGACTGGTAATCTTTTATTGAGTATCAGACATTGTTTATTGTATCTTTTCTTTAAAATATTTTTTTAGTTGTAGATGAACACAAAATCTTTATTTATTTTCTTATGTGGTGCTGAGGATCAAACCCAGTGCCTCACGCATGCGAGGCAGGCGTTCTACCACTGAACCATAATCCCAGCCCTGTTTATTGTATCTTGTTTGATATCTTTTAATTCATATAAATCTTGCACTTTAATCTATGATATAGAGGCTGGAGTTGTGGCTCAGTAGTAACGTGCTTGCTTGGCATATGTGAGGCCTTCAGTTCAATCCTCAGGACTGCATATAAATAAATAAATAAAATAAAAGATTCATTGATAATTAAAAATATTTTTAAAAAATCCATGAAATGGCTTGATTCTTTTTTTTAATGAGATAGAGTCTTATGTTGTATGCAGTGGCATGTGCTTGTAATTCAGTGATTTGGGAAACTGAGGCAGGAGGATATCAAGTTTGAGGCCAGCTGTGGCTACTTAGCAAGACCCTGCATCAAAAAATAAAAATAAAAAGGGCTGGGGATGTAGCTCAGTGGTAAGGTGCCCTTAAGTTCAAGAGAGACATAGAGATAGAGATGATAGATTAAATAGATAGATAGATAGATAGATAGATAGATAGATAGATAGATAATAGATAGAGTCTTGTTATGTTGCCCAGGCTAATCTTAAACTCCTGAGCTTAAGCCGGCCTCCTGCCTCAGACCCCTGAGGAGCTGAGATTACAGGTACACGGGCATTGCACCTGACAGTTTGATTCTTTTTGGCATTGCTTTTATGATTGGTCAGACAAGTACAGTGCTCTCTCTTTAGGACATTTGTTTCCCACAACTGAAGCAAGACTTTGCTAATTACTCTAAGCACCGCCTCATGAAGTATTTTTTTACAGTCTGGATGGAGGGGGAAACAGGTACTTGTACCTGTCTTATATGAATGCCAGGCACTCTTCCTTCTAATCCCTTCAGAGTTACATGTCTGGCATTGAGTACTTTGCTTACACCCACTTAAGGGGTGTAAGGAAATCTCCAAGGGGACTTTTTTGCAGCTCTTCAGGGTTCACTCTGTACAGCTTTCACCTCTAAGGTGGCCTGTTCTATGAACTTGAACTGCCTTGGTGTCCCTGGGCTTTAAGCTTCATTATCTCAACTCAGGGAGTCTGTGGGCTCCACCTCACTCCCTCGTCCATGTGCTGCATGCTGGAACCTTCTCAGTGCAATAGGCTGGGGCTGTTTTAGGATTCATCTTATTCCCACCTCTCAGGAATCATTGTCCTTCATTGT
>CM053415.1:15145581-15170893 GCA_028644305.1 Xerus rutilus | reverse complement strand
CCCCCCCCCCCCCCCCCCCCCCCCCCCCCCCCGCCGTTGTGTTGTAACTTCCAGTAACTGGGTGGGGGACCTAGGGCTCTGGACAAGAGGCCTAGAGTCACAAAATGGCTTTAGTCTGGTCCTTTCAGTCTGATGACCAAGGTCTTGAAAACTTGGATGAATTTTGTCTTTTTAATTTTCTTCTGTCATCTCAAATGGAAGGATAAATCTAGTGATAGTTATTTCACCTTGGTCAGAGGTGGAAGTTAAGGCAAGGCTTTTTTTTTTCAATGTACTCAAGTATACTTAATAAAATTTACTGACCCTTTTCAAGTGCACAATTCAATAGTATTAAATACATTTGTAATGTCGTTGCCACCATGACATTGTTCTCCTATCCATTTCAAAAACTTTTTCATCATGTCAAACACTATACCTATTAAAACATAACTCCCTATTAGCCCTTCCTGGTATCTCCTGATGACCTCTACTCTAGTTTTTGTCTCTACACTAACCTAACCTTCATATAAGTGGACTTAAACAATATCTCTCCTTTTGTGTCTGACTTATTATTTCAGTTGGCATGTTCTCAGGATTCATCAACATTATATCAGAGTTTCATTCCTTTTCTAAGGCTGAAAAGTATTATGTTGTACATATATGCCATGTTTCATTCATTAAGTCATCTCTCCATGGACATTAGAATTGCTTCCTCATTTTGGCTGTTATGGGCCCTCTTTATTTGTTTTATTTTTATTTATTTATTTTGGTACCAGGGATTGAACCCAGGGGTATTTTGTCACTGAGCTACGCTCCAGTCCCTTTTATTATTTTATTTTATTTTTTTGGCACCAGGGATTGAACTCAGGGGTACTCAACCACTGAGCCACATCCCCAGCCCTATTTTGTGTTTTATTTAGAGACAGGGTCTCACTGAGTTGCTTAGCTCCTCGCTGTTGCTGAGGCTGGCTTTGAACTCGCGATTCTCCTGTCTCAGCCTCCCAAAGTGCTGGGATTACAGGCTCATGCCACCGCGCCCAGCTCCCTTCTACTTTTTGAGACAGGTGTTGCTAAATTGCTGAGGCTGGTCTTAAACTTTCAATTTTCCCGCCTGAGTTGCTGGATTACAGGTGTAATGGTTAATTTGATTTGTCAACTTCATTGGATTAAGAGGTGCTGATGATTGAGAGGCTTATGGGTGTGTCAATGAGGGTGTCTAGGAATCACTGGCAAGTGGGATAGCCAACTGAAACAGAGACCTTTCCTAAGCGTGGGCAGCACCGTCCAAAGGATGATGGCTTGGATGGAATAAAAGTTGGAAGAACAAGGCGGTGTCAGCAGATGTAAGCTTCTTCTTAACCTGGTTGCTGATTGCTTCTGGGAATGTCTGAGGATGTGGAACTCTTGCTTCTTCACTCTTCCAAAGCAGACTCTGCCAGTGCTAGTCTGGGACTAGACTATCACCATTGATCCCTCTTGTTCTGGGGCTTTGTCCTCTTGGACTGCGCAGCTACTGGTTCCTCCAGCTCTCCAGCCTGCAGGCGGCCATTGTGGACTATCCAGCTACTGGTTGCATAAGCCAACCTAATAAATCTTCTTTTTATAATTATACTTCCTGTTGATTCTGTTCCTCTAGAAAACCCTGACTAAAACAACAGGCATGCGCCACCTCACCTGGTAAATTCATTGTGCTTTTTACCAAGAGAAATTTGTGGTGGGCATCCAGCTTTGTTAGTCCAGCCCCTCTCCTTCTTCTCCTTCCACTCCTTATTTATTTATTTATTATTTATTTATTTATACATACATACATACCAGGGATTGAACTCAGGGGCATTTCACCACTGAGCCCGTCCCCAGACTTTTTTTGTATCTTATTTAGAGACAGGGTCTCACTGAGTTGCTTAGGGCCTCACCGTTGCTGAGGCTGGCTTTGAGCTCGCAATTCTCCTGTCTCAGCCTCCCAAGCTGCTGAGATTACAGGAGTGTGCCATCACATCCGGCCCTCTTTTTTCTTCTCTCTCCTGCTCTCTCTCCTTTTTTTTTTTTTTTTTTTGGTACCAAGTATTGAACCTAGGAATGCTTAACCACTGAACCACATCCCAATTCCTTTTTTTTTTTTAATTTTTTTTTTAATTTTGAGACAGGATTTCACCAAGTTGCACAGGCTGGCCTAGAACTTTCAATCCTCCTGCCTTATCCTCTCGAGTCACCAGAATTATAGGCATGTGCCACCGTGCCCAGCCCCTCCTTTTTCCTTGTTAAATCACTCTCTTGCAAAGAATAGAAGAAACTCATGGCAATGGCCCCAATTGTGTTACATGACTCCTTTGCTCCATCATGACCATTTGATCCCAAACTGGACAAATGAGGGACAGAGTTGAGGAAAATGAGGCAGCTGTATTTCTAGCTATATGAAATATCATTCTCAGAGAATAAAGCAGACATGAGCAAAACATATAGTTGAGAAGAGAATGCTGAGGTTTTGTTTAAGGACATGATTCCAGTTGCCTCTTGACCCAGGTGTACTTCTTTCCTTCTTTTGATTATTTACATATTCCAGTATCTTTTTTTTTTTAATATTTTTTTAGTTGTAGATGGACACAATGTCTTTATTTTATTGCTTTGTATGTGGTGCTGAGGATCGAACCCAGGGCCTCACACATGCGAGGCAAGCGCTCTACCACTGAGCTACAATCCCAGCCCTCCAGTATCTTTTTGATCCATTTTTTTCTTGTCTAAGCTAGTACTTTTGGAGTTATGTCCCTTGTAACCAAATAGTCATGATTACGGTATTCCACTTCAGGATTTCTCTTGTTCAGGAGAATGAAGCAGTCCATCTTAGCTTAGATTCTCCCAGAAACTGACCCTGGGCCAAAGAATAAAGTGCAAATTATTTATTGCATAAATCTTCCTGGGAAAAACCAACAAGGAAGTGTAGGATAAGCAAGAATGCAAAACTGGGAGGAGTTCTGGAGTATAAATGACACTTTAGGTTTGCCGTACTTTGGGGCAAAGGAGCTGGACTTTTGGACTTACATACCAATCATTGAATATATGCTCTCCTGGAAGAGAGGAGAGAATAGGTAAAGGGACTCCAGTGTCCAGCAGCAAGCATCTGAAGTTTGTGGGTGTAAGCCACAGCAGAACATACAGAATATGGGTTCTCAGTGCTGGTAAAAGAAATTTGAGAAGAAAATGGAAAGACTTCCCATGTTCATGGATATGTAGAGTGAATATTCTTAAAATGGTCATAATACAAAAGCAATATACTGATTCGATGCAATCCCCATCAAAGTACCAATGACATTCTACAGAGAACTAGAAAAAAACAGTCCTAAAATTCATTTGGAGAAATAAAAAGCCCAGAATAGCCACAGCAATCATAAGCTAAAAAAAGCAATGCTGGAGGCATCACAATACCTGACTTCAAATTATACTACAGAGCTAGAGAATAGAAGACGGAGACAAACCCACACATCTACAGTCATCTGATCCTTGACAAAGATTCCAAAAACATCATTGGAGAAAAGACAGCCTTTCTAACAAATGGTGCTGAGAACACTGGTTGTTCCTATATAAAAGAATGGAATGAGATCCTATCTCTCACTCTGCACAAAAATCAACTCAAAATGAATCAAATACCTAGGAATTAGACAGAAACTATGCAAGTCCTAGAAGAAAATGTAGGGTCTATATTCCAGCATACAGGACCGCTAAAGGGGACCCCTAAAGCTCAGGAAATAATGCTGAGAGTTAATAAATGGGATGGCAGCCAGGCGCAGTGGCTCAAGCCTGTAATCCCAGCACTTAGGGAGGCTGAGATAGGAGAATCGCGAGTTCAAAGTCAGCCTCAGCAACGGCGAGGCGCTGTCTCTACATAAAACACAAAATAGGGCTGGGGATGTGGCTCAGTGGTCAAGTGTTCCTGAGTTCAATCTCCAGTACCAAAAAATAAAAAAATAAAAATAAAAATAAAATAAATGGGATGGCATCAAAAAATTTCTGTACAGCAAAAGAAACAATAATGAGAAAAGAGAACCTACAGAATGGGAGTAAAACTTTGCTAGTTACTCCTCTCACAGAGGATTAATATCTAAAATATATAAATAACTATAAAAAATTAACACCCAAACCCCAAATATCCCAATTAATAAATGGGCAAATGGATTAAATAGACACTTCTCAAAAGAAGAAATAAAATGGTTGACAAATATATGAAAAAATGTTCAGCATCATTAGCAATCAGGAAATGTAAATCAAAACTACATTGAGATTTCATTTCACACCAGCCAGAATGACAGTCATCAAGAATAAAATAATAGGGGCTGAGGTTATGGCTCAGTGGTAGTGTGCTCGTCTAGCATGCGTGAGGCACTGGATTCGATCCTCAGCACCACATATAAAAATAAAATAAAGATATTCTGTCCACCTACGACTAAAAAATAAATATAAAAAAAAGAATAAAATAATAGGGGCTGGGGATATAGATCAATGGGTATGGGAATATACCTGAGTTGGTAGAGCAATTGCCTCACATGCACATGGCCCTGGGTTCAATCCCCAGCACACACACAAAAATACAAACAATAATAAATGCTAGAGAGGATGTGAAGAAAAAGGAACACTTTTACACTGTTGGTGGAATTGTAAATTATTATAACAACTATGGATATCAGTTTGGAGATTCCCCAAAAGTTTAGGCATGGAACCACCATATGCCCCAGCTATATCACTCCTTGGTATTTATTCTAAAGATTTAAAGTCATCCCACTCTAATGATACATGCATATCCATGTTTATAGCAGCATAATTCACAACAGCCAAACTATTGAGCCACCCAAGGTACCCATCAATGGAAGAATGGATAAAGAAAATGTGGTATATATACACAATGGAGTTTTATTTGGTCAAAAAGAAAAATGTACATGTCATTTGCAGGAAAATGGATGGAACTAGAGATGATTGTGTTAAGTGAAATAAGACAAACTCAGAAGGTCAGAGTCATATGTTTTCTTTCATATGTGGAAGCTAGAGAGGGAAAAGGAAAAGAAAGTATGTGGGGGAAAATCTCATGATAATCAAAGGAAGATCAGTACCAGGTACCAGGTGGTGGAAGATGGGGAGGTGGGGAGAAGTGCTGGGGAGTGATATGGGCTAAATTATATTGTTATATTGTATGCATATATGAATATGTAACAACAAATCCCATCATTATGTACAACTATAATAAAAAATGTTAAAATAAAGCCGGGTGTGGTGGCGCAGGTCTGTAATCCCAGCACTTTGGGAGGCTGAGACAGGAGAATTGCGAGTTCAAAGCCAGCCTTAGCAACAGCGAGGTGCTAAGCAACTCAGTGAGACCCTGTCTCTACATAAAAGACAAAATAGGGCTGGGGATGTGGTCAAGCGCCCCTGAGTTCAATCCCCAGTACCAAAAAAAAAAAGTTAAAATAGAAAAAAAAGGCACTTGAGGATTTGGGTGCGGCATAGGGTCCCATACATCTGGAGAAGTTTGGGCTCCCTTTATTCCTCTTACCTTACCTCCCTGCCCCCAGGCAAAGTTGGAGTTTAACACTAATACATTCTTGTGCCAATCCAAGAGCCTCCCCACATGATCCTATCATAAAGTGTTGGGTGTTGGGGGCCGTAGCTCACTTGCCTAGCATAGAAGAGACCCTGGGTTCATTCTCTAGTCCCCTCCCCCCAAATGTGTGTGTGTTCCAGTGTTTTTGAGTAGTAGGAAGCTTTCAGTTTTTTTCCTCCTTCCTATATTTTACAATGCCTTCTAATGCTCTATATGAGGCATCCCATCTATCAAATATGTACTGGGTAGATAAGAGGTTCCTAAAGACCTTTTCTACCTCTGTACCAAAGGCCACAGTGCCAATAATGGTCAGTCAGGCAATATGATAATGATCATAATAGCTTCTAGCTTTATTGAGCACTTACTATGTCCCAGGAAGTACTCTGAATGGTTTATATTCATCATCTCATTTAATCTGAGAAGCTATACAAAGAGATACCATTATATTATGAGTTCCATTTTAGGGGAGAAGAATCTAAGCTAATAAATGGGAGAGCTGTGATTTAAATCTCTAGGCTATTTGAGTCCAGAAATCAAGCTTTTAGCCTCACTCTCTGAAAGGTATAATTAATGGTGAAGGGGTTTCATTTCATATGTGTTAAATAAACAACAAAATCTGTAAAATAAAATATTAATAATACAAGGAAATGGTTGGGGATGTAGCTCAAGATAGAGTGTTTGCCTAGCACATGGGATGCCTTGGTTCAATCCTCAGTACTGAAAAAAAAAAAAGGAAAAACATGAGAAACAATTTTATTAGAAATATTCTAACACATTTTCTGGACAAGTAATCAAAAAATAAATAAAGACATAGAGAATATGAACATATAAACTTTTTTACTCTGAAAAAAACCAGTATAACTCCTTTTCAAGTTTCATGGATAGTGACAAAATTCAATAAATATTAAACTACAGAGAATATTTCAGTTTTGGAAAGTAGAAATTGTAGATGCTGTTCTTTGATCAAAATGCAGTATAACTAACAATAATATAAAACACACCACTTAGAAATTTAAAAACATAAATAGTAAATTATCCTTTAGGAGTATATCAAGATTAAAAACAGACTATTGAGAAAACAATTTAAACAACCAAAGTTATGTGTAGAGGTAAATTAACAGCATTAAATGCATTTTAGTTTCAAAAAGAGAGAAAAATAAAATGAACGAATTAAGCATGCAGATTGAGATTTGGGAAAATAGTGTAACAACAGTCCCCCCCCCCTACCCAAAGTGGGAGAAAGGAATATTTGACATAGAAAACAGGAAAAGAAAAAAAAGCCTACAAGTAGGTGGGATGTGCTTTGTGCCTGTGGATAGAGAAGTACTCAGTAGTGTCTGTGTGAACTTGGTCTTCTGATATGCATCTCTAGAGTGTTCCACATTTACATATCCTGTACCTCTATTGTGGCAGTGTACATGTTGCTCAACAGTGAGTTTCTCCACTTAGGACTCTTACTATTCGACTTGACGGGACAGAGACCATGTTTCCATGCTCATTGTATTCTCGGGGCCTGGGGTGTGCTGGACCCTTAATAAATGCTTGCTGAATAGAATGAATGGATGGGTTCAAGCACTGACTCCCAAGTTGTATCTAATCCCCAGAGTTTCTTCTGTTCCCACTGCCTAGTGACAGGTCTCAGGCCAATATCATGAGGCCTGAAATAAATGATTCCAACAATAAGGGACAAACAATGGAGTATCTGCCTAGTGGAATATTATGTAACTGATAATTTTGTTGGCAATGTGAAAAAAATATGAAGATGTGGGGCTTTGCTTTTCTTCTTATTTCCATCTATCCACTGAATAATCAAATATTTCTTTTATAAAATGGCAAATAGTCTTCTCTACCCTCAAAGCCCAGTTCAAATGCCACCCTCTCTGGAGACCTACCCTGGTTTCCCCAATCAGAAAAAAAAAATTGCCTTTCCTGGGCTTGCACAGCATCAGCCTCTCCCTCTGGTCTCTTAAAATTTCTGCTTTTGGTTATTTGTGTCTGCTAATGAGTTGACAGCACCCCTGGGCAGGATTGCAGCTTTCCTATATACCACCACCTCTGGTAAGAAGGTGTGCTGTGAAGTTCATCTGGACTTGGAACTCATCTCCCATGGTCTGAGGGAGTTGGGTGGAGTGGAGAGGGCACAATGCACAGGGTGGGTCATTGCTTGAATGACAGACCATGCTGAGCTCACAGAGTGCCAAAGCAAATCACAGAGTCCCCAAACAGACTTCAGCAACACTCAGGGACCGTCCATGTGCACTCACCTCCATTGTACCCGGCTGGGAAAAGGTCTCTGAAGCAAGTTGCCTGGCATCAACCAAAATGAGGAAAGAAGAGATGGGTATGCTGTCACATTACCTGGGGCTGATAAATGCAGTTGAGATGTGTGTTTTGATCATCATTTTTGTGCCCAGATGAACGAGGAGGACATTCTAGGCATAGGGACCATAGGGACTCAACTTAGAAATCCCCAGTGGCTAGAGATATAGCTACAGCATTAGAGAGCGCTGCATCTTCACTTGGCTGTCAGAACAATCTTTCTAAAGTCATCCCTGTCGCTCACTCCTCTGCTTAGAACACTTCAGTGTTTCCCCATAACACTTGAGAAGTGGTCTGATATCCCAGGCTCACGTGTTCTGGTCGCCACAGACCCATCATCTCCTGGCACGCACGTCTAAACACACCAAACAGTGAACACCTCAGGAGTCCCAATCTGTCCCTTTTTGTTCCTTACTCCAGTGCCTACAATGCATTCTCAGCAGTCAGGGTGGTCTTACATGAAAATTGAATCATGCTACTTCATTGAAGTAGAAATGAAATCCAGGCTTCCAGTTCTAACAGGTTCTCACTGGCCAAATCTGGGACAATTCTGGCACCAAAATAATTAAGGTTAATAATTATAAGATCATTGGGGAAAAAATAGAAATCCAAGAGCCCCTACTAACAGTAAATATGTAAACAAGTGGGCAAAATAATGTCAAATGTTGACTAATAAATGTGGAGTGAGTCCTAGAGTTAGCATCTTCTAACCATCATGATACTTATTCAGGCAAGGATTATCCATCAGTAGATGTGAAATCTATTTATAACCTTTGTCATGGAGTGGGATATACTTGTGGTCATAAAGTATCTCCCCATGGATTACTTATTAGTTACAAAGGAAAAACAGTAATTCTAGATTGAGAAATCAGATGATGCCTTGATTGAGTGATCAAAATTTAAATCACCAAAGAGAAAGAGATACTGTGTGCTTCTCATTGCACTGAGGACACAATATCACTTCCGCAGTCTTAATGTTGCATTACCCAATAGTAATGAAGAAACAGCAGACAAACCCAAAAGGAGGAACATTCTATTAAAATAAAGGGGAAGATTGCATTCTTCAATAATGTCAACATCATAATGACAAAGAAAGGCTACCTATTCTAGATTAAAGGATACTAAAGAGAAATAACAACTTAATAAAACACATCATTCCTAGACTGGATCCTGTACTACAGGGGAAAATGCTATATAAGGAACATTCTAGAAACAATTGACAAGAGAGGTGGTAGTTAGCTGCCTCGTTGCATAAATGTTAAATTCAGTGAAGTGGGCAATTGTTTTATGGTAGGAAATATAGGCTATATTTAGGGGTAAAAGAACATGATGTATGCAACATATTCTCAAATAGCTCAGAATAGAAGCCATTGTATAAATGCTCAGGATAGAGGGCAAATGATAAAACAAATGGGGTAACTGTTGACAATAGTCATTTGTACTAATCTTACAATGTTCTAAAATTTTGAAATTGTTTCAAAAAAAAAAAGTTAAATCCAAAATTCCAAGTTCTTTACCATGTCCCTCACCCCAGTCTGCTCCTGTCACAGCCCCAGCTACACAGACTGCATTTCAGTTTTCCCAACATACCAAGCTCTTTCCCACTTCCAGGCCTTTGTGTGCCTACTGTTTCCTTTATACAGAATTCTCTTCCCTCTATTCAGGTCTCAGGAATACAGTAATTGTCACTTTTATGAAAATGGCCTTCTTTGCACCCCCCTCCCTCACATTTAGATCTATTATATTCTTTCATAGCACCCTAAATTTTCCTTCACAACACTTAACACAGTTTTATATAAGAATTTGTATTTGGGGAGGATCACTTAATGTCATTCTTCCCCAGTAGCTTGGAGGACCCCTGAAACCAGGAGTCCTGTTTTACTCACATGAATGCATCCTCAGCATGAGCTACTGCATCTGGCACATCACTGGGCACTCAGTAGACAGCTGGCTGATTAAAGAATAAATTCTAATCTCCAGTTTACCTCCAAACTCTTGGCAGCTCTCAGTGTACCCTGCATTCCATCTCTAGCCCCAAGAATTATTCAAAAGGCTTCATCTTTGAAAGCTTCTTATATTCCCCACCATATTCGTATTTGAAATTAAGAGGCTATGGTAAGGAGTGGGGAGCTCAGGAGAGGCATGTTAAGGGAGAGATGCTGAATCAGTCAGGAACCTGGAATCTCAGAGGAGGAGTTATCAAGGAGGAAGTTAGTTGATCAGGCTGGTGCTAAGAAGGAGAGTCTGGTAATGAGAGATGACCAGTAGCTGAAGCTGTTGGCATAAAGAAGAAATCTCAACTGTGTATAAGAAGAGTCCAGGGATGGGACAGAGACCCTGCCTTAAGAGCTAAGCAGAGAAAAACAGCAAATAAGCACCAAACAAGAGAAAGAATGATTACTGAAGGTAAGAGTGGAGGATACTTGGGCATAAAACCATACACACTTGAACTTCCTTCTTTCTTGTTCAAGATCAGCAATCTGGCACCTGGTAGGTTGAGGCAGCTCAGTGCAGGTGAAAGGCTTAGACTATCTGAATCCTGACTCCACAACATACAGCTGTGTCCTCGGGCACTGGATTTAACCTTCCCAGACTCCAAGCCCTCATCTGTAAAATGAGAGTAGTGCTAGTATTTATTTTATGGGGCTGTTGTCAGGATTACCTGAGGTCGTCTTTGGAAGGCCCTTTGAACCGAATTTGGTCTAAGGTTTAGGGAATGAATGACTTCACATGTGCGTGTACAGCAAGAGGACACACTGGTTCCAATGAGTGGGACTGTGTCCTAAGTTCAGCCTTTCCCAACAAGAGTTTCCGACAAGAGTGAGACAGCCCTCTCACCACCTTTTGTTGCATGTCCCCTTCCTCTGATTTGATCCCTACTTTAAAAAATCCTATAGTGGGGAGATTTCCTTTTAACATCATCTTTCCTCCAAAGCTTCCTTCTGGAAATCAGTTTTCTTCCTGTCTCCAAGTCATCCTATGCTGGAGTTTGCCCACTTGATTGCAATTAATTCTCATCTAAGAGCACTTTGCACCCTGTTTTTCAGCTAACCATGATGATACCTCCTCAACATAGCTACCTTCTGTGAATATAAGCAAGTATTCTCAGGCCCCCGACTTAGGGGTGACACTAATGTCTGCCCATAATTTCTGACCATCCCATCTCTGAAGGAAAGAGAGATGTGTGGATACCATTTCACAGTTTAGAAAGCACTTCCCCAGCATACCCCCCCTTCATCCTCACAACTGCCCTGTGAGGTAGATACAGCAGATAATAATAACTATACTGGTCCACATTTACCAAGCACTTACAATGTACCGTGCTCTGTGTTAAGCATTTTCGTGTGTGAGCTCATTTACACTCAACAAAATCCTATGAAATAGATTCAATCAGTGTCCTCATTTTACAGAAGAGAAAATGAAATGGTTAGAACTTGCCCCAAATCAAAGAGGTAGTAAGTAATGGAGCTAGGATTTGAACCTCAGACTGTCTGACTCCAAACCCACACCCTGAACCCTCCTGTAATATTGCCTTGCAAAGCAAGCATATTCTTTCTAAGATGTTATTCTGTTAAATTGAAATTAAAAGAAGTAAAGTGATTTTCCTAGTCTCACAGCCAGGAAGTGGCAGAGCCAGGATCCATATTTGGATCCTTTGGCTCTAAGGCCTCCGACACCAGGAAGCTTTACTAACTGAACTTGATAAAACACTAGGTTTAAGCCGGGCGCGGTGGCTCAAGCCTGTAATCCCAGCACTTAGGGAGGCTGAGACAGGAGAATCGCGAGTTCAAAGCCAGCCTCAGCAATGGCGAGGCGCTAAAGCAACTCAGTGAGACCCTGTCTCTACATAAAACACAAAATAGGGCTGGGGATGTGGCTCAGGGGTCGAGTGCCCCTGAGTTCAATCCCTGGTACCAAAAAAAAAAAAACAAAAAAAACAAAAAAAACACTAGGTTTAGCCTTGCCAGTGCTGCTCAGCCCCGGGCAATGTCTATGCAGAAATTCCTTTCTGGAATTTACTGAGAAATTTGTTTTTCTGAATCTCAAAAACAACTGGTGAAGCCGGGCACGGTGGCTCATGCCTGTAATTCCAGCACTTTGGGAGGCTGAGACAGGAGAATCGCAAGTTCGAAGCCAGCCTGAGCAACTGTGAGGCGCTAAGCAACTCAGTGAGACCCTGTCTCTAAATAAAACACAAAATAGGGCTGGGAATGTGGCTCAGTGGTTGAGTGCCCCTGAGTTCATTCCCCGGTACTACAAAAATAAAAAAATTAAAAAATTAAAAACAACTGGTGAAGAAATTGGCAAAATGGGAAAAAGTACTATGATTCTCCTGTGAGAATGAATGCTTAACAATACAGAGGAATTCAAAAGTAAGAAAAGAGCCCAGCATGGTGGCACACACCTGTAATCCCAGCACTTTGGGAGGCTGAGACAGGAGGATCGCAAGTTCAAAGGCAGCCTGAGCAACCGTGGGGCGCTAAGCAACTCAGTGAGACCCTGTCTCTAAATAAAACACAAAATAGGGCTGGGGATGTGGCTCAGTGGTCAAATGCCCCTGAGTTCAATCCCTGGTACCAAAAAAAAAAAAAAAAAAAGTAAGAAAAGGAAATGCTGACACATGGAACTTGAAGTTAAAGTAGATATTTCTGGAACTTGGGATAGGAGCGCATAGGAAAAATGTTGTCATGACCTAATTCTTTGGTAACTGTTGGCATATTAAAAGTGTATTTACTCCAGGTGCAGTGGCACATGCCTGTAATATGAGCAGGAGGATGGCAAGTTTGAGTGCAGCCTGGGAAACCTGGTGAGACCTGTCTCAAAATAAAATTTAGAAAAGGCATGGGGATATAGCTCAGTGGTAGAGTACCTCAGAATCAGGGGAAAAAAACTATATTTGTGGGTCTGTCTGTGGTTAACAGTGAGTCATACTCACAAATAAGATAACATTTTACATGTATAGTATATTTTATACAAATCTTGTGAATGATAGTCCAAGAAATAAAATGTTTTGGAAACAAGCCTTATATTGGCAATTTCAACTCATGACTGTGAAGTTCTGTTAATCTAGTTACTTAAACACTTGTTATTTAAATAGTACCTAATAGTGTCTGTTGGCATTTCCATTTTTTGAATACCTGCTGTGGCCTACAGTTCTTTTTCTTGTACTAGGAATTAAATTCAGGGGCGCTTAACCACTGAGCCACATCCCCATCCCTTTTTCATATTCTATTTAGGGACAGGGCCTCGCTAAATTGCTGAGGCTGGCTTTGAACTTGCAATCCTCCTGCCTCAGCCTCCTGAGCCTCTGGGATTACAGCGGTGCACCACTGCACCCGGCCTGGCTTACAGTCCTTTTTAACTGCAACTAAATGTGTATTTACTTGTTTTTAAAAGTACAGAAAGTTAATAAAAACAAATTTCAGGAATTCCTAAGAATTTCAGTTTTTCATTTCTAAATCCTAAAGATTAATATCTGTTGGGAATTTGGAAACCTTAATTAACAAATCTTTGCTATTTAGCTTCCCAAGCAATGCCATAGGATAGCAAATGGTGCTCAGAGGCCCTCTTCCTTCACCTCCAGGAAGCTCCCACACAGGAGCTGGTCCTGTGTGGGGCTTCCTTCACCAACATCATTCTAGAGAGGTCTAAAAAGAGGTCACTCCATGGGTTGAGCCTGAAGCACTGGTCTTAAGCATCAAATTTCTATGTCATCTCAAATTTCTTATCAATCATTGGTACAAATGTTCACTTTCCTCCCAGGGAGTACCTGTACACTTTAGTATGGAAAGTGTTCTGTCTGATTTATCACTGAGAAAAATGGATGCTCCATAAACAAATGCCTTGTCAAACTCACAGCCTTAATCCCACCGTGTCCAGCACAAGAAGTGGCATACTAACACTGGCTGGGGAGTCAGACAGGCAGACCTGGGTCCGAATGCTGGTTCTGCCACATACTGGCTGTGTGACTTTGGGCAAGTCCCTTAACTTCTTGGAGACTTAGTTTCTCCATCTGTAAAATGCTGATAATATCTATGACACTTGTGAGGATGAAATGAGATAATTCCCATAAATCACACTGCCTGGCACAGAGTAAGCTCTCTATAAATGGGAGATGCTATTATTTTCTAGTATGATAGGCCCAATAATAAAGTCAGGAAGCAAGAGGTTGGTGAAAGCCCTTGGACCACTCATTGGCCATGGGTTTCTCCAGGCGGGATTTTCCAGGTAGTGTGGATTGGCTCAGGGCTGCCCTAGAAGTCTACATCCATCTCTCCACGTGGGTCCTGCAGCAGGAGGCGGGGTGCCTGGGCTGGAAGCCTCTGGACCATGTGGGTTCCTAGGTTGGCTGGCAAGATTGGCACCTGGTGTAAGTTCCAGGAGCTCAGAGGTCAGGCACCCATAGGCTCTCTGGGAGGCGGCCCCCATGCATGCGTGGGCATCGCAGACCCGGATCAGCTTCACGAAGTGGTGCAGGCAGCTCAAGGCCGTTCTTAGGTGCCTCCAGCACCCCTCATGATAGTGCAGCCCCTTGTTAGTGTGGTCCCCATGGCACTGCACCGACGGATTCAGCCCCTCTCCGGGAGTCAAGGCTGTGGCCTCGTTGCAAGCACACTCGGGCCATTTGGCAGGTAGCCGCGCTGGTGTGAGGAGGATGCCAAGGCAGCCTGGTGTCCAACTTCCTGTGCACCGAGGCACTGCTGGGCCTCTCCGCGAGGCATCCTCAGGCGCTTGGTGTGGTCCGAGTTCTGCCCTAATTTCTTCCCACACATTGGGGCACGGGTGGGGAGCAAGATGGGTTCTGTGACCTTAGGTTCAGGGCAAAGATACAGATGCTTGCCCTTGATCTTCCCGCAGTGGGTGTTGAGCTGGGAAGCTCTTTCTGCCCTCAGGGAACGGGTAAGTGGCTGGATCTTGGGGTGGCCGAGGGAGCCCCTAAGGGCCTCAACCTTGCCTGGGAAGCAGGCTCACCTCCCCTTCCCTTGGGGGATCGTCCTGGGTGCCCTGGGGGCCTTGCTTCCTCCCCCGGGAGCTCTGGTATCAGGCCCAGTGGAACTAGCCCGGGCATTTGTCCGGAGGCCCCTCCTGGGCAGGAGCCTTCTGAGAGGCTCTGTCTTCAGGCCTTTCTCGTGGAGGGATCTCCTTGTCATTCTGACTCCTGAATCCTGCAGGGAGAGAAGAAAATCTGGGTAGTGTTTCCTCTTCTCCTTACCCCACCCAATGCTAGCAATACCCTGCCTTGGGAGTCCTAAATGAGACGACTTCTTGGACGTCTCTTGGCAATGACTAAGTTCTGTATTTCTGACAGCAGACAAGAGGTTGACAGCAGAGCCTTGTGGGAAACCACAGCAGCTCAGTTTCTGAAAATAGTGCTGGGTTTGAATTCCAGCCACAACATTTTCTTGCTGTGTAATCCTGGTCAAACTACGTAATTTTGTGCAGTCTCTGTTCAGTTGTTAGATAGACATAATGAAAACAGCAACCTCAAAGGATTGTCTGTGTGGTTGGTGAATCCTTAGGCCATCAGGAAGGCAATGACCAGCAGTGATAGGTTAAATTGGAAAGATGAATATAAATTTTACCTCAAGGAACACTTTTTCCAACTCTGTCACCATTTGAGGTCCTATATTTTACCCTATACTAACAATGTCTAATAGTATTTACCACTTAAATAGTCAGGGGTCCTTGGATGGTAACTGATTTAATTCCTTGAGACAAAGAATAAGGATGGGTCTACAGCATCCTTTTTTTTTTGGTACTGGGGATTGAACTCAGGGGCACTCGACCACTGAGCCACATTCCCAGCCCTATTTTGTGTTTTTTATGTAGAGACAGGGTCTCACTGAGTTGCTTAGAGCCTCGCCATTGCTGAGGCTGGCTTTGAACTCGCGATTCTCCTGTCTCAGCCTCCCTAAGTGCTGGGATTACAGGCTTGAGCCACCGCGCCTGGCTACAGCATCCTTTTGATACCAGAAAGCAAGGATATTTTCAAGGACATTAGGGGTAGTGATATGAAGACAAATGATAATTAAATGGACTCTCACTGTCGAAGCTGTTACAATTTGGGTACCCTAAAACATTTACTCATCAATATGTTTAAGTAAAATATTTGGGAAAAGCTGTGAATCTGTAAGTCACTCAAAAGTAGAAAGCTATGATAAAGTCTTTTAAAAGGTAGTTGTAGGGGCTGGGGTTGTAGCTCAGCGGCAGAGCGCTTGCCTTGCATGCGTGAGGCACTGGGTTCGATCCTCAGCACCACATACAAAATGCATAAATAAATAATAAAATAAAGGTTTAAAAAAAAAAAAAAAAAGGTAGTTGTACCAGGAAAAGTGATAACATGTATCATTTTTTAAAATATTTTAGTTGTAGATGGACACAATACCTTTATTTTATTTTATTTTATTTATTTATTTATTTTTGGTACTGGGGATTGAACTCAGGGATACTGGACCACTGAGCCACATCCCCAGCCTTATTTTGTGTTTTATGTAGAGGCAGGGTCTCACTGAGTTGCTTAGCGCCTTGCCGTTGCTGAGGCTGGCTTTGAACTCGCAATTCTCCTGCCTCAGCCTCCCTAAGTGCTAGGATTACAGGCTTGAGCCACTGTGCCCGGCTCCTTTATTTTTTTTTTAATGTGGTGCTGAGGATCGAACCCAGTGCCTCACGCATGCTAGGCAAGTGCTCTACCACTGAGCCACAACCCCAGTCCCAACATGTATCATTTTGATAATAGTTATAAGTAGAAGAATGTTAATAAATGGATATTTTCTTTCTATATTTCCTCTTTAAGAAATAAATTTTAACTAATATCTTTCTGTGCAAGGAGGAAAGAATAGAACCAGAGAAAAGAGTCTGGTAACGGCGGGAAAGCCATACCCCTGAGCATGACTGGACAGCATTGATAAAGTCATCAGGTGGGAGGAGACTTGTTGTATCCTAATGAGAACTTAGATAGACTACCAAATCCCCTTATAAAATAGCCCTCGCCCTGG
Source organism: Xerus rutilus (assembly GCA_028644305.1). Classification (NCBI taxonomy): domain Eukaryota; kingdom Metazoa; phylum Chordata; class Mammalia; order Rodentia; family Sciuridae; genus Xerus; species Xerus rutilus. The sequence goes on along the minus strand of CM053415.1, from coordinate 15,154,015 downwards.
GAAGCTTAAAAAAAATATTGAGTTCTAAGATCCCATCACAAAAGATTCCCAGATTCTATGACAAGGGGTTAGTGTCCAGAATGTATTTGTATGACTTAACAACATCAATTTAAAAACCAATTAAAAATGTCAAAGGAGCTAGGCACACTGACACAGCTTTATCCCTGACTACTCAGGAGGCTAAGGCAGAAGGATCATAAGTTCAAATTCAGTCTGGGCAATTTAGCAAGACCCTATTTCAAAATACAAATAAAAAATAAAAATGGCTGGGGATGTAGGTCAGTGGTAGAGCACCCTTGGGTTCAATCCCCAATATTACAAAAAGAGAGAGAGAGAGAAGAAGGAAAGAAGGAAGGAAGGGAGAGAGGGAAGAAAAATTAAAGGTGCCCCATAAGGTGGTACACATTTGTAGTTCCAGCTACTTGGGAGGCTGAGATAGGAGGATGGCTTAAGCCAAGACATTCAATGCCAGCCTGGGCAACAGGGCAAAACACCATCACAAAAACAGCAAAGGACTTGAATAGATATTTGTCCCAAGAAGATATACAATGGCCAAAAAGCACATGAAAAGATATTCAACATATCACTAATTAGGGAAATGCAAATCAAAACCACACTGAAGCTGGGCGCGGTGGTGCAAGCCTGTAATCCCAGCACTTAGGGAGGCTGAGACAGGAGAATCGCGAGTTCAAAGCCAGTCTCAGCAATTGCGAGGCGCTAAGCAACTCAGTGAGACCCTGTCTCTACATAAAACACAAAATAGGGCTGGGGATGTGGCTCAGTGGTCGAGTGCCCCTGAGTTCAATCCTCGGTACCAAAAAAGAAAGAAACAAACAAACAAACAAAATAACAAGTGTTGGAGCAGATATGGAAAAAATGTAAACCCTTAAGTACTGTGAGTAGAAATACGAAATGTTGCATACATTATGGAAAACAGTATGGCAGGTTCTCAGAAAGATCCAGTAATTCTAGCTGCTACATATATACCCAAAAGAATTGAAAGTAAAGTCTCAAAGACATACTTGAACACCCATATCCATAGCAGCATTATTTACAATAATCAAGGGATGGAACTAACTCACATATCCACTGACAGATAAATGGATAAACAAAATGTGGTATGTACATACCATGGAATATTATTCAATCTTGAAAAGGAAGAAAGAAAGTTCTGACCCATGCTACAATATGAATGAAACTAGAAGATATTATATTAAGTAAAATAATCAAGTCACAAAAGGACAAAGACTATGATCCACTTGTATTAGATACTTAGAATAATCCAATTCATAGAGACAGAAAGTGAAAAGGGGTTACCAGAGCCTGGGAGGAGAGGAGAATGGGGCGTGATTATTTACAGTGTTCAGTGTGTTTGGCCAAATGAAAAGAGTTCTAGAGGTGGACGGTGCTGGTGATTTACAGCAGCATGAATGTACTTAATGCTACTGACTACACACTGAAAAATGGTTAACATGATAAATAAAAAAATTTTTTTTAGTTGTAGATGGACACGATATCATTATTTTTATATGGTGCTGAGGATCGAACTCAATGCCTCATGCATGCTAGGCAAGCGCTCTACCACTGAGCCACAACCCCAGCCCTAAAATTATAATTTTTATGTTATGTATGTTTTACTACAACTTTAAAAAGAGCCCCAAATTCTAATGTGCGACTGGGCTTGAGTCTCTGTCTGGGGATATGGCAGAAAATAGTATGTGTGAAACTTCAGTGACCCTACCAATTATAAATTAATATTGGAATAGGTAGGTTTTAATAGTGCCAAAAATCAGGTTGATTTATGATAATGATAGGACCATGGCTTAGATCATGTAAAACTTGAATATATCATCTCTGGGAAAAACACCAAAGTTCAGAAATAATATCTATATAAAATCAGTCAAATATGTAAATCTTACTAGATTCTAATTCAAACAAACTGAAAATAATTTAGTAAATATTTATGGGACAATCAAAAATATGAAGCTGGGCATGGTACAGCATACCTGTAATCCCAGCAACTGGGGAGGCTGAGGCAGGAAAATTGTAAATTTGAGGCCAGCCTCGGCAATTTAGTGAGATCATCTCAAGATAAAAAATAAAAAGGGCTGGCCGGGCGCGGTGGCTCACGCTTGTAATCCCAGCACTTTGGGAGGCTGAGACAGGAGAATCGTGAGTTCAAAGCCAGCCTCAGCAATGGCAAGGAGCTGTGCAACTCAGTGAGAACCTGTCTCTACATAAAACACAAAATAGGGCTGGGGATGTGGCTCAGTGGTTGAGTACCCCTGAGTTCAATCCCCGGTACCAAAAAAAAAAGAAAACAAAAAATAAATAAATAAAAAGGGCTGAGAATATGGCAAAGTGGTTAAGCACACCTGATTCAATCCACAGTACCAAAAAAATGTTTTTGGAATATTCAGGATATTTGAACATGTGTGTGTGTGTAAAGGTATCATTGTGGATCTGATTTGCATTTTCCTGATTAGTGATATGTTGAATATCTTTATATATATATATGGTAGTACGGGTTGATCCCAGGGGTACTTAACCACTGAGTCATATCCCTAGCCCTTTTTGATTTTTTTGAGATAGGGTCTCGCTAAGTTGTTTAGGGCCTTGATAAATTGATATGCCACCATGCTCAGCTTCCAGGACACATTTCATTATAATATTTTATTATAATTTTTAGTTGTGATAATGTTACTATGGTTTAAAATCCTTATCCTCAACCAGGCATGGTGGTGCACACCTATAATCCCAGTGATTTGGGAGGCTGAGGGAGGAGGATCACAAGTTTGAAGCCAGCCTCAGCAATTTAGTGAGGCTTTAAGTAACTTAATGAGACTCTGTCTCAAATTTAAATAAATAAAAATAGGCCTGGGAATGTAGCTCAGTGGTAAAGCATCCCTAGGTTCAATCCCCAGTGCTCCAAAAAGAAAAAAAAAACACCTTATCATTAGAGAACATAGAATTTTATCTATGTTATCTGGGATTTGCTTCAAAATAACAAGGGGTGAGAGTCAGTAACCATGAGTTGATAATTGGTAAAGTTGAGTGGTGGTTTCATATACTATGAAATTTATTTTGGATATGTTTGAAATTTCCATAATAAAACTTTTTTCTTCAGGACTGAGGATTAAACCCAGGGGCACTCTACCACTGAACTACATCCCCAGCACTTTTGGATTTTTGTTTTGAAACAAGGTCTTACTAGATGGCCCAGGCTATCCTTGAACTTGATCACAAGCCTTGAACTTGTGATCCTCCTTTCTCAGCCTCCTGAGTAGCTGGGATTACAAGGATACACTATGCCTAGCTTAATTTTTTTTTCTTTTTAAGTATACACAAGACAGACAAAAAGTTAAAAGCACCACATGGAAACAAGAAAATTTTCGCTATAAAAAGATGCTAGTGCTGGGGCTGGGGCTGTAGCTCAGGGGTAGAGCACTTGCCTAGCATGCGTGAGGCACTGGGTTCGATCCTCAGCACCACGTGTAAATAATAAATGAATAAAATTAAGATCCATCAACATCTAAAAAAATGTTTAAAAAAAAAAAAAGATGCTAGTGCTAAGGATGACCAGCTCGGATTTGAACCTTAGAACCACTCAACCTGAGAACACATCTCTCCCCAGACCCTGCAACCTCAGCTTATTCTGGGGACAGTTTCCTTATTCTTCTAGGTCTAGTAGGATCACAAGATCTCTAGGAAGATACACATATAATAACTGGTAGAATTACTGAAATCCTAGCCTGTAATCCCAGCACTTTGGGAGGCTGAGGAAGGAGAATCGTGAGTTCAAAGCCAGCCTCAGCAAGGGCAAGGCACTAAGTAACTCAGTGAGACCCTGTCTCTACATAAAACACAAAATAGGGCTGGGGATGTGGCTCAGTGGTCGAGTACCCCTGAGTTCAATCCCCAGTACCAAAAATGAAAAAATAAGAATTACTAGCCAGGCGTGGTGGCTCACGCTTGTAATCCCAGCACTTAGGGAGGCTGAGACAGGAGAATCGCGAGTTCAAAGCCAGCCTCAGCAATGGCGAGGCGCTAAACAACTCAGTGAGACCCTGTCTCTACATAAAACACAAAATAGGGCTGGGGATGTGGCTCAGGGGTCGAGTGCCCCTGAGTTCAATCCCCGGTACCAAAAAAAAAAAAAAAAAGAATTACTGAAGTCTTAGAAAGGCCCAGGAAGATGTTAGAATAAGCAAAAATTAAATCCATAGTTTTTAGAAATTTTATAACCACTTCTGATGGCAGGTTTGAATAAATTCTGTGTATCTGTCTATGTGTCTGGTGCTGGGAATTGAACCCAAGGCTTCACATTTGCTAAGCAAGTGCTCAACCACTGAGCTATACCTCCAGTCCAAGGAATTCTATAAGCATTGTATTTGTGTATGCTTAAAGCAAACGAAGTACCTAAAAGAAGCAGCCATATTGAATTTGTATTTGCTGTTTAAATTATGTAAGATATTTTAATTAGTTAAATTTGTATCAAAGCCTAAATCCCCTATTTTAAAAAGGCTTTAATTTTTTCCTTTTTGTTAAACAGAGCCTAATAAATCGACCCACTTGAGTACAGAAGGCAGTAGATCTTTCTTTCCAGCCCAGAAGTCTCTCAAATATAAAATAATCTGTTGTTGGATTCTTGTGAAGACTTCAAATAAGAAGAGTTATATAAAGCACTTGTCAGGGGGCTGGGATTGTAGCTCAGCAGTACAGCGCTTGCCTCGCATGCGTGAGGTCCTGGGTTCAATCTTTAGCACCACATACAAAGCAATAAAATAAAGACATTGTGTCCATCAACAACTAAATAAATATTTAAAAAAAAAAAAAAAAGCACTTGTCAGAGGGCCAACAACACAGATGTCACACAAAACAGGTCTGGGGATGTGGCCCAGTGGTTGAATACCCCTGAGTTCAATCCCCAGTACCAAAAAACAAAACAAAACAACAAAAAACCCCAATGATAGCAGAAGCTGACATCAGAGGTGCAGAGCCTAGAGAGGAGACCTTGTGTGGCATGCTGTCTGCTGACTGATCAGGAAGACACTTGGTCACTCAGCACATGGCGACAGAACCAGCCAGGCGCCAAGCACTGGAGATGCGTTGATGAGCAGAGTTCTACCATCTTTCCTCCTTCCACAGGTTTGCCCTCTAGGTCCCATTGTCTGCCTTCTTTTACCCACAAACAGCTCCCCATCCCACTTTTCCCTTCCGGCCATTTCCCTGGATAGAACTAGGACATGCCCGGACGCTTCCCTGTTCTAGGTTGGGACATTGGCTTCACCACAGAACAGCCCTGGTTTCTATTCAAGAGGCACAGAGCAAAGGTCTCAATTCAGTACACTAATCTCCACAAAAGTGGTTAGGAACACCAGCTTTGGACTGGCTGGCAAAGGTTTCAATCTGACTCCGCTTTTTATTATCCATGACCTTTGGTAAGTAATATAACATCACTGAGCCTCACTTGTTTTATCTATGTAGTAGAAATAATAATCCCCACCCAAAAAGGATTCCTGTGAGGAGGATATTATGTATATATGTGAGTGTGTGCATGTGTGTGTATATACAGTGCACAGTTATTGATCATATATATCTTTTTTTTTTTTTTTTTTGGTACCAGGGATTGAACTTAGGGGCACTCGACCACTGAGCCACATCCCCAGCCCTATTTTGTGTTTTATGTAGAGACAGGGTCTCACTGAGTTGCTTAGTGCCTCGTCGTTGCTGAGGCTGGCTTTGAACTCGCGATCCTCCTGTCTCAGCCTCCCAAAGTGCTGGGATTACAAGCGTGAGCCACCGCGCCCGGCTTGATCATATATATCTTTTAAAAATTATTTTTATTTTTTAAAACAGAAGAATTCATTTCAAGTCATAGTACACCTATGGAGCATAATTTTCCATTTCTCTGGTTGTAAACAAGGTAGAGTCACACCATTCGTGTCTTCATACATGTACCTAAGGTAGTGACATCCATCTCATTCTACCATCTTTCTCTCTCTCTCTCTCTCTCTCCACACACACACACACACACACACACACTTACACTTATATTTTGGCACTGGGGATTGAACTCAGGGGTACTTGACCACTGAGCCACATCCCCAGCCCTATTTTGTCTTTTATGTAGAGACAGGGTCTCACTGAGTTGCTTAGCGCCTCGCCGTTGTTGAGGCTGGCTTTGAACTCGCGATTCTCCTGTCTCACTCTCCCAAAGTGCTGGGATTACAGGTGTGCACCACCGCGCCCAGCTCCTCATATATATCTTTGATCTGTATGTATACATAGGTCTGGGGTGTAGCTCAGTGATAGAGCACTTGCCTAGCGTGTGTGACACCCTGGGTTCCATCCCTAGCACCACAAAACAAAAACAAAACAAATATATATACTTATACATGTATAATAGATATAGACAGTAAGTAACATTAGTGGCTGCTTTTATTACCTTAATGTTGCTGTTACTTCAGTTTGCTTCTTGCAGGATCTTGAATATTTGTGTATGGATATAACAAAATACCAGATTAGACCAATGGCAATTTGGTGGGGATACCAGGGATTGAACCCAGGAGTGCTTTACTACTGAGCTACATTGCCACCCCTTTTTATTTTTTATTTTGAGACAGGGTCTCACCAAGTTACTTAGGGCTTTGCTAAATAGCTGAGGCTGGTTTCAAACTTGCGATCCTCCTACCTCAAGCTCCTGAGTCACTGGAATTACAGGTGTGCGCCACTGTGCCTGGCCAATTGATGGTGATTTCGTTTCACATTTCCCCTGCATTACCAACAGATAAAAATAAATCAATTAAAAATGTCATAAAGAAGCCGGGCGCGGTGGCTCACGCTTGTAATCCCAGCACTTTGGGAGGCTGAAACAGGAGAATCACGAGTTCAAAGCCAGCCTCAGCAATGGCGAGGCGCTAAGCAACCCAGTGAGACCCTGTCTCTACATAAAACACAAAATAGGGCTGGGGATGTGGCTCAGTGGTCCAGTGCCCCTGAGTTCAATCCCTGGTACCAAAAAAAAAATGTCATAAAGAAAGATTCTGGGGGGGCTGGGATTGTGGCTCAGTGGTAGAGCGCTTGCCTCGCATGCGTGAGGCACTGGGTTTGATCCTCAGCACCACATAAAAATAAATAAACAAAATAAAGATATTTAAAAAAAGAAAGAAAGAAAGTTTCTGGGGGCTGGTGTGGCGGCACACATCTATATCCTAGCTGCTAGGGAGGCTGAGGCAGGAGGATCTGTTCAACGGGGCAACTTAGACTCTGTCTCAAAAGCAAAAATAAAAGGGGCTGATGCTGTAGCTCAGTGGTAAGGCAACCTGGGTTCAATCTCCCGTACTAAAATAAAAAAAGATTCTGGAGGATAAATGTTTCTATAGACAACAGCCAGGGTGGGCAAGTGGTTGGAATACAGAAGGTATATCTAAGACCACAGGCTCTAACAGGATCGGGGCAACTGCTCATAGCTGTGAAAGTCGTACACCTGGAGACGCCATTCGACTTTGGGTAAGAGCAGTTTTGTATAGTGTGTGGAGCCAGCAATGCCCCTTGTGCTTCAAATCTCTGACTTCCTCTTCTGCTTCCAGCTGGAGAAAACTCTGCTGGGAGTGTGTCTCGGTGGTAGAGTGCATGCTTTAGTATGCACAAGACCCTGGATTCAATCCCTAGCACCCAAAACAAACAAAAATGGTGACCCCCATGGGACTCTATCTTAACATCAAGTGACTTCGAACTTTACTTCTGCAAAATCCTTTCACAGCAGTACCTAGATTAGTGTTTGTTTGAATAACTCGGAACAGGAATCTTTGGGAGCCATGTCCAGAATTCCGCCTACTACCCCCAGGAATCTCTGTCTTTGCCCCAGACCTTGAAAGAAATCAGGCCCTTTATGCCACAGGTTTCTCTGATACCAGCACAAAAGAAAAAAAATTATGGTAGTTTCTGTCCTCTGGAGAATTACAATCAGCTGGTTTATAAATTGTTAGCAACTTTGTGTGAGTTGGAAAAAGGTACCTTTTTCTCAAAACAATTTACTGCTATCAGAAAATTTTTGTAAGAACTATACAAAGGCCCCGTGATGAGGAATGCTGCCTAGCTGACAGCCAGCAGGGAAGCAGCAAACACTGTCCTACCTGCAAGGAACAGATTTGGCCAACCATCTAAATGAGCTCAGAGGGGGATTCTTCCCTGGGAACTCCACATTGTAAGGTAGAAAACAGCCCTTTTGTGATTAATTTTCACATCCCCTCTCTAGAAGCACAAGGCAGTTCCTACCCCAGGGGGTTCCTCTCCCAATCTTCCACCTGGGAAACAAATAGTTTTCACACCCCAGTCCCTGCCCCAGGGGGTTCCGCTCCGGAATCTTCCACCTGGAAAAACAAGGCCTAACCGTTCAGGTTAGCATATCAAAGAGAAGGCCGCCACTGCT
>CM053415.1:15116024-15145081 GCA_028644305.1 Xerus rutilus | reverse complement strand
TAAGACCGAGCAGGAAAAGCGGAGAGGGAGTTCCTGAGGGTTCCTCCATCATCAAGCTTGCTGAATAAACTCACTTGGAAGAAGCTGTGTTGTCTTTGCGTCATTTGTGGCATCCGCTGGTCGGACGCAACACCCAATCTTAAAGTGACCAGTCCCTAGCTCACCACGCGGTTTTGTAGTGGGCTCTATAAAATCCCTCCCGCGCGTCCCCTCTCTCTCTTCTTTTCCTCTTTCCTTCGCCCGGGCACCCACTCCCCTGAATAAAGGATTTTCTTGGCTGTATGAGGTGTCCGTGTCTGGCTGGCTGCTACCCTAACACTACTCATATAAATGGCTCATACCTTTTGGACCTTTTCAGTCCTGGTCACCTATACACCATGTCCATTTGCTTATAGATTGCTGTACACAATCAACCTTATGGTTGGATCAGTCAGATGACACTCCACTCACAAGGAGAAGCTCAACTCACGTGGTCACCTGATGTCTCTGGTTAGACCCCTTCAACACCCAGTAACAGGGTTTCTCAAAAGTGGAATAGTTGTCTGCAAAAAAAGTCTTAGATTTACTAAAAATTCTGGGAATCTGATTGGAACCTCCTGTTGGTGCACACTAGAGGTCCCACATAGCATCTCTGTTTGCCATGGACACTTTTAGTATCACTGCACAGCCTTTTTCTGCTCTAGTCCCTACTCAAAACTGGCAGCCCTTTAAGTGACTGTATTGATGATGTAGTCTTTTGCTTCTGACATTCAAATAGGGTTTCTTTTAGGGAGGAACAGGTTGTATGAGGTGCAACTTGTCTTTCACTTTGAGGGAGATATCTTTATATACTCTAAACCTCTGAATCTGCAGAAACTCCACTAAGGTGTTGGCCCTGAATCTTTAATGAGGTTTATCTTCCACTTTCTAGTTTGCATATGTCTTACTAAGGTAATTAAAGTACTTATCACTTCCTGCTCATCAGTTCCAATAATGTCAAGGCAGACCAGTGTGATGTGTTGTAGAATGTCAAGATGATCAAAACCTCTGTGGATTGTTTTATGACAGGGCAGATTTGACAGAGCCTTGAGGCGACCTGAAGATCCATGATGGCTTCGCCAGCTACAAGCAAAATTGCTTCTGGCAGGTGTTTGGTATGGAGAAAAAGCCAGGTTAATGGCTACACACCTGAGTCATATTGATTTGACCCAAGAAAGAACTATAGCTGTGACAGCAGCTGCAACTGGAGTCATGACCTGATAAAGTTTATAATAGTGCCCCATTGTTCTCCAAGATCTGTCTGACTTCTACACAGAACATTCTGGTGAGTAGAATGGTAGTGACAAGTGTCACTACTTCTGCTTCTTTTCATTCTTTGATGGTGCCATTAATCCCTGCACTTTCCCCAGGGATGTTATTTCACTGGTCTTTGCAGGGAAGGGAAGTTTCCAGAAGTAGCCCTTCCTAACATATTGCCTCTAAGTATGTGGGTCTATGTCAGTTTTCAATGCATTACTTCTGAACTCCAAGTTCATCTTCCAGTACTAGCTTTGGGGTAATGGGCTCCACTAGTTACATGTTTCATAGAGCACTGTTAAATTTTGTCGGTAGAGGGCGCTGGAAGGACACTGCAGAAAGATGAGATGCTCTTCATGGTTCTGGTCCTGATGAGTTTTCATTAATCTTGTTGTAGTTTTGCTGGGTCATGTATGTGAGAAAACTCAGTGGTCCTCTGCCTTAGATGCATGTCCAGAGTGAGAAGCCCTTGGGAAGCTTGCAACGACCTTGACACGCCCCTCTCCTAATGGTGTATGTCACAAACCCCAAGCCACATGCTGCCTTTGTGTGAGTGGACTTCTGACACTTGGACGGTCTCTGCACACCCACCACCAGTCTTGACCTTCATGTGGCTTTCTCTAGTACTGAACTCTGGCATATCAATCTTCCTCCAGCACTTGACTTCTGTAGCAATATGGTTTTCTCCAGCTCTGGGCTAGCTGTATTAGTACAGCTTTTTCCAGTCCTGGGCTCTTACTGAGGATACATGCTCTAGTGCTTGATTCCTGTATTAGCATGTTTTTCTAGAGTGCTCAATTCCTTCCAACAGTACTCTGAAAGATATCCCGGAAGATAGGATGGTAGAGTATTGGTAAAGGTCTCTCTTTGAGCTGAGCTCCTGAAGAGTACACTTGCTGTAGTTCTTGGTTCCAGCAGTTCTCAGTGGTCAGCAGCTTCACTGACATCCCAGAGTGCAGACTGCTAGGAGGTCCCATTGATGAGGCATACCAGTGACTTTTCTGGCATGCCTTTGTGGGGAGAGGACTCTTCCTTAACACTCTCAGCCCTAAGGACAGTAGCTGATCTTTTTTTTTTTTTTTTTTTTTAAATATTTATTTTTTTTTTTTTTAGTTGTAGGTGGACACAATATCTTTATTTTATTTTTATGTGGTGCTGAGGATCGAACCCAGTGCCTCCCGCATGCTAGGCAAGCACGCTACCACTGCGCCATAATCCCAGCCCCTGATCTTTTTTTTTTTAAATATTTATTTTTTAGTTGTAGGTGGACAGAATATCTTTATTTTTATGTGGTGCTGAGAATTGAACCCAGTGCCTCACGCGTGCTGGGCAAGCACGCTACCACTGCGCCATAACCCCAACCCCAGTAGCTGATCTTTATATCTGCTACTTCTATATTCTTCAGAATTACCTTTAGCTTTCATTAGTTAATTCCCCATTGTTCAAATCCCCTACTAATAATCTTAGTAATTAATTAACTATTCTAATGTTAAACTTTATCACTGTGGCTTCTATCTCCTGTTTGGACCCTGAGTGATCAAATAATTGGTATTGGGAATAGTCCCAGGAGATAGCTGCAAAAAGACAGGATTTGGGGATTGATCTGGTAACCCCTTCGGCTTTAGCATAGAGCTAAGCTCCTTGCCAGTGGGAAATGAGATGTCAGTGACCATGGTGTGCAGTGGACCAGTTAATCCAGGCTGTGGCTTCTTGTGTGCAACTGCAGCATGTGCCTTAGGAATCCAAATTATTGCTACCTTTGATTGCTAAGGCAAGTTCTTTTCAATACATTTGAGTGATTACAGAGAGAAAATCACAAGCTCAGCTCTATTAACTTTCAGTTCAAGTCACACTCTAAGAACTAGAATGCTTTTATAAGAGGCCTAAAACAGTCTATTACTTGTGTAGAGACCCAGGGTTGGATTGCTAAAAGTCAAGCACAAAATTTAATTGTGTTGTTTGCTGAATTACAGTGACAGTGGAATAATTCAGTCTCAACAAATTTGTCATGGAAAAACTAAAAAATTGCTGGGTGTGGTGTGCACACCTATAATCCTAGTGGCTCAGGAGGCTGAGGCAGGAAGATCACAAGTTCAAAGCCAGCCTCAGCAACTTAGGCCCTAGGCAACTTAGTGAGACCCTGTCTTAAAATAAAAAAGGGGCTGAGGTTGTGGCTCAGTGGTTAAGTGCCCCTAGGTTGGATCCTGGTACCAAAAAAACCAAAAAACTGAAAAAACAAAACTAAGGTGTTGATCAGGAAAGAACAGAAATTTGGGATGGTGCTGGACCCAGAGGAAGCAGACAATATTGAACTCCTAAGACATTCAGTCTTCCTTGTGAGTGGAAGTAGCCTACCCTCCAGGTTTTAGGAGACTAAGGGTTTTTTGTTTGTTTGTTTGTTTTTGCTTGTTTGTTTGTTTTGGTACTGGGAGTTGAACCCAGGTACACTTTACTGCTGAGTTACATTTCCAATCCTTTTTTATTTTTTTATTTTTTTATTTTGAGACAGGGTCTCCCTAAGTTGCTGAGGCTGGTCCTGAACTTGTGATCCTCTTGCCTTAGCCTCTAGAGTTGCTCAGGATTGCAGGCGTAAGCCACTACACCTGGCAGTTTCTTCTATTTGAAAGCCCTGTGATTTCTTCACCTGGGCAAATGCCTTGAAAGCGGATGTTCGTTTCTCTCAAAATTCACCCAAACTATCCTTTTGCCAGTATGCCTTTAACTGGGGTCAAATCTCAGAATGTTCCAGAGGGGAAGCTACACATTATGTGATCCAGGAGGAAACAATTTAAACACCAAAGAATTGCAAGACATTAATATGTTGGAGAAACATGAGGATTATGGAAAAACTGGGTTCTAAGGGTGTTAGACCAGTGAGGGTAGAATGTGACACTCGGTAGGGCTGGATTCACTGATATGCGTGCATTTATTTGCTAGAGATTGCAGATTTAATGTCTTAGCTTGCATGTTTCAAATTAGCCCTAAGAACTTGTTTGGTTGTTGACTGAGATTTGGACTTAATGGCAGCCTACACTTAGTGAATTGAGATGCTAAAGCTTTCCTGGAATCACACAGAAAGGGAAATTGAAAAAATTGATATGATAGATGGATTTATCATGTGAAATCTGTGAATCTGTCCACTATATTCTGTTAGAAGACCGAGAAGACATTCCCTTTGTTAAGGCCTTAAAGGGAATATTTCCATCTTTTGAAAGCTCTTTTGTAGTACAGGTAAGGCTGCAGGGAATATACCATTGAGATGAACTCTTTGAGCTGAGTGAGGTGGTGCATGCCCATAGTCCCAGTGACTGGGGAGGCTGAGAGAGAGAGATAAAAAGGGAAGGGGAGGGGAGGAGGGAAGATTCTGATCTCAGTGGGTTATGGAGAGGATCCCAACAAGATGTACACATCAGCCGGGCACGGTGGCTCACGCTTATAATCCCAGCACTTAGGGAGGCTGAGACAGGAGAATCGCGAGTTCAAAGCCAGCCTCAGCAATGGCGAGGCACGAAGCAACTCAGTGAGACCCTGTCTCTACATAAAACACAAAATAGGGCTGGGGATGTGGCTCAGGGGTCGAGTGCCCCTGAGTTCAATCCCCGGTACCAAAAAAAAAAAAAAAGATGTACACATCAACTATAAGAGCAGCAGAGACCACCAGGTAATCTTATTTCTTAGTTTGTGGAGGTCTTGGTAACTAATTGATCACAGTGTCCGTAGAAATGAAATAGATGGGCAGTGAACTCCAATATTACTTGATCTATAACTTTGTTGATCTTCTATCCACTATTCAAAAGACCGGTATTAAAGTCTTCAGCTACTACCATAGCATTGCCTATCTCTCCCTTTAGTTCTGTCAGTTTTTGTTTCATGTATTTTGGAATTTTCTCATTAGATGCATATATGTTTATAGTTATGTATTCCTATACATAATTGACTCCTTTTTTTTTTTTTTTAGTTGTAGATGGACACAATGTCTTTATTTTATTGGTTTGTATGTGGTACTGAGGATTGAACCCAGGGCCTCACGCATGCGAGGCAGGCGCTCTACCGCTGAGCTACAATCCCAGCCCCCATAATTGACTCTTTTATCATTATAAAATGTCCTGTCTCTAACAAAAATTTTTGTCTTAAATTCTACTTTGTGTGACATTAGTATAGTTATTCCACATCTCCTTATAGTAACTTTTACATGGTATATTTTTTCTTATTTCATTCTTTTATTTACAATCTATTTGTCTTTGTAGATAAATAGAGCATATAGGTGAATCTTTTTATTTTTATTTATTTGTTTATTTTTTGGTTGTCAGTGGACCTTTATTTTATTTATTTATATGTGGTACTTAGAATCAAACTCAGTGCCTCACACGTGCTCGGCAAGTACTCTATCACTGAGCCACAACCCCAGCCCTAGGTTTTAATCTTTTTAAAAATCTATTCTGCTCTTTTTTTTTTTTTTCAGTGCTGGGGATTAAACCTAGGCCTCCATTATGCTGGGCAAGTGCTCTCCACCACTGAGCCACATCCCCATCTCCTTTTGTTCTCCCCACCCACTATAGTACTGGGGGTTGAACCCAGAGGTACTCTATCACTGAGCTACATCCCAGCCCATTTAATTTTTTATTCTGAGACAGGGTCTTGCTTAAGTTGCTAAGGCTGGCCTTGAACTTGCGACCCTCCTGCCTGGGCCTCCCAAGTTGCTGGGATTACAGGTATGCCCCACCTTGCCCATGGCCCCCTCAATCTTTTGACTGGCATATTTAGTTCTTTACATTAACCTAATTAAAATCAGTAATTAACCTAATTATCAATTAGATATAATTTACATTTGTCATTGTGCTATTTGTTATCTATATGTATTCTATTTTTTGTTCCTATATTCTTCCATTATTGCCCTCTGTATTAAATATTTTATAGCAGCTTGTTGGTACATCACCTCAGGCAGTTGTATGTTAAACAATGACTACTGATTAGCCGGGCGTGGTGGCGCAAGCCTGTAATCCCAGCACTTAGGGAGGCTGAGACAGGAGAATCGCGAGTTCAAAGCCAGCCTCAGCAATGGCGAGGCGCTAAAGCAACTCAGTGAGACCCTGTCTCTACATAAAACACAAAATAGGGCTGGGGATGTGGCTCAGTGGTCGAGTGCCCCTGAGTTCAATCCCTGGTGCCAAAAAAAAAAAAAAAAAAAATTACTACTGATTGTTCTCAACAAATGCCCCAGGGATATGGCTGTTAGCAAGGGAAAGTTCAGAGTCAGGTCAAATAAAGACAAACCCTGAGAACAGAGATTTTCACGAAGTCACCAGGCAGGTCAAATAATGGCACATCACAGAGGATGGAGCTTTTGTAGAGCTTCAAACCTGCTCGGCACCCTCCAGGGGCTGCCAGGCTATTGGTTCTCACAGGTCCCTTAGCTGTGAGGCTCTTATTGTGGACCTAGGGAGAGGACAATGGGAATAGGGCAAGTTAAAATACCACAAAGCTCATTCTTCCTAGGAGGACACAGCTGTTTTTCTTGAATAACTAAACCTTGCATCCTGGTTAGCCTTTGGTTCTTTCCAGATTCTGAAAAAGCTGATTTTGCTCATTGTCTCCAGGGTTCACAGTGCTTTTATGAAGAAGTAGATTATTGGAATCTTATTCCACCATTCTGGAAGTGTTTTTCTCCTGCTTGATCTATATAATGAAAAAAACCTAGACCTGATAACCAAAATCCTGGCTTAGGTTGCCATAGTGGAGTCACAGCCTCTCAGTAGTTCTGAGATCCATGTTGTCAATGACCCAAGGCCCTGACTGAAGGCACAGCCAAGTCCCCCAGGAAGGAGCCTGTATCACTGCTACAAGTGCTCCTCATACATCCTCCTCCAAACCTTCCCCAAAGGGACCGATGGCCATTTACTAGGGAGCCTATGCCCTGGGGAAAAGGAAATATCTAGAACTTTTAGGGATTGGTAGACATTGGCTCTAAGTTTATGCTTATTTCTGGGGACCCAAAAATACCACCGTGTTCCACCAATCAAAGTAGGGGATTTTGGTGGTCAGGTGATAGATGGTCTTAACCCCAGACCAACTCAGTGGGCCCAGCTGGTCCACAGACTCATCCTGTGGTTATTATTTCTTCAGTGCCTGAAATTTTACTGAAACTACACATACTTGGTAATTAGCACAGTCACACAGATAATGGAAAAAATTGTATGACATGTCAGAAATACAAAGGGAAGGAAATCATGCCATTAAATGCAAATTTGAAGGATCAATTCAGAAGACCCGACATGCAAATAGCAGGATTTCCCAAAGGAAAGTAAAATAACAGATGGAGAGGGACATTTGAATTTGAAGAGTCAAAGTACTCCCGTGAATAAAGATAAGCATCCAGACACATCTCAATGAAATTCCTGAATTCTAGAAATTAAAAAAGACCCCACAAGATTTCAGACAGACTAGGTTACTTAAAAAGTAACAAGAACTGGACATTAAGACCAGACATCCAGTGCTTGCTTCGATAGCACATATACTAAAACTGGAATGATACAGAAAAGATTAGCATGACCCTGCACAAAGATGATACACAAATTCCTGAAGCAGTCTATATTTTTCATCACAATGAATCCCACTTTATGTATTATTATAATGCACCAATTTAAAAGGTTAATAAATAGAAGGAAGACCAGTATAGTAGAGGAAAACGACAAGGGAGAGGGAGGAGGGAAAGAAGGGGAAATACTGGGGAGTAAAATGGAGCAAATTATGTTATGTGTGTGTATAAATATGCATATAACACATGAACCCCACTATTACAAACCCCACTATTATATATAACTTTACTGCACTATAAAAACATTTTTTAAAGGGGAAAAAGTGTCACTCATTAGGTAGCAGAAAGTATGAAAGAATTTCATGAGATGTATATTTAAAAATAAAAGAGGGGCCTGGGGTTGTGGCTCAGTGGTAGAGCACTTGCCTCGCATGCCTGAGGCACTGGGTTCAATCCTCAGCACCACATAAAAATAAATAAAATAGGGCTGGGATTGTAGCTCAGTGGTAGAGCGCTTGCCTTGCATGCGTGAGGCCCTGGGTTCGATCCCCAGCACCACATACAAAACAATAAAATAAAGACATTGTGTCCATCAACAACTAAAAAAATATTTAAATAAATAAATAAATAAATAAAATAAAGATATTGTGTCCATCTACCACTAAAAAAATTTAAAATAAATAAAATAAAAGAGTATTAGGTAAAGGTTTTTTTCTACATGTTTTATTTATATATAGAATCTCTAATTTATATGTACAAGTTCCAAAACTCAGTAGAAATGGGGTGGATCCACATGTGGAGGTAGGTGGGCTTATTGTAATGATAAACAGATGGGTCCTATATTGGGAAATCAGTAAATAAACATCAATGTGTGTACATGTATTGTGTGCACACTCTTTATTTATTTTGAAGCAGGGTCTCCCTAAGTTGCTGAAGCTGGCCTTGAACTTTCATCTGCTTGCCTCAGCCTCTCAAATAGCTGGAATTACAGCTATGCACCAATTGAGCTATGCCTGGCTCACATCTCCCTTTTTAAACAAATCTGCAGTTTTTTAATTGGCCATGGCTTTATGAAATGACAGTCGTGGGGAGAAACTAAGTAGAAAGAGCATTGAACTTGAAGATAGAGAACCAGAATTGCAGCTCCAGATTTGAACTGTGCTGTGTGACTTTGAGCCTATTGCTTTCCTTCTCTGGGCCTATAACTTTAATTATTTTAATTGATAAGTATATATTGCACAAAACATTTAGATAGGTAGTGCACATGGGGTATATTACTCCCCCAATCATAAATTCTTTTTACATTAAATTATTAATTAATTAATTAATTAATTAATTAATGTCTGTTCAACTTTTAGGCAACTGTAAGAATTTCAGATCCAGGACATACAAATCTCAAATCATTTATTGTCATCACCTAGGCACCTGGAGCAGTAAAATTAAAAAAGCAGCAAACATCCCACAGAATCTCTCTCTCTGAGAGCAAGTTACCTGTGCCAAAATAACTCATTGAAAGAATGAGGGGCTGGGATTGTGGCTCAGTGGTAGAGCGCTTGCCTAGCATGCGTGAGGCACTGGGTTCGATCCTCAGCACCACATATAAATAAATAAAAAATAAAGGTTCATCAGCAACTAAAAAAAAAAATTAAAAAAAAAAAGAAAGAAAGAATGAATCTTCCACTTCAGGAAAAAAAGGAACATTGAATACCTATCAATAGAGTAGATAGTTTAAAATGCTTTAAAATGTCACTTATTAGCCATACATGGTGGTGCACACCTGCTGTAATCCTAGTGACTCAGAGGGCCGAGGTAGGAAGATTGCAAGTTCCAGACTACCCTGTGCAACTTAATGAGACCCTGTCTCACAATAAAAAATAAAAAGAGGGGCTAGGGCTGTAGCTCAGTGGCAGAGTGCTTGCCTAGCATGTGTGAGGCGCTGGGTTCAATCCTTAGCACCACATAAAAAAATAAATAAAATAAAGGCATTATGTCTATCTACAACTACAAAAAAATAAAAAATTAAATTAAATTAAAAAGGCTAGGGATAGCCAGGCGTAGTGGCTCAAGCCTGTAATCCTAGCACTTAGGGAGGCTGAGACAGGAGAATCGCGAGTTCAAAGCCAACCTCAGCAACCACGAGGCGCTAAACAACTCAGCGAGACCCTGTCTCTACATAAAACCCAAAATAGGGCTGGGGATGTGGCTCAGTGGTCGAGTGCCCCTGAGTTCAATCCCCAGTACCAAAAAAAAAAAAAAAAAAAGGCTAGGGATGAGGCTCAGTGGTAGAGCGCCCCCTGGGCTCAGCCCCCCCCCAGTTAGTAAAATAAAATAAAAGAAATACCACTTATCGTCTACTTAATGACTTTTAGTAAAAAACTTATAACGCCTTTCATAAGTTATTATACCCCTCTCTGTTACCTGGCTGATGAGAGTTCATGGGGGACCTCATAATACCTTGGGACATTGGTCATGCCCTTTGCAACTCATGGAAGTCACAGGACCCTGGCATGTCATTGTTCCTTAGAAGCATCACACATACTTCCTTGCACAGTGACTCTGCCAGACTCCTGATTTGGCATCTCTTGGCCAACATTATTTCAGTTCATTTTTTCTGGGTTTGGTTCTCAAACTTCTTCAGAGATTGGATCTGATCAGCCCATGAGGTATGGCCCAGTGAGGCAGTATTTCCAGGCTCAAACACCTCCAAGGCCACTTGGCCAACCTGTAGGAGTCCACTAGCATTTCTGGGTGGAACACTGGTTGTGTGAGTACCTGGAGATTACAGAGTGACCAGCATCCCTTGGGCATGCTAACTACATACCAGTAGCATCTTCAGAAATTATGACAATCAAAATGTCCCCATGTACTTCTTAAACACCAAAGCCCAGTACCGCACTGCTGAGAATCACTGCTATGGAAACTTGGGTGCGATGCCAGTCTCTAGGCCAGTCAGGGATGGGGGGAAGGGAGTGGGAGGGAAACGAAGTATTATGACATTGGGTCTTTTCACTTAGAAAGGACTGCAGATGGGGCTGGGGCTGTGGCTCAGCGGTAGAGCGCTTGCCTCGCATGCGTGAGGCCCTGGGTTCGATCCTCAGCACCACATACAAAGCAATAAAATAAAGACATTGTGACCATCCACAACTAAAAAAATATTTAAAAAAAAAAAAAAGAAAGGACTGCAGATGTGGCTGTCACTTGAATTATGAGGGCACCTTCTAGCAAGGTCCTGACTTCCTTGCTAGGATTTCTCCCATCATGGGAGTTTTTTTTTTTTTTGGTACTGGAGATTGAACTCAGGGGTACTCGACCACTGAGCCACATCCCCAGCCCTATTTTGTGTTTTATGTAGAGACAGGGTCTCACTGAGTTGCTTAGCACCTCACTGTTGCTGAGGCTGGCTTTGAACTCGCGATTCTCCTGTCTCAGCCTCCCTAAGTGCTGGGATTCCGGGCTTGAGCCACCACACCCAACTCCAGCATGGGAGTTTTGAGGCACAAAATCTTTTAATTGGAGAAAGAGAGCTGGGGTCAGTGGTAAAGCACCTGCCTATCATGTAAGATGCATTGGGTTCAATTCCCATGTTTCAATTCCTGGTTTCAATTCCATGAAATAGAAATAGATTGGAGAAAGAGTACTACATACTTTGGAGGGGAGGATACTGATTAAAAAAAAATACCACCACCACATATGTGCATTATAGAAAACTAGGAAATACAGAAAGGCAAAAATAAGAGGAACACTCTAGCCAGGCATAATGTTGTGCACCTGTAGTCCCAGCTACTTGGGAGACTGAGATGGGAGAACTGCTCGAGCCCAAGAATTCAAGGCCAGCTTGGGCAACATATCAAGACTGGGTCTCTTAAAAAAATAAAAAGAGGGGGCTGGGATTGTGGCTCAGTGGTAGAGCGCTTGCCTCGCACATGGGAGGCACTGGGTTCGATCCTCAGCACCACATATAAATAAATGAATAAAGGTCAATCAACAACTAAAAACAATTAAAAAAAATAAAATAAAAAGAAAGAAAAAAGTAACACTATTCCTGCCACCTAGAAATTCCTGCTATTCCTTCCATTGGTCTTTTCTATCATTTCTAAAATGATAGAATGGGCCTTGCAGAGAATAGAACCTCCATGACTGTTGAAGGAACAAATAGAAATAATTCCTAGTCTCTCAACTAGAAGACAGAATGAAGTGATCTCTAAGAAAACTCCCTTCTAAAAACCTAGAGAAGTAGAACAGGGCAATGGATGAAAGCATGACCTCTACAGTGTGAGAGTGTGTGTGTGTATAGCCCAGGGCCTGGCATGTGAGGGAGACCCAGTAAATAGGACCCATCATTACCATCATGTTCATGTTCCCCAAGCAGACTCAAGGGTCCCCCTATTTTTTCTCCCAAACTCTGAGCCTGGTCGCTGCTCTCTAAAACAGCTTAGGCAGAAAATAGTGCTAGAAGCCTAGGCAGGCCTTAGGACTCCCCAAAAGGAGTGAGATTCTTTTCTGCATAAGAACACCCTCTTCACACTGGTTCTTAAGTTTTACATTTCAAAATTTTTTAAAAAGCCAGCTTTCATTAGAAAATCTGGAAGGGGATTTTACAAAGGAAGTGGAGCCGGAGAGGGTGACACTCGGTGTGTCACAGCCAGTCTGCTTCCTCACTTATGTGGCTCCCAGCTCTGCAAGGTCACTACAGAATTAACAGAGCAATGGACTCTGGGATGACTATCTGGGTTCCCAATCCTTGATGGGAGCACAAGCCCTGTGCTCCTAGGCAAGTCATTCTACTTTCCTAAACCTCAGTTTACTTGTTTGTAAGATGGAGATATTTCCTTGCTGGATGAGAGCAACAGAAAAATTGTCAATGTACCAGTGCTGACACATAGCAATAACTCAGGGTGGTAATTCCAGGTCAGCACACTGAACACTTGTTAGTAAACTCAGCCTCAGAGAGGCAGGACTGGCAAAAGAATGTTCTGAGTGGGAAAGCTAGGTCCTGGGGTACTTGGACTCCACTCTGGAAAAGGGAGTCCTTAATTCTCTTTCCCAAGCAACTATAGATTGCCTTGGGAGGGTCCCAATATATAAGGATGAAACACAAAAATATTGTTGCAAATGATGGAGAAAATTGTCCTCATCTGTGTTTGAGAGTATATACACCAAAGTCAGACTACATGGGTTCAAGTCTGTCTCTACTAACTAGGGAACAAGTGACTTCTCTATGCTTTCATTTTCTCATCTATAAAATGAAAATAATAATAGTTCTTATCTCAGAATTGAAATGATTTTGTGAGTGTGAATATTAAGAATATTGCCTAGTTCACTGATGGTAATTTTGTTTGATATGGTACACAGTATCAGATAATTCCTTTAAGTTAGGTTGAGATTCTCATCCAGGTTAAGTAACAACATTTGGACACTAATTGCCTTCTAAGGAGGACAAGTGTTGTCTATATCAAGTTTGGGTCCAAGCCGGGTGCAGTGGTGCACACCTGTAATCCCAGCAGCAGGGGAGGCTGAGGGAAGAGGATCTCGAGTTCAAAGCCAGCCTCAGCTACTTAGCGAGGCACTAAGCAACTCAGCAAGGCCTTGTCTTTAAATAAGAATATAAAAAGGGGAGCTGGGGTGGTGGCTCAGTGGTAGAGCGCTTGCCTAGCAAGTGTGAGGCACTGGGTTCGATCCTCAGCACCATATACAAATAAATAATTAAAATAAAGGTATTGTGTCCATCTACAACTTAAAAAAAAAAAGAATATAAAAAGGGCTGGGTATGTGGCTCAGTGATTGAGCACCCCTGGGTTCAATCCCTAGTATCAAAAAAAAAAAAAAAAAAAAAAAAAGTTTGGGTCCAAGTTGAATTACAAGGCCAAGAAAGAAGAGGGCTGAGTTAAATAAATGTTGAACAATAGTATGGCAAATTAGGATGTTTGTCTTCCAGATGCTACATTTTTGAAAAAGGTTAAGAATGAACCTCTCTCTGGAAAAGGAGGCAGAGGGTCTTGGTGAAGGTGATAGATAGCAAGGGATGGGAAAGTCAGTAAGGGAAGGGAGGGAGCCCTGGCTTACGCCCCATGGTTGTGATCCAGGGAAGTGGCAGTCCTGAGAGCAGGTGGCTGGCTAACATTCCAGGAAATATAGGACCCTATGTACAGAGTCCTCGCCAGAGATTCTAGTGCCCACATGTTGTACAGGCCAGAAGCTCTGGATTTAGGAGACCACTGTGGGCTTGGACAGTGAAGCCAACCGCAACCACAATGATCTAGTGATTAGACTCCACCCACTCATACACAGCCCATACTCAGGGAACACCTCTGGGGTGAGGAATGTAAGAGGAAGAAAGCTCAACGGCGACTGAGTTAGGATTTCTGTTTAGAGTCATAAATTAAGCTGTTTTATAGAAATATTTGAATATTTGTTTAAAGGGGTAAACAAATTACCCCTTAGTTGTCCCTAAGTTGTAAGGGACAACTTAGTCAACCAGGCACTCACATGTTTTGGTCTAATTGTTTCAGCTTCTCTCAAGACTGCTGTTCCATTCCCCAGATGTCTTACTTCCAGACTTGGGAAGGAGGTGGTTTTGGGAATCAGACAGACCTAGGTATTGTCAGTAGCTATATGACTTTGGACAAGATACTTACTTCTCTGTTGAACCTCTTTCGTTTTGTTTTATTGTTTTAGAATGCAGGGCTCTGTGCATGCTAGGCAAGCACTCTACCCTTCAGCTACACCCTCAGCCCTTAACTCTTCATTAGTAAAATGATGTCTTTTCCCACAGAAGTTATTAGTAAAATGAAATTAAATCATAGAGTTGTTTTCAAATTATGTCCTGAAAACCTTAAATCAGACAATCTACTGTTTTCCAGACTTCATTCATATCCCATCTCCTCAATCTTTGATACATATTCTATTTTTTATTTATTTTTTTAATATTTATTTTTTAGTTGTAGGCGGACAGAATATTTTATTTTTATGTGGTGCTGAGGATCGAACCCAGTGCCTCACGTGTGCTAGGCGAGCACGCTACCACTGCGCCATAACCCCAGCCCACTTACTTAATTTTGTCCATTAGAAATATCAATTCACTTTTTTTTTTTTTTGTACAAGAGTTTGAACCTAGGGGTGCTTTACCATTAAGCCACATTTCCAGCTCTTTTTATTTAGAGACAGAGTCTCACAAATTTGCTTAGGGCCTCGCTAAATTGCTGAGGCTGGCTTTGAACTCGCGATTCTCCTATCTCAGCCTCCCAAAGTGCTGGGATTACAGTCGTGTGCCACCGCGCCCGGCTGTTTTTAACTTTTCATGTCAAAATTGTTATACTGCCCTTATTTGTCAAAATAAAGATTCTCGCATTAAAAAAAAAAACCACTATGTTTATGACATAGTTATTTAAATTTCTCAGTGCTTTATAGCTTTTGTATCAATAAAGCATTTTTATTTTTAAAAAGGTAATTAAAGGAATCTAAGGCACCTGAAACAGGACCTCTATTCTTTTCTTTTCTTTCTTTCTTTCTTTTTTTTTTTTGGTACCGGGGATTGAACTCAGGGGCACTCGACCACTGAGCGACATTCCCAGCCTTATTTTGTGTTTTACGTAGAGACAGGGTCTCACCGAGTTGCTTAGTGCCTCGCCATTGCTGAGGCTGGCTTTGAACTCGCACAATTCTCCTGTCTCGGCCTCCCAACGTGCTGGGATTACAGGCGGGCGCCACCGTGCCCCTGGCTACGACCGCTATTCTTTTAATTTAGTAGGTCTGTGAAGCAATGATAATCCTGCTCTTTGTTACAGGATCTGATAGTAAGCACAAACAAACAAACAAAAAATGTGCCAATCATATCAGACAAACTTGGGCTTATACCCTTCCCTGAGCCACTGACCTGCATCATGACACCAGAAGAAATCACCCTTAGCCTCAATTTTCTTATCTGTAAAATGTGGAAAGTAGGTCCCGACTCACGAGGTTGTAGTAAGAATGACAGGAGATGATTTGTGTAACACGCTTGATGCCATGAGCTCGAAATCGTGGCTGTTACCAGAAATGGCGGGGGCGGGGGTATGGCACAGTGGCAAAGCACTTGGGTTTCATCTCCAGCGCCAGAAAAAAAAAGAGGAAGAGAGGAAGAGAGGGAGAGAGAAAGAAAGGGCACGCGGGGCGGGGGGGCAGAGACAGAGAGACACAGAGAAAACTTGGTCTCCTGGAACAGCGGCTCTAGAAATCCATCTGCCTAGGCAGGTGGGTGGGAGAGCATCCCTTTCCAATTCCCAAAGTCACTTCCTTCTCGGCCTCAGCTTCCTTGCCTGTGGATCGCAAGCGAGTTGAAAACACCGCAGGTCCTCAACTAAGCCCGGGATCCTCACGCCCCTATCACAGTCCAGGAAACCAACGCCCGGAAGGAGCTAATATGCTGCCGCAAATCAAAATCGGTGGCGCTGACCCCTGCGGAGGAGCCACGCGGCAGGGCCTGGGCTCCGAGCCCGCGGTGCCGGCCGCGCCGGGGGGTGAGCTACGTCGCCTTCCACGGCCCACGCGCACACGCCGGCCGCAGGCGAGCGGGGATGGACGCCCCCCGGGGGCTTGCACCCCGCAGCGCCCCAATTTCCCCTACTCCGCCCCGCCGGAAGTCCGCCCTCAGCCACTCTAGCACGCCAGAGGCGCGTCGGTGGCCTTAACCCTTCCCACGGCCGCGCCCCGCTCTCGCAGCGCGGGGCCGCGCCAGGCACGCTGTCCTCCTTTGTTTCCTCGCGGCTTCACAAAAGGCCGCGCGGGAGGCAGGGGCTGAGGTTCCTACGTTACAGACGAGGCGACCGTAGGCACAGAGCAGCCGACCCAGAACCCAACCCTTTCGGGGCTGTTTTCTTTTAGTCCGATAGCATCTCTCTGGCTCCCTCTCGGATCTTTAAGTATACATTAAAACCTCAACCAGGGTAATGACCGATTACAGATTACAACGGAGTTTTACTTCTTTTGGCACTGCATTTCCTAAATCCCCTAAAGTGTCTGTAATACTACTACGTGGGTTCTAAAAAAAAGCAAAGGTTGAAAATAGTCACTTTACAAAAAAAATGTCTACATACAACTCAGGCCATGACCCCAAAGTGGAGGAAAAGATTGCTAGTTCCATTTTTCAGTGGAGGCAAGGAGGTCTAGATAGGGGAAGGTGACTTGCTCAAAAACAGTACAAATAAGTTTGAACCAGGGAACACCTCCATTCCTATCCTGCATCCTGACCCTTCCCCACACCACAGCTACGTGACTGAAGAGGGAAAAATGAGGGACAGCAAGAAGGACTTTACAATCTGAAAAATGGACAAAGATAAGGCATTGGAAAGTAAGTCACTGTGTTCTGACCTTGAGCCTGCCCTGGGTGGGGCTTTGAGGTCATTAAGCAGAAACACCCCTGCCTTCAGTCTTTCAGAGACACAGTGAACTGATTCTGCCAGTTGCTGAGTGTGCTTGTTCCAGATAACATGGAATTGGGGAAATAACCATAGGATAAGTTTGGCGATGCACTGGCCCCATTGACCACCTGACCTCAGTGATATTTTGGGTCTCCAGGAGAATAGAGAGGGATGCTACAGTACAAATAAAACCAGAAAAGGAATAGGATTTGGCCAGTGAATAAAGAGAGATGTACTTGCTTTTGTTCTTTCTTTTATCATTAATGAAAAATTATTTACCCTGCACTACACTAGACTCTAGGAGGACAAAGGTAAAGGAGACAGATGTGGTCTTCTAGCAGGGGAAATGAGATGTCCCATGCAAAAGGAAGTACAGTGACTAAACCACTAAACCAGGACCTGACCAAGTTCAAAAGTCAAGGAAACCTGGAGGAGGCAAGATGGAACTCAAGACCTGAAAGATAAGCAAGCAAGCATTGGCTAGGATGAGAGAAAAAGAGAAGAGAGAGGAAGAGAAGCACTTCCCAGAAAAAGGGAGCAGCAAGTGCTAAGTGGGAATAGACTGGCCAGCTTCGATGTGTTGGAAGTTAGGAGTGTTACATGGTAGAGAGCTTGAGGGAGAGGAGGAAGGGAGATGGACAGGGCCCAAAATAAACAAGGCCTTGTTTGCCATGCTGAGGAAATTGGTGCATGGGCAGAGGCAGATGTGAGGTATTACTAGGACAGTATGTGAGGAGGCTGAGAAGGGGCACAGAAGCCAGTGCCTAGAAGGCCTAATTTTGGAGCTGGACCTGGAGGCTATGTAAAGGAACATGAGAAGACTAAGACTCTGGGAAGCCAGGTGTGGTGGCAGATGCCTGTAATCCCAGTAACTCAGGAAGCTGAAGCAGGAGGATCGCCAGTTGGTGGCCAGCCTGTGCAACTTAGTGGGACCCTGTTTCAAAATAAAAAATAAAAAAGGGCTGGGGGTGTAGCTCAGTGGTAAAGCATACCTGGGTTCAATACCAGTACCAAAAAAAAAAAAAGAAGAAGAAGAAGAGGAGAAAAGAAAGAAAAAAAGAAAATGTAAAACACTAGGAGAGGTAGGGATTATGCTGACTCAAAAGCACATGCTCCATTTTCAAGGGTGGCCAGTGTTTTGCTGCACTCCCTTGTGATGCACTCTGCGAGGCAAAGTTGATGTCTCAGTACTTATGCCTTCAAGGGTAGCTGGGAGTCCAGATTTTAATATGAAATCACTTGATTTTAAATGTCATCAGCATATTCAATAATGTGTAAGCCAAGCAAATCACTTCAACAGGCCAGTGGTTCCCAAGTGTCACAGCACATTAGTATCATCAGGGGAGCTTATAAAAATCCCAATGCCCAAGTCACTATACCAATTAAAAATATCTGGAGTAGAAGCCAAGTGTCAGAATTTTTGAAGGATTCCCCAGGTGGTTCCAAGGTGCAGCAGTTCAAGAAACACTGTCATAGTCTGAGAATGTTCTTTGGGTTGCCAGGCAAAGCCATAGGGAGCCATGAAGGTTTAGAACAGAGGAGGAGTAGAGCAGTTTACAGTTTTAAGGAAAATCAATTCTTAGGAGGAAAGGAGTACAGTATGGGGTGAGAAGGGGCCTGGATCCCCAGGGGCTCCTGGATCCTGCAAGGGTGACCAGTCATCCCCGGTTGCTGTGAACTGCAGAGTTTCCTGGGACATGGAACTTGACAGTGCTGGGCAAATTTGGTGCTTGGTCATCTGATATAATTTGGTGACTGTCAATGATATAGATCTGTCTCCCCAGATTTCTGGGGATGTCATAGACTCCACTTTATAGAAGTTTTCTGGGAATAGGCTATCTTCTCAAAGAGCACTCACCTAGGTCTCTGAAGCCTGAGCTTAAGAGGCTTGTGGTGGGAGAAAAAAGGAGGGAGGGAACCTGGACCCCTCTGATCTCACTCAGAAAGTGTGATCTTGATCATTTCCAGGTCTACAGAATGCAGCTCAGCAATAGAAAGGAACAAACTATTGAGCCATAAAACAACATGGATGATTTTCAAGAATATTATGCTGAATAAAAGAAAACAGATGCACATACTGAATAATTCTATTTATAGAAAGTTCTAGAATAAGTTCACCTAATCTGTGATTTAGAAACAAAATCCCAATAGTGGTTGCCTCCTGGGGAGTTGGAGCTGGGAAAGGGAAATTTCCTGGGGTGGTAGTGATGTTCTGTATTTGATAATGGTTTGCATTATGCAGATGTTTGCATTTGTACTGAGTTGTACAGTTATTTGTACATTTCACTATATGGATATTTTACCTCAGTGAAAAAACACCTATAAACAAATCCTGGACTCTAGTTAATGGTGTGCACCCTGAAGTGTTTAGAGGGATGTGTATTATATGCAGCTTATTTTGAAATGTATCAAGGAAATAAGATGGAGGGCTATGGATATGTGATAAAGTAAATTCAGTAAAATGGTACAGGATCTAAGTGGCAAATATTATGTGTGGATCATGCAGTTCTTTAAACTATTAAATTATTTCAATTCATTCAATTTTTTTTCTGTATGTTTCAAACTTTTTATATAAAAAACCTAAGTCTGATCACGTTGCCTTTCTGCTCAGACCCCTTCAAAGCTCTTTGTCACATCCACAGCAAAAGCCCAAGTCCTGACAATGGCTTCCAAAGGGGCTGACCAGACATTCTGGTTGTCCTGGAATTCACCTATTATCTGATATAATTGTTAATACTGTCCCTAGTTTTATTCTCAAAAGTCTCCCAGTTTGAATGACAGACTATGTGCTTGCCTTGCCTGTGAGGTCCCTACTTTCAGTAAATTGTGTCTTAAGTAGGAAGTTATGAGTATAATCATGGTGACCTGAGCTCACTTCCTACCACTCTCTCTCCACTCCAGCCATACTAATTTTGTTGGAAGGCTGCTCCAGCTCAGAGCTTTTGCATTGGCTGTTCCCTCTGCATATAATGCTCTTTCCCCAGATATTTGCATGGCCTTTTCCCTCACCTTTGAGCTTTTTTTCAAATGTCTCCTTAGTGAAGCCTCTCCTGACCTCCTCATTTATTTGTTTGTTTGTTTGTTTGTTTGTTTTTTGTTACTGGGGATTGAACTCAGGGGCACTCGACCACTGAGCCACATCCCCAGCCCTATTTTGTGTTTTATGTAGACACAGGATCTCACTGAGTTGCTTAGCGCCTCGCCACTGCTGAGGCTGGCTTTGAACTCGCGATTCTCCTGTCTCAGCCTCCCAAAGTGCTGGTGATTACAAGCGTGAGCGACCACGCCCAGCTCTGACCTCCCTATTTAAAAGTGCGACCTGCTCTTTCCACATCTGCTAAATTCTGCTTTATTATTATTATTATTTTGGGAGGGGGGGTACTGGAGATTGAACTCAGGGGCACTCGACCACTGAGCCACATCCCCAGCCCTATTTTGTGTTTTATGTAGAGACAGGGTCTCACTGAGTTACTTAGTGCCTCGCCCTTGCTGAGGCTGGCTTTGAACTCGCGATTCTCCTGTCTCAGTCTCCCTAAGTGCTGGGATTACAGGCTTGAGCCACCGCGCCCTGCTAATTCTGCTTTATTATTTAAAAAGGTCAGTCAACAACAGACTGCATATACCATGGTGGTCCCAAAAGTTGATATTACCTCATGACATCCTAGTCATCTTAGCTGTGTAAATACATTCTCTGATGTCACACAATGATGAAATTGCCTAAAATACATTTCTCAGAACATATCCCTGTCCTTAAGCCACCATGATTATACTCACAACTTCCTACCTAGGACACAATTTACTGAAAGTAGGCTCCATGATGGCAGGGATTTTTTCGTTTTGTTTTTTTGTTTGTTCATTTTTACAATACTGGGGATGGAAGCCAGGGCCTTACCCATGCTAGGCAAGTGCTCTACCACTGAGCTATACTGCCAGTCCTCTGTTTTCTTTATTTTGTACCCCCAGGGCCTAGAACAGTGCCCAGAAAACAGTAAGTACATAATATATGTCACTATGATGATTCAAGGAAATTCCTCTGCCCTCCTGAAGGAGGTGCTGAAGATGCGAGCAGACAGGCCATTGTGAGGCAATTCCCAGCACTCTGTGCAAAGGTAGAGCCTGCAAAGTGGGGGGCATGATACAAAGGAGAGAAAATACCACCAGGAAGCTGTGGTTTGAAAACCAAGAAGGCATCTGCCAGATGAAGAGGGGACAGGCAAGCAGGATGCTCCTCACAAAGCAAAGAGTATGAGCAACACCCAAGGGGTAAGACATGGTGGAGTGCGTTTTGAGGTGATTATAAGCAGGTCAGAGGGTAGCTGGGGTTGGGCGGAAGCAGCAGAACATGAACTCTAACATGCAGGTAATGAGAACTGGAAGGCTTTGGCCAGAGGCAGCATCATGGGCAGATGTGGGCTTCTGAAGGGTTGCCCACTGCCGACTGGAGATGGGCAAGATTAAAGCAAGGAAACCCACCAGGAAGTTGTTACAATGGTTTGCTGGCACTTGAAGAAAGTAAAGCAGTGTGGCTCTGGAGAAAGGGGCCAACTGGAGAATCATTTAAGACAAAGGCTTAGGACATGATGGCTCCAGGAAGTGGACTTGGACTCCTGAGGCTAGGAAGCCATTTAAGGGCACAGGAGACAGTGGGAATGGTTAATGAGGAGATAAGGCTGAGGGCCTTGGGACATCCAGTGGAAGTGTTGCAAGCGATTTAGTTTTTTGAGTATGGAGATTGGGGGCAGAACTTTAAGGCAGGGAACTAGGAAACACTAGCTCAAAAGAAGGTGGGGTGCTGCAGGAGAATATTCAGGAACAGAAGAGCTAGGCCAGGGCAACCGATACTAAGGATCAGGAAGAGGAAAGAGATCAAGGATGGATAGGACCCACAGCAGAGAAGGGGACAGCATTGGAGGCCAGAGCCTAAGACTCAGGGTGGAAGAACTTCCAGAAAAGTGTGAACATGGGTAGGGGATAGGGAGAACATAGCCAGTCATAAGTCAGGAGTGTGACATGGAAGAAGGGGCTTATAGAAGAGGTCAGGGAATTAGCCACAGAGAAGGTGGGGGGCAGGCCTGGCTTGGACACTTGCCTGGAGCCTGTGACCAGGAGATGGACAGGAATGGGGAGACTCAAACTTTAGCCTCTCAAGGATACTCAGAAATGGACATCCTAGCCAGAGCCAAAATTCTTCTTAGCCTCACTTGTGGGCAGGTCTATGGTATCTATCCCCAGACCTTAGTGTCCTCATCTATAAAATGGGATAACAGGAAAAACAACTGAGCACTTACTATGTGCTAAGCCAACGAGTCTCTCTCTAGGAACTGCCTCATTTAATCCTTAGAAGAGTCTCACCAGGCTGACATTACAGTTAACCCATTTTATAGATGAGAAAACGGAGGCAAATGAGAACAGAGACTAAGTCTCTTGGTTAAAGTTACAGGGCAAATGAATGCAGATGCTGAGATTCAAACCCAGAACCTGAATTCTGGGCCTAAACACTGTACCATTAACCACACAAGGTATTTTAGAGTTTATAGAACACTCACATCACCCATGGGATCATTGAGGGTATAATGAGATGACTCATGCACCTAGAAAATGGCTGAAATTACCACATATGGTAGGCTGAATAATGACCCTCCAGAGGTGTCCATATCCTAATCCCCAGAATCTATGTTACTTTACATGGTGAATGGAATTTTGCAGATTGATTAAATTTAGGATCTGGAGAAGGAAAGAGGATCCTGGACTGTCTGGGTGGACTCAATGTCATTACAAGGGGCCTTATAAGAAGGAGATAGAGCCGGGCGCGGTGGCTCAAGCCTGTAATCCCAGCACTTAGGGAGGCTGAGACAGGAGAATCGCGAGTTCAAAGCCAGCCTCAGCAATGGCGAGGTGCTAAGCAACTCAGTGAGACCCTGTCTCTACATAAAACACAAAAATAGGGCTGGGGATGTGGCTCAGGGGTCGAATGCCCCTGAGTTCAATCCCTGGTACCAAAAAAAAAAAAAAAAAAAGAAGGAGACAGGAAGGTCAGAGGAGGAGATGAAACAATGCAAGGAGAGACAGAGTGAGCTTAGAGGATGCCATGCTGCTGGATTGAAGATGGTGAGGGAAGCCACAAGCCAAGGAATGCAGATAGCTCTAGAAGTGGGAAAAGTCAAGAAAACAGATTTTCCCTGACAGCATGTGGAAGGAACCAGCCCTGTGGACACCTTGACTTTAGCACAGTAAGTCTAATTTTGGACATCTGATCTCCAAAAGTGTAAGGTAATAAATTTGTGCAGCCTTAAGTCACTGACTTGTTACAACAGCACTAGGAACAAATACATGGCATCACTGCACACCTCGCTCCCCTGGCCACCTCTGGCTCCACTATTATTACAGGAAACACCCTTACATTTTTAAATGGCTCGTTAAAGTTCCAATTTGGTCTTTTCTGAACCTCGGTCTCTTCCTTCATTAAAAATAAAAATAGGGCGAATACATCTGACCGTACCTCTCTTGCAGAAACAGAGGGACCTTATATGATATGAAGTTTCCCACAAACCACTGAGGCAGGTAAGGCCTAATTATTGTCTCCATTGCTCAGATGAACAAACTAAGCTCAGAGAGTAGAAAAAACCTGCCTAGAGCCACAGGGATAGTAAATGACAAACCCAGGACTTGAACCAGGGCTTCTCACATGCCACCTCCTTAGAGAAGCCTCCCTGGACAACCCCAGACCATTCACTTATTCATTCATTCATGAAGCAGTTGCTATGACTACCTTGTTCCCAATATTGAGCTAGGCAAGGCTGGGGCCCCAGTTCTGTCCTCAAGGTGCCCGTAGCCTAGTGGACAAGACAAAGACCAATGACCCCAAAACAAACCTGATAAATGTTAAAACAAAGGGAAGAAAGCCTGAGAGGTTGTGGGAGCTCAAGGAAGGGGACACTGATTGAGCCTAGGGTTAGGGAAGGCTTCTTGAAGGAGGTGGAGATTGAGCTGGGGATATGGAGGACTCAACCAGAAGTGTAGCCAGGGGTACCAGGTGGAGGAATGGCTCAAGAAAGGCAGGGATGCACAGTGCTGTAGCCTTATGAGGGCCAAAAATAGGTTGGGTCATCCTAGGCCCCTACATCCCTCTGGGCCTGTGTTCCTGTGAATGAACTGGGAATCGTGGGCCTCACTGCTCAGAACTATGACAATTCCTGGGCCTAGGGAACGGCTGAGCAGGAAGAAGAAGGGTCCTGGGATTCCCAGAGGTGGAGGGTGAAGGTGAGGGAAGGTCAGGGAAAGGAGACAGGGCAGGGTAAGGGAGTGTTGGAGCAGGGTCCTGGCTCAAGCCCCCACTACACATCTGATCATGTGTGACCATAGGAAGGTCCTCTTAGAGCCTCAGTGAGCCCATCTGAGGAATGGAGCATGAGACAAAACTGTCTCCAAAGACCCTCCCCAGCCCTGACGGGGAAATGACATGACACAAAATTACAAAAGGGTCTTTATTTGTAAAAAGCCAAAGGGGCCCCTGGGACAACAGGACAAGCAGGCCGGCTTCTCAGGGGTCAGGGGCATTTGGGCAGATGCGCTTGAGTGGGGGGGCGCCCTCCGAGTCCTCTGTGTCACCCTGGGCTGCCTCAGGGACAGGTGGCACTGGCTCAAAGACGGGGTAAGCTTCGGGGGCCTGGAGAGGAAGGGCGGACAGGCGTGAGCTCCACCCAAACCCAGGAGTACAGCCTCCTAGCCTCTGCCTTCTCCAAAGCCTCCACTCCACTCCCCTCAGGACCCAGGAGTCTAGCCCAGGGCCAGGTGACTAAGATGCAGATTAAGAAGGACACTGAAAATAATAACAATGGCAGCAGTGTTTGGGGGAATTTGATCTTTCTGAAAAATGCATAAAGGTAGTCCTTTGAGAAAAGTCAAGTTTTTGAGGGACTTTCTTAAGTTAATTTTAGGATTCATTTTGTGTGTGTGGTGCTGGGGATAGAACCCAGAGCCCGTACATCCTAAGCATGCCCTCTACCACTGAGCTACATTCCTAGCCTAGGATTTTTTATTTTTTTTTATACACATGGAGAAGAACCATGATCATTTCAGCTTTTAAAGGGTCTTAAATCAGCCCTAATCCAGTCCTCAAGACTTCATCTATTTCTTCATCTATTTCATACAGCCTCTAAGCCTTTAGTTGGGTCCTGGGGTCCACATCTCCCTCCTGGACCTCAGGATGCAGCCACCCAGTGCCCAGAACCCCCATTCCCCTCAAGACTCGGGAATTTAGCCTTCTGGCCGCTCTCACCTCAGCTTCCAGCAATTCTGGAACAGGCTCCTCCTTGGTCAGCATTGGGGGTTCATCAGTGCTGCCTGCAGGTGTGCCCCCGGGATCTAGAAGGTCAAGTGAACACACATTCCCTGAGCAGCCACTCTGTGCCAGCAGTATAGAGGGGAAAACAAACACAGGCACCAACCACATACGCCAGAGCTTTGGGAGCAGCAAGAGTGAGCCAGACCCCTGGCTGCCACCCAGGATGCAAAGAGGAAGGAAGATTTAGGTGGGACCTTGAAATGTGAGTAGGGTTTTATTAGATAGACAAACAGCAGGGTAGAACACAATTAACATGAATGCTTAGTAAGCACAGATTCTGCAGCTGAACTGCTTAGGTTCAAATCCTGACCTTGGGAAAGCTACTTAAAGTTTTCTGGATCTCAGTTTACCCATCTGCCCAAAGGAGATAATGACAGTAATTACGTGAGACACTTGTGAGGATTAAATGAGATAATATAGGCAAGATCCTTAGCATGTTGTTTGGCACACAATATAAATCTAGGTATAATATATTTATTTGCAGTCTGGGAATCAAATCCAGGGCCTCCTGCATGCTACACAAGAGCTCTACCACTGAGCTACACATAATTTTTATAGTAGCAAAGTACTTGGACAATCTAGACTGGCCCTTAGGTCCATGGTGTAGTGTTCTTGCCAGGGAACAATGAGGTCAGCAGGGAACAGTTCCTGAAGACCCCAAGTGTCAAGCAGAGGCATCAAAGGCCATGGGGAAACTATGAAGGATGTGAGGCAGGACAATTACTACATCAAACTCGTGCTTCAGAAAATGTTGTTCTGGTAGCTGTGTGGAGGTAGCTGGAGACTAGTGTGGAGGCTGCAGCAGGGATGGGTGAGACGGGATGGCCAAATCTGGGTAGGACTGGCCAGGCAGAGGAAAATGAGATGTGTTTTGACCAGACAGGGAACTGACTATGTGGAAGACAGAGGAGCTGAGGAGGACTCAGGCTCAGGAGGCTGGCTTAATGGCTATGTGAGTGTGGACACTCTACTTAACTTCTCTGGGTCTCCGTCTCCTCCCCTATGAATAGGGATCATAACAGGATCATAACCGCTATAGGATTATAGTGACGATTAAATGAGAAAAAAATATGTGAAGTGCTTAGAAGGGTGCCTGGCACACAGAAGGGACTCAATAAATATTAGTTGTTGTTATCCCTGTAATTATTAATCACTCCTGTGATTATCACTATTATTTATTCACTCGATTTACTAAGCACCTGTTACTGAACAGGATCAATATGGGCCCAACATTCAGAAAGCTGACGTGAAATGAGAGTGGGAAGAAAGACAATAGACAAAGAATTAAATGTATACAAAAATCTCAGATGATCATGTTATCGACAAATCCTAAGAAACCAGCTAGAGGTAGTTTCTGCAGGGGTGAGAGGAGGCCCCCTCAGGAGGCAGCAGGGGTGGTGAAACAGGTACATGGCTAAGCTGGTAGGCTCAACTTTGGAGAAAACAAGACTCAGAGGAGAGGCTCCTGAGAGGCAAACTGTCCTACCTCTCTCTTGGCCCAGTCGTGGGGGTTGAGTTTCCTCAGTGATCCCTTCTGCAGGTCCAGCAGGTGAAACAGGGCGGCTGGGCTGAGGGGTCCCACCAGGGCTGGGCTCGGTGCCCTTTTGGAGGGAACCTTCAGAATGGAAACTCTGGTTGCTGTTCTCATCTGTGGGAGCAAAAGCCAAGAGGGTTGGCATGAGGCCACCAGCACCCTCCTTCAACCACGACAGTCTCCCCCAATTTCATGATCCTTACATACCATTGAGATCCAGCAGGATGAGAGGGCCACCTGCTCGGGGACTGGCACCCCTACCCCTGCGATCCCGGCCGCGGGATCTTTCTGCCCCTCCACCTGCCCGCCTTCGCTCCTAGGGGTTACAAGGATAAGGGTCAGAGCCAGGTTTCTAGTTAGTTCTTGCAAAGCTCCCAGTCCCTCCCCCCTCCCCCGTAGAAATAAGGAAACTAAGGCATAGAGAAGCAAAAGTCCCTGCCTGATGTAGCAGAGATTGTGTACACTGGGTTACATCTTGATCTTGGGTGTCTGGAGCAGGAAAAAGGGAAAAGGGGGAGGAGTTGCTGATAACCGTTAACATCTGTCTAGGCTGCCACACTGGAGGTCTAAGCGGGGACTGGAGGTGGAGGCCAAGGGGGGAGGGGCTTGCTTAGGTTGCACAGATGCAGGGCCTGGTGGGGGGACTTGCTCACCTCCTCTTGAGGGTCCACCACTGGCACCCACTTGAAGATACGAAGGGAAGTGTCGCCCACAGTCACCCAGCGCTTCTCCCTGTGGTAGGACAGGCAGCTGGGTCAGAGAGGTATGAGGAGAGAGCCACCCACCTAGAGCTGGGGTAGCTGCAGACGTGGGGGATATGCAGGAGGGTAGGGGCAGTTTCGCTACTGGGGTACAGTTAGAGGGAGAAACACAGCCCTGCAAACCCCAGGACACAGATGGGAGTGATTTCAGACAGTATGACTAGGGGGCGTGGCTCTGCAGACCCCTGGGGCACACATGGTGGTGGGGGCTGGCTGGGAACCCTGGCTACGAAGATTGCGCGGCATACTTACAGGAGGAGTGTCAAAGCTTTAGGGGGCGGGGCACAGATGAGGGCTCCCGCTCCGGGAGGGCACGGCTGGGGATCACGCTTTGTAGACCCCCGGGAATAGCCAGGGAAAGGGGGACAGAGCCCTGTCGAGCCAGGGCACAGCAGGTAGGCGAGGGACACACCTAATACCTGGGGCCACAGCTGGCGAGGGGGGTGATGGCCCTTGTCCCGTCCCTGGCACCCAGGCAGGACTCACCATCTCCGGACCTTCTCGATGGTCGCCATCACCTTCTTGATGTCATCCTTGGCCCGGCTCCGGGTCTCGGCCCGTACGGTCCGGCCGGCCATGCTGCCGGGGCTGGAGCCGGGGCCGAGCCCACGGCGGGGCCGCCTGCCGTCCGGCGGGCTCAGGCTCGGCGCCAGGCCGGGGCGCCGCTCTCTCGGCCTGCAGTCCCTCCGGGAGTTGGCCGCGCCCTCCCTCGCTCCTCAACGCCTCCGCGAGTCCCCGCCCCGCTTCCTGCTGCCGCGCCCCGCCCCGGCCGGTCCCCGGAGCGGCCGGGCGGCGCGGGCGGCCAGAGCCCAGGCCTGGAAGCCGGGCCGACCCCACCCCGCCCCGGGCCCGCCCCCTCGGGGCGCCGGGACGCGGAGCGCCCCCTGCCCGCCGCCCAGAGGGAGAGTCTGGGGGCAACTCGGTGGCTAGACGCGCGCAGCAGGGCCTAAGCAGTGCGTTCAGACCACGTGGGTTCCGGGGTGCACGAGAGGGTCTGTGTCCTGATGTGCGTCCGCTGCGGGTGGGCGTCCCTGAAATGCTGGGTGTTGTGTTTGCGCGCGCGCGTGCGCGCGCGTGCTTGCTTCCGTTCTCACCAGCCTGATTCTACACTGCTCAACTTACTCGCTCATCCATTCATTCAACAGTCTATTAACTGAGTGCCAAGTATATGTCAGACACTGCAAATACGAGTGGGTCTTCCCCAGCCAGAATG
>CM053415.1:15076731-15108005 GCA_028644305.1 Xerus rutilus | reverse complement strand
AATGCCCCTGAGTTCAATCCCCAGTACCAAAAAAAAAAAGGTTCTGACCCCTCACGGACCAAGATTCACAGAATCTTTTTTTTTTTTTGGTACTGGGGATTGAACTCAGGAGCATTCGACCACTGAGCCACATCCCCAGCCCTATTTTGTGTTTTATGTAGAGACAGGGTCTCACTGAGTTGCTTAGTGCCTCGCCATTGCTGAGGCTGGCTTTGAACTCGTGATTCTCCTGTCTCAGCCTCCCTAAGTGCTGGGATGACAGGCTTGTGTCACTGCGCCCGGCTGACCCACAGAATCTTAATGCACACTGATAGAGCTCCTAATTGGCATATAACTTAGTTCCATATTCTCATTTTATAGGTGGAGAAACTGAGTTTAAAGATACCCAAGACTGTCCAGGGAATAGAAACAGATATGGTACCGGAACCTAAATTGTGGAATTCACAAGGCCTTGCATATAGTTCAGTGGAAGAATTGCAAACTCCAAGACTCTAGGGCCAGGCAGGTGATGTAATTTGGGAAAAAGCAGGACTAAGATGGAGGATGGAAGTTTTGGTCAACAGAATCCCTGTGTTTTAGGTAGCCACTTTTGTTTGGTAACACATGGTCAGAACCAGCAAACAGGCTGCCAATTTTGTTTCTATATGGTGGGGTGAGGGTTGGGGGGTTGTGGTGTGGGATTCCATAGAGCTGGTTTTGGATCCTGGCACTGCCAGTTACTAGCTCTGTGTCCTTGGGAAAATTGTTTATCCTCTCTAAGACTCAGTTTCCTCATCTATAAAATGAATTCTAATTCCACCAGTCAGAATGGCTTGAAGAATTGAAAAGATAATGGGCATATTGTGCCCATCATGGCATAGGTTTCAAGTGAGCATGTGGCATGAGGTGGTTATGGAAATCATCATGATTATGTAAAGCCCTTCTTTCTCGTTGCTTCCTTTGTGTAACAATCTTGAACAGTCACCAAAGTCAAAATTACCATCCCATTTTGCAGATGAGAAAACTGGGACCAAGAGAGAAGGGATAGGAGCTGGGGTTATGGCTCAGCGGTTGACGCTTGCCTCGCACGTTTGAGGCACTGGGTTCAATCCTTGGCACCACATAAAATAAATAAAGATATTGTGTTCATTTACAACTGAAATATATATATATAAATTTTTAAGAATTAAAAAAAAAAAGAGAGAGAAGGGATAACTTGCTCAAGGTCACCCAGCTATCTGTGACAATACTGGAGTATGTCGCTAGTTCACAGGGCCCCTGTGCCCTTGGACCCACTCCTGAGCTTGCTCTGCTTCTCCCATCCAGGACAGTGTCCCTCTCCCCTCGTCCCTTGCTTGTGCCCAGTGTCACTCACGTAGGTCTGCAGCAGTGTTGACGTATTCTTCTGCATGTAGAGGGCCAGGCTATAGGCTTGATTGATGGGCTCAGCTGGAGAGATGGGGGCTGCAGGACTGAGGGGTGGCAACAGTAGGCTCAGTAGGCAGAGCGGGGCTGGCAGAGGAAATCAGAGGTCAGCACCAGATCCCTGACCCTGCATGCCAATTCATTCATTCATCCTCAAACTCCTTTAACAGGTAGCACCTCAGAGCCTGTCATATCCCATGATTATTAGGGCTTGCAGAATTGTTCTGTAGGTAGATTACTTCCAGCTCAGAACTCCACTTGAACTTCCCTTGAACTCCAAAACCCATATATTCAACTTCCTACCTGGCATTTTCCCCTGGATATTAGTAAACATCTTAAACTCAGAATACCCAATACTCAAACTTACTGAGGCTTTAAGCAACCTAGAGAGACCCTGTCTCAAAATAAAAATTTTTTAAAAAGGGCTGAGGATGTGGCTCAGTGGTTAAGTGGCCCTGGGTTCAGTCCCTAGTACCTAAATAAATAAACAAACAATAAAATATGGAATGCTTTACAAATGTGTGTCATCCTTACACAGGGATCATGCTAATTTTCTCTGTATCATTCCAATTTTAGTATAGAAAGCAAGTGCAAGCTGGGTGCTCATTACAAGATATATATTCACGGTATGAGAATTAATTGAGCTGTATACTCATAACATGCACTTTTTTGTATATTTGTTACTTTCAATAAAAACTTTTAAAAGATGAAACAGAGCCGGGCGCGGTGGCTCACGCTTGTAATCCCAGCACTTAGGGAGGCTGAGACAGGAGAATCGCGAGTTCAAAGCCAGCCTCAGCAATGGTGAGGCACTAAGCAACTCAGTGAGACCCTGTCTCTACATAAAACACAAAATAGGGCTGGGGATGTGGCTCAGTGGTCGAGTGCCCCTGAGTTCAATCCCCGGTACCAAAAAAAAAAAAAAAAAAAAAAAAAAAAAGATGAAACAGTATTTCCAGAACCTGACCACTTCTCCCTCTCTTTCCACAAGGAGGCCAGCCTAGGCAACTTAGTGAGACCCTGTCTTGAAATAAAACAGAAAGTACTAGGGATGTAGCTCAGTGGTAGAGTGGTCCTGGGTTCAGTTCCAGTAATGGAAGGGAGAAAAAAGGAGGAGGAGAAGGAGGTGGGGGAGAGGAGAGGAAGAGAGGGAGAAGGGAAAATGGGCAGTGCAAGTTTCTTGTTTCTTTTTTTAAATATATATTTTTAGTTGTCAATGAGGCTTTATTTTATATATGTATGTGGTGCTGAGAATTGAACCAAGTGCCTCACACACGCTAGGCACTCTGCCACTGAGTCACAACCCCAGCCCCAAGTTTCTTGTTTCTTAATCTGAATGTTCATTACAAGGTATATCTGCTCACTTTGTGGGAATACATTGAGCTGTGCATGTCCAAGCCTCAATCATCTCTTGCCCCTTCCCCCGGTATCAGCTTCCACCCTGGCCTCCGCTTCTGCAGACCCCCAGGCCTACCATGCCCCTCCCCTCTCAAGCATTCCTATGGCTCTCACCTCACTCAGAGTAAAAATCAAAGTCCTCAGTGTGACCTGCAAAGGTTTATTCCCTCTGAACTGGCCTTCTTTATGTTCTGCCACATTCCCTGTGGGGACCACGCCCAAAGACCTCCCAAGGCCATCTGGTTTCTGTTCTTCAGTCCCCAGCTCAGCTAATCTGTCATGACCACCCTACCCAAAGTCCCACTCATTCCCTGAGAGGTTTTTTGTTTGTTTAATTGGAAGTAATTTCATTTGTGTGTTTACTGACTTGTTGCTATCTCTTCCACCTGAATGACAGCTCCAGGAAAGAGGAAACTTCACCTGGTTCAATCATTGCTCCTTCTCCCTACTAAATATTTGGTGAACAAAAGAATGAATGTTATGCTTCCATGGGTGACCTTACTGTTGTTGTTGTTTTGCTTTTGTGGTGCTGGGGATAGAACCCAGGGCCTTGGGCGTGACAGACCATAGCTGTATGCTCTCTCCTTGGCTCCTTCCTCTCTGTAATCTCTGGATCTCTCCAGGGCACCTATCCTCCTTTCCCTCACTGAGCTACATCCCTAGCTAAGGCCACAGTTTTTTGTCTGATTACTGTTATATTCCCAAATGCTTAGGACACCACAGTCAGCCCTCAGTATTTGCAGGTTCTACAGCCACATATTCAGCCAATTGCAGATAGAAAATTGCATCTGGGCCGGGCGCAGTGGCACATGCCTGTAATCTCAGAGGCTTGAGAGGCTGAGGCAGGAGGATCGTGAGTTCAAAGCCAGCCTCAGCAAAAGTCAGGCGCTAAACAACTCAGTGAGACCCTATCTCTAAATAAAATACAAAATAGGGCTGGGGATGTGGCTCAGTGGTTGAGTGCCCTTGAGTTCAATCCCTGGTACCAAAAAAGGAAAAAAAGAAAATGGCATCTGTATTGAACAGATGCTTTTTTCCTTGTCATTATACAATGACTATTTACATGGCATTTACATTGTATTAATTATAAAATATCCCCAGATGATGTGAAGTATATAGGAGAATGTGTAAACTACATGCAAATATCATCACTTTTTATATAAGGGATTTGAGTATGCTCAGATTTTAATATCCTCTGGGGAGATCCTGAAACCAATCCTCCATGGTTACCAAGGGATGACTTACCTAGCACATAATAGGCACTCAGTAAATATTTGCTGAATGAATGATGAATGAAGCCTTCTATGCGTAAGGATTTAGAGGTTTCCAGCAAGTGCAAAGTCACTAGGCACATGAGTCAGAGCAGCCAGAGAGGTGGTCAGTCAGGGACCCCACCCCTCCTGGTCTCTGGACCCTGGCGCCCAGTCCCCTCACTCACCCAGGCAACAGTTCATGCTCTCTCCTTGGC
Organism: Xerus rutilus; assembly: GCA_028644305.1. Taxonomy (NCBI): domain Eukaryota; kingdom Metazoa; phylum Chordata; class Mammalia; order Rodentia; family Sciuridae; genus Xerus; species Xerus rutilus. The sequence continues at coordinate 15,103,735 of CM053415.1, read as the reverse complement.
TCCTTCCTCTCTGTAATCTCTGGATCTCTCCAGGGCACCTATCCTCCTGTCCCTCAGGTAGCTTTATAACTAGATCTGAGCTCTGGAGCCGCCCAGGAGGGAGGGAAGGAATACACCCTGGGGAGAAGGGGCGGGCAGTGAACAGGGTCCTGGCAAAGAATAAAGCAGACCCAGCCAGGGGACAGGACAAGGAGAGGTTTGGGAAGGATCCAGACCTAGTGGCCTGGGACTCAGGGTATAGAAACCCCCCATGCAGAAAATAGGCAGGGATGAGGATAGTGAGGTGACACCCTGGACCCCTACAATCCCCAAACTCAAACTTAAACCTTGGTGGCTGAGAGGGAGGGGGCAAGGGCGGGGAGGGGATTATGGGGGACAAAGGGGCCGCCCTCCTCCCTGCTGCTCTGCACGTCCTGGGATCCAGTTTCCCCTGAGGAGGCGGGCCCCCTGCTCCGCCCACAGGGACCCAGGTATTGGGCCCTGGCTCCCAAAGAGTTTGGAAAAGGTACAGGAGGAATGGTGTGGGGGCAACATCATCCAAACCCAGGTGCACCTTTGGACACAGGAGCACACACACCACGTCCATACACGTGTCAGCACACGGACACACAGGAGCCCTGAGCACACACTTTCATGCATTCCGAGTATTCATGGACCCTACTCTGTGCCAGTCCCTGTTCTAGGTGCTGGGGACAGAACAGAGAACAAGACAGACAAAAATTCTGTTCTCTTGGATCCAACAGTGGTAGGCATGCCTACATCATATCAGGCCAGGTCTATGCACGTTATACACCCCGAGTCCCAGACAGATGAGCGCTCACATGTACACAGATGCACACGAACCTGGAGGCCTGGCCAGAGGTACCTGCACAGAGCAGACATGAGCACATGGCGCACACATATCATGCCTGCACACCTGCATACAGACACACATGCAGCGGAGGAGTGGGAGTCCTGGATCTAGCCACGTCTCAGCCTCTGATAGACTGGAAGAGATCCTGTCCCCTGCCCAGACAACACACAGGGACACACACACACTCCTGAGGTCCTCCTCCCTAAGGAGCCTTGAGGCTGGGTTCAGGTCCCTGCCCAGAGCTTTCCCAACCTCTCCACAATGAGTTAGAGTGGTCAGTCGGATCCCACCATGACTCTATCCAGGGGGCTAGAAGACTGCTTCGCCCTACTGCCCAGGTCAGGGAATGACATAGAGAAAGAGGTGCCATACATTTATTCAACAGATATAACCCAGCACCTACTCTGTGTGGCACTGGAATGAATGGAAGGGCAAGTGAGGTCCCTCCTCGCAGGGTATGTATTACAGTGGGGGAGACCGACAACAAGCATGTGAACTAATAAAAACCAATACTTCCTACAATGACAGGGGCTGGGAAGGAGCCAAAGGGAATTGATGTGATTAGCTGGAGGTTGTTGGGGAAGACTTAACTAAGAAGCTGAAGATCCAGAAAGGGCAGCTACTTACCTGGAGTCACACAGCAAAGCCAGGGCAGATCCTAGGCTCTATCCCCCAGCTTGGGACTGGAGGTGGAGTGTCCCAGATCTGACCTGTGAGCTGAAGGAGGGAGGAAGTTAAGGGTAAAGATGGTTCTGAGCTGGGGTTTTGTAAACAGCATCTCCAAGGCTGGGGGCTGCCAGGCTGGCAGGTAAGGCCTGTGCTGGCCAGAGGGTGATGTCAGGGGATTAGAGTGGCTGCATTGAGTGGGTGCACTGAGGCGTGGGCCGGGCCATGGTGGTGGAGTATGAGGAGGAGGGGTAGAGGGAGGCAGATACTCGATCTGTGCTATTCACAGGTGGAGTTGTACGTGGGGCTGGGCCTCACCCAAGAGGGCAGGAAAACCCCCACCCAACCTCACCACCACCTGCATCTCTCAGGGGCCTCCCTTTTTGTCTCTGAACCCACCGGGTGTCTTTCACAGCTAGAAGAATCAGTCCCCACACCAGGCCCAGCTCTATTTGTCCAAGGTGACTGTCTTGGCAGAAGTCAGTATCTCTGCCACTCTGTCCTGCCCCACTCACTATGGGTCCCACCTATCTCCATCTATGTTCTGGTCTTACCAGAAGCTGATATCTTGGGGATCCCAGTAACTTTTTTTTTTTAGATTTTTTTTTAAACATTTATTTTTTTTTAGTTGTAGGCGGACAGAATATCTTTATTTTACTTTTATGTGGTGCTGAGGATCGAACCCAGTGCCTCACGCATGCCAGGCGAGCACGCTACCACTGTGCCATAACCCCAGCCCCAATCCCAGTAATTTTGAAGGGAACAGAGTTAGGTTCAAGTTCTGCATTTATTCATCACTAGCGTGGACACGTTCTTTAATCTCTCTGAAGCTACTTTTTCTTTTTACCTTATCTGGAAACAGGGATGATAACTCCCACTTCACAGACCCTTGCCGACTCCACACTCCAAGTGCCTTGACCCCTGTTATAAGGCTCCCCTGGGTCTCTCAGGGATTCTCCAGTAGTGCAGAATGTTCCCAAGCAATGGCAGAAGTCTCAATATCCCACCACCCTATGCTTCTGAACCCAGTCCCTGTCCTAGCCATACATGTAATCCCAAGAGATCCAATGCCCAGCCATCCCCAACATCAAGCATGACTCCATCATCCAGAAACCACATAATGAAGACCATTCAGAATACATAAATATGAACTCCAAGTCAGGCATAGTGGTGCACGCCTGTAATCTCAGCTACTCTAGAGGCTGAGGAAGGAAGATTGCGAGTTGGAGGCCAGCCTGAGCAACATAGTAAGTCCCTGTCTCAAAATTAAATAAAAAAGGGCTGGGTAGGGGTAGAGCCCAGTGGTAGAGCATTTGCTTGGCATACTGTAAGCCCTATTCCATCCCCAGTACCACAAAACATACAAAGGAACAAGCAAAAAACCAGATACCCTATCCCCAACACTAACTTCAACCCTGTTCCCGTTCCTGATGATAGAGCCTCACCTGTACCCAAGGTGGGAGCATAGCTTGACAGGTTTCAGAAATAAGCAAGGCAGGTACAGACAGCAAAGAAGTTGGTGTCTGGTCAGATATGACAGAAGAAAGAGAAAGAAAAGCAAGTTTTCTTGTCCTCTCCCACCATAACTATCCCTTTTCTATTCCCAGTACCCTCAAAATAAGGTCTTGATTCTTTTATTTTTAATAAATATGACCTTAACTCTTTATATATATATATTTGTAGATGGGCACAATACCTTTATTTTTATGTGGTGCTGAGGATTGAACCCAGTGCCCCACACATGCTAGGCAAGTGCTCTAGCACTGAGCTACAACCCCAGCCCAATGTCTTGATTCTTTAGTCTGACTTTCAAGGCGGTTGATCCCCTTGTCCCTGGTACAGCCTTGAGCCTCATCTTTTACTATTCCCCACTTCTTCAGCCATACAATTTTGCTGAACGTCAGGCTTTTGCTCATGTCATTCCTGGCGTAGAAATACCTCCTGCTCTCCTTCACCTGACTTAACCCTCACATCTGAACCTTCCACTTGGGTTTTACCTCCTCATCTACCTTGTCTCCAGCCACGCTGGGAGACTCTTCTGGGCTCCCAGACCCTTGTTTCACCCCTTTCCCTTTACTGATCACTCTGCCTTGACATTCTATCTCCTAGTCTCTCTCTCTCCACCAGACATAAGGCAGGTCCTGTCATCTCCACATCCCCAGCACCAGGCCACGCACAAAGACAAGATCCCAGTGGTGCAGAAAGAAAGGCGAGGAAGTAATGGTTCCAACTGGGGGTTCTGCCAAGCCATGTCCAGGGGTCTGATCTGCTGAAAAGAGTGCCTGGCCTCAGGAAACGTCCATGTCAGCTCTTCCTCTTGATGGGGTGGTGGGGCAAAGGACAGCTAGTGTGAGGCATGGAAGAGAGACCCTAATGCTGCGATCATCAGGGTGAGGAGCCCAGCCCACTCCACTTGGGAATTCTGTGAACCTGCTCAGCACCCTTCCAGAAATGAGGAGATGATGGCGAATAAGACTGAGAGGGGCCCTGCCCTCCTGCAGCACACAGCCTTGCAGTTCAACCTTCTTCTTATATCATTGTCATTATCGTCACCAACATTTATTTTTTGTTGTTGCTGTTGTAGTGGGGATTTAACCCAGGGTACTCTACCACTGAGCTACATTTACAGCCCTTTGAAAAATTATTTTCAATATTTTTTTAAATTTTTGAGATAAGGTCTCGCTAAGTTGCTAAGGCTGGCCTCCAACTTGTGATCCTCTAGCCTTAGCCTCCTGAGTTGCTGGGATTACAGCTGTGCTGCCACAGTACCAAGCTGTCATCACTAACATTTCTTGAGTGCTTACTAGAGGCCCAGAATTGTCCTAAGTTATTCCTCTATATTTACTTGTATTTTCTTTAATTAGTTTTTTTGTGTGGTGCTGGGGATCAAACTCAGTACCTCACGCGTGCTAGGCAAGCACTCTACCACTAAGCCACAGCCCCAGCTCTACTCATGTTTTCTTCACTAAACCCTCTGGAGTATAGTATTGTTGGATATTGAAGCACAGCAAGGCTAAGTGATGAGGTCAACATCATACAGCTAGTAAGAAGCAAAGCTAGGATTTGAACTCAAGCTCTGCAGTTGGAGCTCTTTACCATGATTGCTATTTCTAACTTCTGGGCCTTACGCTTGCCAGTCTTCGAGCCCTTTCCATGGCCTTTGTTGCCCTAAGTTCCCTTCAGGGTTATGTGACAAGGACTTGTCATTTACCTAAATCAGATGAGATATAAGGTAAGGAAAAGGATGACATTTTTTTAGTCTCTATTATGTTACCTGTCATTATACACACATATATGATCTCACTTAACCTTTTTTTTTGGTACTGGAGATTGAACTCAGGGGCACTTGACCACTGAACCACATCCCCAGCCCTATTTTGTGTTTTTTTTTTTTTTAAATTTTTTTAAAATTGTAGATGGACACAAATATCTTTATTTTTATGTGGTGCTGAGGATCGAACCCAGGGTCTCATGCATGCAAGGCAAGCGCTCTACCACTGAGCTACAAGCCCAGCCCTATTTTGTGTTTTTATGTAGAGACAGGGTCTCACTGAGCTGCTTAGCGCCTCGCCCTTGCTGAGGCTGGCTTTGAACTTGCGATTCTCCTGTCTCAACCTCCCCAAGTACTGGGATTACAGGCTTGCGCCACCGCACCCAGCTAACCATTTTTTTTTTTTTGGTACCGGGGATTGAACTCAAGGGTACTCAACCACTGAGCCACATCCCTAGCCCTATTTTGTGTTTTGTTTAGAGACAGGGTCTCACTGAGTTGCTTAGCACCTTGCCATTGCTGAGGCTGGCTTTGAACTTGTGATCCTCCTGTCTCAGCCTCCCAAAGTGCTGGGATTACAGGCACGCGCCACCACGCCCGGCTTTAACCATTTTTTAATTCATTAAAAATTTTTTTTTCACAGTGCTATGCATAGGACCCAGGGCCTCACACATGCTAGATAAGTGCTCTACCACTGAAATAAATCCCCAGCTCCTTTAATCCTTATAACAACCCTGAGATTTGGGGTTTGTGGTCATATTCCCACTTTTCCCCCCTGTGGTACTGGGGATCAAACCCAGGGCCTCCCACGTTGCTTTACCACTGAGCCACATCCTCATCCCTGTTATCCTCACTTTTATAGATAGGGGTCCAGAGAGGTTGGGGACTTTCCAAGATGACTCAGAGAAGGAGCTGTAGAGGACTTGAACTCAGGCCTGGCTCTAGGGACTGAACTGCTCCCTACCATCCCAATATTTAGTTCCTTTGCTGTCCCAATATGTGCAGCACAATTTGTCCCCATGCTGGGGACACATGGTTGGACACCATGATGAAAAATTAGGAGACACAGATATGGCAGTGATTAGCACACTTCCTAACCCAGCCTTTGCCAACTTTTGGGATCTAGACAAGTTTTGTCCCTTCTTCATGAGCATCCCTAGGAACATAGAGACTGATGGGAGATTGGAGTATTGGTTTTAAAATTGGGAGACAGCAGAATGAGACCCAGTAGAACTGTCCCCCATTCAGCAATTACACAGAAATGGCCACTAGGTGACCTGAATTTCCCACAGAAGCAACACTTGAACAGAATCTAATCAGTTGAGTAGACTTTACCGAATAACTACCCTCAAGCTATATTAAATAAAACACTGTCTTGTGGGCTTGGTAGTGTGTTACTTAGTCCTAGTTACTGGGAAGGCTGAGATAGGATTGCTTGAGCCCAGAAGTTTGAGGCCAACCTAGTGAGACTGTTTCTAAACAAAAATAAAAACAAACAAAAACAACTGTGTGATAATGAAGCACAACTAGACAAGCGAATCAATAGAAAGGTCCGGAACAGACCCATGTATATCCATAGGTACTTAGGATGTGATAAAAATAACACTTCAAATAGGGGAGGATTAGAATATGCTATTTTAAAAAGGGGGGCATGTGCATGCACGCGCACACACATACACACAAAGCACCAAGTGGGTTGTGGTGGTGCACACCTGTAATCCTAGCTACTCCAGAGCCTGAGGCAGGAGGATCACAAGCTCAAGGCCAGCCTGGGCAATGCAGCGAGACTCTAAGTAAAAAAAAGGTCTGGTGTTGTACCTCAGTGATAGAGCACTCCTGGGTCCAATCCCCGGTACTACAAAACAACAAAAAGGCACTGAACAGCTAGAAAATGATATGGAAAAGTTTAGTTAGATCCTATAGAGAATGCAGATGGTGCCCAACCCAGATCCAAAGCACAGGCAGTGTACTCTCCCCAGCTGGTATGGGTGTTGGTTGCTAATGGCTCACAGCTACCTCCCTCTGCCTTGGACAAAGAAACCCACCTTCTAGCAAAGGCAACATGGTAAAGGACACACTACCCCTTGCTGCATGTCCAGAAGCCATTGGCCTGTTGGGGTGATGGGTCAGACTTTGGAAGGCACAGCTGAGGTCAGCATGGGGAAAACACAGAGTTATCTTTCAGAAGGCTTAAACTCATGGTTATTTTATGGTGCTGGGTCCCAGGATGAAGGTATATGGATCCGGGAGCTAAGGGGTGGATGCAGAAGGGACCCCACATACCACCACCCTCTGTGATTTCCTCTTAGGGAATTTGTACTTCCAGAGCTTCCAAACTTTGAGCCCCGTGGGTCTAGAGATTCAAGCTCCTGGTTCCCAGAGTAGGGAGGGACAATGCCACCAGGGGACATGGCAGGAGTCCCATAATATTTTGAACTATAGCTGCTGCCTAGTCACTTTGTTGTCCTTGGGACCAATAAGCAAAGGGCTTGCTGTAACCAGCAGGGTACTAGGCCATGACATCATCATCACCAGTGGTAGGAGTATGATTAGCAATTAGGCAGGGCACTGGGACATTTTCAGATACCCATGCTGAGCTTTATTTATAAATGGACAAGTATAGTTGATCCTTTGGGTTTGTGGGTTCTGCCCACGACTGAAGATTGAAAATATTCCAAACAAAAATAATTACATATGTACTGAACAGAGGCTGAGACAGGAGAATTGCAAGTTCAAAGCCAGCCTCAGCAATGGCGAGGCGTTAAGCAACTCAGTGAGACCTTGTTTCTACATAAAACACAAAATAAGCCAGGCGCGGTGGCACAAGCCTGTAATCCCAGCACTTAGGAAGGCTGAGACAGAATTGCGAGTTCAAAGCCAGCCTCAGCAATGGCGAGGCGCTAAGCAACTCAGTGAGACCCTGTCTCTACATAAAACACAAAGTAGGGTTGGGGATGTGGCTCAGTGGTCGAGTGCCCCCGAGTTCAATCTCCAGCACCAAAAACAAAAACAAAACAAACAAACAAACATATGTACTGAACATGTACAGACTTTAAAAAAATCATTATTCCCTAAATGACGCACTATAACAACTATTTATATCACATTTACATTGTATTATTATAATTCATCTAGAGATAACTGAAAGTATACAGGAGGATGTGCATAGGTTATATGAGAATATCAGACTGCTTTATGCAAGGGGCTCAGAATTACAATTTAAGTATCCTCAGACTTTGGTGTCTGCAGGGGTTCTGGGTAATTCCCTTGTGAACACCAAAGAATTATTATGTAGTATACAAGCATGCTATATGACATAAATTATGTGTATGTTCTATTTGCACATGAGGATCAATCACTGTCTCTGAATCACAATGAAATGTATAAGTGAATACAAACTGAAAACTGAAATATACAAATCTAAAGCTGTTGCATACTTGTTAGAAAATATAGAAATATAAACATTTCAATTGGGAAAAGATAACTATACTTATGAAAAAGGAAAAAGAAAAAGAAGGAAGAAAGGAAGGGAGGGAGAGAGGGAGTGGATAGAATCAGGCTTGGAAGGCAGCCAGCCATAGGAAGCAGCTGACTCCTGACTCCTGCTACCTAAACCAAAGCAAGTGCAGGTCATTCTAGTAGAGAGAGCTTTGAACAGCAGAAAACCCAAGACTGCAGAGGGTCCTAGTATTTGTGAGGGATTGGTTGGAGTTTAAGGGCTGCCCTAGGACTGGGGGAAGCTCGACCCATATCAGAAGGGATGGAGGCGGGATCACAAGTGCTGCTGGTAGAGAAAATTACATGGGAACTCAGGGCTGTCCATAGAGCTTTGGAAGGGCCCAGTATTATGCAGGAGGACACAGAATTATAGATCTTAGATTATGCGGAGAGTTAATCTCAAGCCCTTATCCCTAGATAGAAAGAGGCCCAAGGCTCCCTTTTCATTCTAGAGAAGGACGGGATTCTGCATCATAATTGCCTAGCATGGAGCTTGGCATGCCAGAGGTGCATAAATATCTGTTTAATCCAATAGTAGTGAATTGTCCTTCACCAACCAGAAAGTGCATATCAGAATTTCCCAAGAAGCTTTACATTACTTTATTCTTTGTGATTGTGTGTATTTGTGTGTGTGTGTGTTTCTATAAATGTAATGGGGTCATTTGGGGACAGGTAATTCATTTCTTTCTTTTTTCCATATATTTTATTGGTGTATTATAGTTGTACATAATTGTGGGATTTGTTGTTATATATTTGTACATGCACACAAAATAATAATATAATTTGACCAAGATCATTCTCCGGTATTTCCCCTTTGAGGTGTTTTGTTTCTGTTGTTCAATAAACACAGGAGACAAAATGCTGAGGATTTCTTCTCACCTCTGTTTCCCAGCGCTCTAGTTCCCCTCCCTGGAGTCAACCTCTGCTACTTGTTTCTTCTATTTTCAGGGAGGTTTTTACATATATGTGACTAAATGTGTATGTTTGATTTTTCCCTTCTTAAAACGTACACTGTTCTGGGGCCTGGGATTATGGCGCAGTGGTTGGGTGCTCGCCTAGCACGCATAAGGCACTGGGTTCGATCCTCAGCACCACATAAAAATAAAATAAAGATATTCTGTCACCTACAACTAAAAAATAAACATTTAAAAAAAAACAACAACGTACACTGTTCTGTACCTTGCTTTTTTCACTTAACAGTGTTGCTCAAAATCATTTTATAGCCGGGCGCGGTGGCATAAGCCTGTAATCCCAGCACTTAGGGAGGCTGAGACAGGAGAATGGCAAGTTCAAAGCCAGGTGCTAAGCAACTCAGTGAGACCCTGTCTCTAAATAAAACACAAAATAGGACTGGGGATGTGGCTCAGTGGCCGAGTACCCCTGAGTTAATGCCTGGTACCAAAAAAAAAAAAAAAAGAAAAAGAAAACCCAAAACAATTTATAGTATATTCTTTTTTTAAAAAATTTTTTTTAGTTGTAGATGCACACAGTATCTTTATTTTATTTATTTTTATGTGGTGCTGAGGATTGAACCCAGTGCCTCACGCATGCAAGGCAAGCGCTCTACCACTGAGCCACAATCCCAGCCCCTATAGTATATTTTATTATGCAATCCTGACTTTGAAAATTCTCAGTCTTGTATTGATATTCATATATTTTCAATAGTAATCAATGATTTAAAATTTTGACTCATCTCTTGGTTGGCTGGATTTTATCTTCAAATAGCTTTTTTCTTTTTTTCTTTTTTTTTTTTTTTTTGGCACCAGGGACTGAACTCAGGGGCACTCGACCACTGAGCCAAATCCCCAGCCCTATTTTGTGTTTTATGTAGAGACAGGGTCTCACTGAGTCATTTAGCACCTCGCTGTTGCTGAGGCTGGCTTTGAACTTGCGATCCTCCTGTCTCAGCCTCCCTAAGTGCTGGGATTACAGGCGTGAGCCACCGCGCCCAGCTTAAATAGCTTTTTTCAATAAAGGATTATGCCCTTTTCATACTATTTAGAGAGAGGTCTGTTCTGTGTTGTCCCTAGTCCCTGTAATAACATGAAAGAGAACCTTCAAACTGTGGAACTACAGAAGGCAAGCAATGGGAAAATGCCTCAGTGAAAAGTTGGTGGTCAATCCTGAGATCAGGAATCAATAAGCAAGGTTCCCCCAACATCATATATCTATCTGGTAAGTGAACATTTCAGGCATTTAAATTCTTTTTTTCTATTTTTAATTGTGATTAAAAAACATGTAACATATGGCTGGTAAACTAGCTCAGTGATAGATCATTTGCCATGTGTGAAGCCCTGGGTTCCACCCCAGCATCCAGCATTCAACAACAACAAAAGAAACAAAAAACTCCAGCCAGGAGGGGTGGCGCATGCCTGTAATCCCAGCATTTTGGGAGGCTGAGACAGGAGAATGGCAAGTTCAAAGCCAGATGCTAAGCAACTCAGTGAGACCCTGTCTCTAAATAAAACACAAAATAGAGCTGGGGATGTGGCTCAGTGGCCGAGTACCCCTGAGTTAATGCCTGGTACCAACAAAACAAAACAAAACAAAAAAAACTGTCTAGTCCATTTAGTCTCACTAAGTTGCTGAGGTTGACTTTGAACTCACAATCCTCCTGCCTCAGCCTCCTGAGCTGCTGGGATTATGGGCGTGCACCACCATGACCAGCAGAATTACATTTTTGTATGAAGGAAAAAGGAATCATTGATTCTATGTTCCCTGAGCTCATTTATGTTTAAGGTTTGACTGTTGTCTTTTTATTTTATTTTATTGTGTTAGGATTTGAAACCAGGGGTGCTTTACCAGTGAGCTACATCCCCAGCCCTTTTTGAAATAGGGTCTTATTAATTGCTTAGGGCCTAAATTGGAGAGGCAATCCTTGAACTTTCAACCTTTCTGCCCATAACTTTCAACCTTTCAACCTTTCAACCATCTTTCTAGGCTGTTTTGTCTTTATATTTTAATGTGGCTAGATTACATTATGTTCAACTTATGTTTTAAGTATACAAATAATATCTACTCATCGTACAAATTTCACTTATGAAGTCAAAATTATGTTTTGTTTTTGCAGTGCTGGGGATCGAATCCAGGGTGTCACACATGCTAGATAAATGCTCTACTGCTAAGCTTCACCCTCAATCCTTCCTGTATCTTTATATGCAACCTCACTGTCACCCTCTATCCACCCAGGTGCAGGTGCAGGCATAGTGCCCAGCACTGAAGGGCAATATACAGTATAATAATTGGTCTTTGGCATCAATAGGCTTTTTCTGATGGTTTCCGTTGATGGGAGTGGGCCCCACAATGATTATGCTAGGTCTTTCAAGCAAGCTGAGTAAAGACTAGGAAACTAGGGAGCATGTGTCTTTTCCAAAAGGGAAACTAGGGAGGATGTGTCTTTTCCACCGCTCAGCTACAGCTGTTTCTTATTCAAGGAATGAAGACCCAGCATTGCTAGATTTCGGGATTTTTCAAGAGAAAATAGAAATCCATTTTTATAAAAGAAATTTGTTGTTGTTGCTATCTATGCTAAATAAAAACACATAGCTGGATTTGATCAGTCTATGGCTATTGTACTAGTTCTGAGCATGGTCTCTGGGCTCTGGTTTTGAATTCCAGCTCTACCACTCATCTGTAGTGTAAAGTTGAGGACCTAGTTCCCTTCATCCATAAAATGGGATTCTACCATTACAGGATTCTTATGAGGATCAAGAATGATGCTGAGGGGCTGGGATTGTAGCTCAGCGGTAGAGCGCTTGCCTTGCATGCGTGAGGCCCTGGGTTCAATCCTCAGCACCACGTACAAAGCAATAAAATAAAGACATTGTGTCCATCTACAACTAAAAAAATATTTAAAAAAAAAAAAAAAAAAAAAAAAAGAATGATGCTGAAAGCCCTTAGTAACATGTGGACTCCTCATAAAGCTTATAGGCTAATAGAACAGATAGTGATTGAATTTCTTTTCTCTCTCTCTCTCTCTCTTTCTTGTACTGGAGATTGAACTCTGGGGCACTCGACGACTGAGCCACATCCCCAGCCCTATTTTGTGTTTTATGTAGAGACAGGGTCTCGCTGAGTTGCTTAGCGCCTCGCCATTGCCGAGGCTGGCTTTGAACTTGCGATTCTCCTGTCTCAGCCTCCCTAAGTGCTGGGATTACAGGCTTGCGCCAGTGCGCCCGGTTGATTGAATGAATTACATGTGGAGATAACAGGAAAGTTCACTGGGACAGTTGCATTTAAGGATCGGAAGATTAAACAGTGAACTGAGTGGAGATGTGGGACAGGAGGTGGAAAAGGGTATATCAAGTCCAGGAAATGCACTTGAGAAAGCCCTGAAGCTATGTTAAAGTAATGAGGATAAAGAGCAGACAGGCAATTCTGTGGAAGCCAAAATTTTCCTGACTTCTTACAGTGCGATCTGCAAGTAGCCTCAGTTCAGTTTAAGTCTAGACCCTGAAAACTTGGGACTTTACACTACGTTGGCCAGCGTTAACTTCCCTGAGAAAACCACACCCACCAAGTCTTCCGCAGGGCCCCCAAACGCAGAAGAGAGGGAAGCAGAGGGGGCTGGCTTGGGGTCAGCAGTGAGCAGTTTTCCAGGCGGAGGAGGAGGAAGATCTAGAAGGCAGGTAAGATGGAGCAGAGGTGGGAAGCAGTCCCATTTGCATTGGCGACTGAGGATCTAAGGAGAGGCTTCCAAGGTTGACTGGAAATCAGGCTGGGGATTAGAGTGGGCAGCGTGCAGTGCCTACAATTTCAGGTTGAGGAATTTGGCCAGTTTGTAGGAACTCAGTTAAATAGAGAATGGGCGCCCCCTGGGAGCAGTGCTAGGTAGTGAACGCTGGAGGACCCAGATGAGAAGGGAGGGGAGGGGGCGACTCAAGATGGGGGTAGCCTGCCCGTCACAGTTTTCTTTTCACAGAGGCTAACTGTGTCCGGCATGATGGATTCCTGGGCTCCCAGAACGGCTGGGCTGGAAGGGACCTCGAAAAAGGAACTACCGTCACGTGCCCCGTGCCAGAGCTGGGCACTTTCGTGAACATTGTCTTAACACTCCTAACTCTGCTTCGAGGTGGGTATCATCATCCCCAATTTTCAGGTGAGAAAACCGAGGTTTGGTGACTTCCCAGGGCGGGGCGGGGATTTTTCATAATTCCTGAGTTTTTCCCTTGGAGCCTCGTGACTTGTAAAATACAACCTCTGGATTCCCAGAGGTTTAGGGGAACAAACATCGGGTGTGAGGCGTCCGAGCTTTCCCAGGGAAAACAGCGTTGAATACTTTCCGGGAGAACCACGCCTCCCTTGTCGCGACAATACTGATTACTGTTGCTTTCCTTTAAGAGCCTTCCTTTGAAATATGAAATCTTCACCACACGGGGAGGCGGGCATTCTATATTCCTGGATTTCTCAGACGTTTCTCCCTCACCCGCACCGATACCCACTGGTGACACCAATTCTCCACTGGCGAGTGAAATCTTGGGACTACATTTCCCTGCAGGCCATTCAGAAAGGGATGGCGAGGAGAGGCGGAAAGAGACTTTCTGTTTCCGTTTGCTCTCAATTAGGCATGTCGGCGGTGATGCACTTTTCAACAGCCAACGTCCTTTCTCTTTAGAGCTCATGAAGGGACTACGTCCCCCAGCAGGCACTGGCGCGGAGGTCGAGTGACCTGGCTGCCATCATTACTGTAGTCCTTTCTCCCATTTCCGCAGGGAATAGTCTTAGCGCGTGGACTACAAATCCCATGTCGCCATCCCTTCTTTCCCTTGACCGCCATCTTGGTTGTAGTCCCCGCCCCGATTCCTTCCATTGTCTGGACTGAACATAATAAAGGGGAGCCGAGAAGACTGCAACTCCCGTCAGGCTTTGCGCCACCGGGTGAGGGATTTTGATATTACAGGCGGGCGAGGTGCTCAAGGTGGCCGAATGAAACGACCAGGAGAGGCTAGGTAGCCTGCCATCTTTATGGTAGTCTCTTCATCCTATCGGTTCCGCCATTCTTAAGGAACACTAGAAGGCTAGAAAACTACTATTCCCATCGCACCTCATAAGATCGGCTACTAGTCAGGTGTACGCCCCTCTTCCGCCATCTTGCTTGTAGTCCTCGTTTCTTTTCACCTTTCCATTGTTCCTGACGAGTAGAAATGGCAGCGGGAAGGCAGCAGATGGACTGCGACTCCCGTCAGGTACTACACACGCGGAGGGTTGTGGACAGGAGGGCGTGTGAGTGCCTGGGAAGGAGGTCGGGTCGGGGGAGAAGGCCATCTTGTTTGTAGTCATCGTTCCCGCTCCTTCTCTATATTCTACAACGGGGAGCCTCAGGGCAACCGGACTATAACTCCCGACACCCTCGGTTCCCGGCTCGGCACGCCCTCTGCCATCTTGTTTGTAGTACCCGCTGGTCCCAGCGTCCCATTTTTCCCACGGTAGCGCCAGAGTCCGCAGGACTACAACTCCCGTCGTGCCCTGCACGCGTTCGTCCTGGAAAGTAGAGGTGGTGGAGGAAAGAGGGGGCAGGGGGCGGGGTTCCTCCGGGAGAAGGAGGGAGTAAAGAGGAGGAGAAGGAGGGAAGGAGGAGGGAGGGGAGGGGGAAGAGAGAAGGAAGGAGGAAGGAGCTGAGGAGGGATGAGAGAGGCGGCCAGGGCCCCGGGCCGAAGCAGCGCGGGGCCGGGGGACCAGGGGGGCTGAGGCACCCCAACTGCCCCCTCCCCCTTCCTTGCTCCCTTCCATCCTTTCCTTCTTCCTTCTCGCTTGAGGAGGGGGTTTATTCAAATTTTATTTAAATCCCTATCTCCCGAGGGTCGCGCTCTGGGGGGAGGGGGGAGAGGGCGGGGGTGCGCGCGGGCTGGGGGGGCGGGGCTGGAGCAGCTTCCTTCACCCCCCTGTTCGCCCTGTAGCCGTAGGGCAGGGGGCCGCAGTCCAGGGGCGGGCCCAGGGGAGGGGGGCAGGTTACAGCGACCCCCCCCTCCCCGGGAACCGGCGGTGGGCGGGGCTTGAACCCCGGAAACGGTGGGGGGCCGGGGCCGGTCCCTGGACCCCTGGGCAGTAGGAGCCGGGAAGGGGCCAGTTAAAGGGCCGAGGGCGCTAGGAGAGGCGGGGCGGGGTGGGGGGAGGGGATCTGGGACTCGAACCCGGGACTGAGTGGGGCCCGGGCAGAAGCTGAGCACCCTGCGCCCGAGGAGCCCCCGTTGGCCTAGGGGGGCTGAGGGACTGAGCCCCCCAGAGCAGGACCTCCCCCTGGAAGGGCCGCGCCGCAGCCCGTGGGAGGGCCTCGCCCCCGGCGCCCCCCATCTCCACTTGCCGCCGTCCCGGCCTCCGCCGGAGGGAGGGGCCGAGCGCCCTCGGGGGGCCGTGGACCCCGGCGTTCTGAGCGTTCCGCGCCCCGCGCCGCCCGGCCCCCCCGCCGCCGATGGCCGCCGACCCGCCGGGAGCTGCCGAGAAGGGAGAGATGGCTCCCGGGACACGTGTGAGGTGGGTTCATGCGGCTCCTCCTCACCCCCAGACCTGGGCAGCTCCCACTCCCATTCATCCTTAGCCCGGCCTCTCTCTCTACCTTCCCCGCCCCCAGCCTCACCCTCCCTCTCCTTTTGCTTCAAACTCTTCTCCAGCCCTCCTTCCTATAACCTCTCAACCCTGGGGAACTGGCCTTCCTTCCCAGACCCTGCTTCCCTTTGCAGACCCCCCCCCCGTGCCCCCGCCCCCCACCAATCCCCGCCTGCAGTCGCCGCGCTCTAGGCCCATCCCCTGGAGCTCTGGAGGGCCCCTTACCCCCTTGGATGGGTCTGGAAGTCCCTGGAAAGGGGGAAGCCAGGGTAAGACTGGGAAGAGACCCTCCAGGCCTGCTGAGTCCATGTGGGATCTTGGAGGATCTGGTTTCCATGGGGAGAAGAGCCCCAGGGATTCCAGACAATTAGGGATGGAAAGCAGCCTGGGAAGCTGGGGAATCTAAGTCTGAGCCCATCCTGAGTTCTTTGGAGATGTCAGGCTGGATTCTAGAATCCCAGGGAGTCTGGGAGATTGTCCAGGTTGACCTGAGGGATCCTACAGGATGGCTGGAAGCAGAGGGAGCTCTGTGGGGAACAGAGGAGTTGAGATCTTGGACTGAGAAGGAACTCTGAAGAAGCATCTTGGGGGTATCAGAGTCCCGGGAAGTTCCGGGGCAGAGTGGGTCATTAGGGATGGGGGGGGGGCAAGGATCCCATTGGATCTGATGAGGATGTGGAGGTTTTGGGGGAAGAGCAACTGGATGATGTTATCTATGAGAAAGAAAAAGGAGAGAGAGAGAGAAAGAAAAATCTGGTGTTTCCACAGAGGAATCTGTGGGTGTCTTGAAGGTAAATCTGGGCATTTTAGATTGGGAAGAGGCTGGGGTATTCTACATTTGGATAACGGGAAATGTTGGGACCTCTCTGAGATAAGGCCACAGACAATGAGTTGCTGGCGTTTCCAAGGAGCTTTGGTTTGGGGATGTCAGAGGAAAGATCTCTCCTATGTGGGCTAGGGAATGGGCACTGAGGAGTGTTAGAGGAGGAGTGAGGGCAGGAAGTCAGTTTTCATGGATCCCAGAGGAGCTGGATGAGCTGTTATAGGGAGAGAGAGGCAGGCCTTGAGTAGAGGGAGTGGCCCCCCACCCCCAGACACTTACATAGAAAGGGTGACCTTTTTCCCCTAGGTAGGAGGGCAGGCTCTGGCTGCCCATGGTTGGAGGGAGCTGCTAGGAATCTCCTGGGCCTGGGCTCTACTGGGCCCATCTTGACCCTGCTACCATCTACCAACAGCCCTCGGCGTTGCTGACGCCCCCAATGTCGTCGAGCAGCCGGGGGCCGGGGGCCGGAGCGCGCCGACGCCGAACCCGCTGCCGCCGCTGCCGGGCCTGTGTGCGAACTGAGTGCGGGGACTGCCACTTCTGCCGAGACATGAAGAAGTTTGGGGGGCCCGGTCGCATGAAGCAGTCGTGCCTGCTCCGGCAGTGCACTGCCGTGAGTTCCCACACCCCCCCCCACTCCCCGCTGTTGGGCCCCTTTGAAGCTCTGGGCACTCCTTTCCAAAAGTATCTTTCACCCTGACCCCCAAGTATCTTTCCAGGGTGGCTGGTGGGTGCTTCCCAGAATATACTGTAGAGTTGTTGTTTACTTCATTCTTTCACTGATTTGTTTAAATGTCCGTTTGTGTCCTCTCCATGTGAGGGGCAATGTTAGGATGTATAGAAGAATGTGACAGTCCTTGCCTTCACCCTTTCCAGCTCTGAGAGAGACAGACCTGTAGAAAACTCAGCCCCTGCTGTATAGGAGGTATCTGCACAAGGCAGTCCATCCCCAGACCTGATTCCTGGAAAAGTCTTGTCTTTTTCTGGCCTCTTCATCACCATCAAGGTGGTCTTGGATTTGAGGCCAGGCTCCCCCTTTGTGTGACCTTGAGCAAATCACTTTGAGTCTCGGGTACCTTCTTTGTAGAATGTTTCCTTTGCTGAGTTGTAAAGATTAAACAATGGCATGGATATGAATGTGCTTACCATGAGGCCCGGTACACACAGTAGGTACCAGGGAAACATGGGTTTCCTCCCTGCCTTCCTCAGCCTTTGAGCATCCCTGGGCTCCAGAGAATGGCCCCTCCCTACCAGCCATGAGGAGCCAGCTGCATCCTGCATCCCCCTCCCCATACTCACCACCTCCCTCTCTTCCTCCAGCTACTTTTTCCTGGTTGGACTCTTCCCCACACAGCCCCTCTCTTCCTTTGTACCTCAAACCCTTGCCTCACTTTCCTGTTCCTTTTTCCTCAACTTGCTTCTTCCTTGATCCTGTCATAACTTTCAGTGTCCCTGATTTGATTCAGTATTGTCATTGTCCTCCCCCAAATCACATTGTCTAAAGACTACTCTCATTTTCCCTAAGATTCAGCAGCTACCTTTAGTGTTCCCAAGAGTCTTGCCAAAATTGGTTTTACTATAGAATCCAGAGCACTGGATTGGGCTGCCCACTGAGCAACCTCGGAATCACCCCCAAGTTGCTTTATTGTCAAAATTTGCCTGTGGTCTCACCCTCCCCAAAGCCAGCCATAATTTCAGGGTCACACTGGCTGTAACAATCACAACATTAATTACAATTGTGTATCAAATGCCCCTCATGCATTATCTCATTCTGATAACAGTCTGGCAGGGGGAAAGATTCTTTGCCCAGCTGTATGGATGCAGAAACAGTGACTTGAGGTTAAATTAGTTGCTAAAAGTTGTACTGCCAAAAAAGGCTAATTGAGGATTTGACTCAGCTTATCCCATGGGTTCTGAACCTCACCCAGCAGCTGACCAGGGTCCCCAAAAGGAAGTCTTTCCCTTGTAGCTTGCTTCTGGGGTTCCTGATGCCTCCTTTCCCCCAACAGCCCGTGCTCCCACACACAGCTGTGTGCCTCTTATGTGGGGAGGCTGGGAAGGAGGACACAGTGGAGGGAGAGGAAGAGAAATTTGGTTTGAGCCTCATGGAGTGTACAATCTGCAATGAGATCGTCCACCCTGGCTGCCTGAAGGTGATAGCCCTGGGGATCTTGGAATCAGATTGTCAAGGGGCAGGGAGGTGGACCACACTGCCTCTGGGTTTATTTGCTCCTTCCATCCACTCCCTGCCCTCTTGCCTGCAGATGGGGAAGGCTGAGGGTGTCATCAATGCGGAGATCCCCAACTGCTGGGAATGCCCTCGCTGTACCCAGGAAGGCCGCACCAGCAAGGTAGGGGAATGGGCTAGGCAGGGTTCTGGGCTGTCAGTGGGTAGAGGGTCAGGAGCTATGCAGGGCCTCATGCCCAGCTTCCATCTCCCTAGGATTCAGGTGAGGGGCCAGGCCGCCGCAGGGCTGACAACGGTGAGGAGGGCGCCAGCCTAGGGAGTGGATGGAAGCTGACGGAGGAGCCGCCACTTCCACCGCCTCCACCTAGGCGGAAAGGCCCTCTACCTGCTGGGCCTCCCCCGGAGGACATGCCTGGGCCCCCTAAACGAAAGGAGAGGGAGGCAGGGAATGAGCCCCCCACCCCAAGGAAAAAGGTGAGCTATGGGGCATGCTCACTAGGTCTAGTTCAAGGCATCCTGGGGTTGTAGTACTGGCCATTTTTTTGGTGGGGGTGGGTCTGGGAAGTAGTGCTATATTGGTTCCTCCAGGGGTTGTTGAGAGATGTAGTTCAGGAGTGTTTGGGGGTGGCAGGCTATGTTCACAGTGAAAGGAAAATACAGGTGAGGGGAAACTGGTACAGGCCAGGAAGCTTTAGGAGCCCTGGGTGGGTTAGGGAGGAAGGAGAGAGCATGCTCAAACTAACTGCTACAAGAGGAAGAGGGAGGGGCTGGAAAGAGCCTGAGGGGGAAGAAAGAGGAGATGAGAGCATGCTCAGTGAGCCAGCACTCTGTTTGCAAGGTGAGCATGCTCAGAATTCTCCCTGGGATGGGGGCTTCTGGGATTTGTAGTCTAAGGAGACAGCATGGACTTTAGTTTTGTGGGCAATGGGAGCATAATGGGGTCTCCCCTTCCCCTATATCTTCCTTTTGCCCTGGTAGGTGAAAGGAGGTCGAGAGAGGCACCTGAAGAAGGTGGGTGGAGACGCCTGCCTCCTCCGAGGATCGGACCCAGGCGGCCCTGGCCTTCTGCCCCCCAGGGTTCTGAATCCAAGCCAGGCATTCTCGTCTTGCCACCCTGGGCTCCCTCCCGAGAACTGGGAGGTGTGCCGGGGACCTCCTCCCTCCCCTTCCCACCTTTCTTTGCCCCACCCTTCACCACAGAGACTGGGATTGTCCCTTCCTGTTCACCTTGTCCTGTCCCATCCCCACATGGTCCCAAAGGGCACCTGGATCCCTAGGAAGAGTTGGGTGGAAGAATGGGTTGGGTCCAGGCCACAGGAACCCCTGACTTCCCTAGAACCCTTAGGGTGTCATCTGGCCCTTTTGCCTCATCTTTTCAAGTCTTAAAAGGAATTCAAATTCCTGCTGAACCACTGACTATGTATGGTCTTGGCAACTTGTCAGCTGCCCTAAGCCTCAGTTTTTTCATTTGTAAAATGGAGATGAAGCTGCTTTCCTTAACCTACCTTACCTTACTTACCCCACGGCACTGTACAAATCTAATGCCATAATGAAAGTAAATAAACTTTATAAACTATAAAGTTCACCTAGATTGAAGGAAAATGAGGCCCAGAGAGGTTAAAAAGACTTACCTAAGGTCACACAACAAAGCCAGAATTTAGCTAGTATTTTGCAGATAGTCTGTCTGGTTGTGTTCAAACTTGCTTCTACCATTTGGTTGGGTGCCTCTGTCTAAAAGGAGTGGCCCAAGTTGCCACTTAAATTAGATCACAATAGGGACTCATTTTGTGGAATAGGTACTCAGAATTATCCAGTCCAGCTGTTCTGTGTCAGAACAATTAAATGGTCTTCACAGTGGTCTTCAGAATTGATGGACAAGCCAGCATTCAAGCTAGGTCTCTTAACTATTCTCTTTTCTGGCTTGAGAAGTTTATGAGCTATTGAAACCCATTAGCCCCCTCTCCCCCCATACTGAGAATTGAACCCAGGGCCACTTTACCACTGAGCCACATTCCCAGTCTTTTATTTTTAATTTTGAGACAGAGTCTTGCTAAGTCACTGAGGCCAGCCTCGAACTTGCAATCCTCCTGCCTCAGCCTGCTAGGATTACAGGTGTGCTCTACCACGCCTGGCTTCCCATAAGACTAAATTCTTTGAATTAGTGTCTTCATATTCAAGATGAGAAAACTGAAGTCCAGAGATGGTTGAGGTGTCATATTGTTTGGGAGCAGTTTTAAACTCAGGACTAGCCCTTGGGCTCTTCATTCCCTGGTGACTCCTTGTGGGTAGTGGGGTGGGAAAGTGTGTCCCAGGCCCTAGAACAGCCTCTCCCTGTCTTCTTGCAGAAACCAAAGCCGCCTTTGGCCTCTGCTGAGGGCCCGGCAGTACCATCCCCGTCCCCACAGAGGGAGAAGCTGGAACGTTTCAAGCGGATGTGCCAGCTGCTGGAGCGGGTGCCTGACACCTCTTCTTCCTCCTCGGACTCGGATTCCGATTCCGACTCATCAGGCACTTCGCTGAGTGAGGATGAGGCCCCTGGCGAGGCCCGGAATGGGCGACGGCCAGCCCGGGGCAGCTCTGGCGAGAAGGAGAACCGCGGGGGGCGGCGGGCTGTGCGCCCTGGCAGTGGGGGGCCCTTACTCAGCTGGCCCCTGGGTCCTGCACCACCACCCCGGCCTCCACAGCTGGAGCGGCATGTGGTACGGCCCCCCCCTCGAAGCCCTGAGCCTGACACACTGCCTTTGGCTGCTGGATCCGACCACCCCCTCCCCCGGGCTGCCTGGCTTCGCGTCTTCCAGCACCTTGGGCCCCGAGAGCTGTGCATCTGCATGCGAGTCTGCCGGACTTGGAGCCGCTGGTGAGTGGTGGACAGACCTGAGGTCTCACTTGCTTTGTGACCTGCCATAGCTCTCTGATCCTCCCTGGGCCTTGCACTTCTATAGTATCTACATATCATAGTGTGGTACTTTCATAATTACTGTGGGCAACCTGTTTTCCATTTAGGAGCTCATTTAACACTCTAAACAACTTTGTGAGGAACAAATTCCTCCTTGTTCAGAAGAAGCTGAGACCCAAGGTCATGTAGAGAGCAAGTGTTAAAACTAGGAATTTGAACCTAGGCCCTCTGATTCCAGACTCTTTTCTCTTAATAACAGTTGTTATTTACATGTAGTGGTTAGTATGTGCCAAGCATAGTGCTGTAATACATTATCTCTTTTTTGTGTGTGTGCAGTACAGCAGGTTGAACCCAGGAGTATTTTACCACTGAGTTAAAGCCATTTTTATTTTGTATTTTTTTTTTTTTTTTTTTTTTAATATTTATTTTTTAGTTGTAGGTGGACAGAATATATTTTATTTTTATGTGGTGCTGAGGATCGAACCCAGTGCCTCATGCGTGCTAGGCGAGCACGCTACCACTGCGCCATAACCTCAGCCCCTTTATTTTGTATTTTGAGACAGGATCTTGCTAAGTCATTGAGGCTGTCTTTGAACTTTGATCCTCCTGTCTCAACCTCCTAAGTCGCTGAGATTACAGGTCTATGCCACCGAACCTGGCTATCTCACTTAATTTTCATGCTCCCTGTTTTGAGGACAGTCTTGACTATTGGTCCCATTTATATATGAGAAAGCCCTTTGCTGGGGTAGCCCCTGCTCTCTCTAAGACAGCCATGCTTAGCTCTCCTGACTTGGCCCATCTTCTTCTCCCTGTTCTCCCAGATTCCCCATTGCCTCTTTTTTTTTTTTTTTTTTGGTACTAGGAATTGAACTCAGGGATACTCGACCACTGAGCCACATCCCCAGCCCTATTTTGTGTTTTATGTAGAGACAGGGTCTCACTGAGTTGCTTAGCACCTCGCCATTGCTGAGGCTGGCTTTGAACTCGCGATTCTCCTATCTCAGCCTCCCTAAGTGCTGGGATGACAGGCTTGAGCCACCGCGCCCGGCTCCCATTGCCTCTTGACCCTTGTTGTTCAGAAATGTCAGTCATCCTCTCAAGTCTAACATTTCTTCTTCCCATCACACTCCCACAGCACTGTGTTCCCCTAATGGAGCACCACAGGCATTTGGCATGTTGACAAGCCTTCATTCATTTATTTGTTTTCATGTTCCCATCGCATATTGTGTCTATTTTATCTTTGTGTCCCCAGCATGAGACAAAGGGCAGTAGAGATGCTGAAGAAATGTTTTACTAAGTGAGTAATTCAGGCTCTTTCCCAGTACTCACTGTGGCCTGGGCTTCCTGTTGAGTGCGTCACAAATTTTAACTGATTTGTTCTTCATAATAGCATCCCTGTGAAGGAGTGAGGGACACCTGAGGCCATAGTACAAGTTAGTGACTGAACTCAGACTCCATTTCTTTTTTTTTTGAACTGAACATATATCTTTATTTTCAGTCTTAAATTCTGTGTATTTTCAAGATTTAGATTTCACTTAGTAGTAACAGGATATAAGTCTGAATGTTACTGCCAGACTCCATTTCTTGACCTCTGGGATGAGGAATAGAGTTCAGCTCCTGCTTCTGGTCTGTGTGGAGCCAGGGGGCTGGAGTGCAGGTTCTAGAGGCAGATTGCCTGCAACAGACTTTCTCTTCCTCTGATGAGCTGTATTCCCTTGGACCAGTTTAACTTCCCCATGCCTTAGTTTCTTCATATATAAAACTAGGATAATCAAAGCTCTCACTTCATAGTGTTCTTGTAATCTGGTATACAAACTGAGCAGAGTACCTGGGAGATGGAAGCGCTCAGCCTTAATTGTGATCTTTATTATTCACTCATTTTTATAAGTATTTACTGAAAGCTCAAAATTCTAGTCCTCAGAACATAGATCTGTGCCCTTGAAGAGCTCCCAGTCTGCAACACACAAGCAGATAGTTAATTAATTAATAATTAATTACAGAGACCCCTTCAAGGCCAACTCTGTGCTTGGCACCTGGGACCCAGAACTGAAAAAAAACAGATTTCTGCCTCAGGGGAGAGACCTGTGGCTGGAAGTAGCCATAACAGAGAGGCCATACTGCAGTTTTCATATAAATACACCCCTACCTCAGTGTCTACAGGGAATTGGTTCTAAGACTCCATCCCCTCCAGAATAGCAAATTGTAAGGATGTTCAAGTCCCTTATGTAAAATGATACAGTATTTGCTGTAAACCTTTCCTCCTTCCTTCCTTCCAGGAATTGAACCCAGGGCTGTCTACCATTAAGCTAACATCCCTAGCCCCTTTCTAAAATTTTAAGACAGTCTTACCAAGTTGCCTAGGCTGGCCTTAAACTGTGATCCTTCTGCCTTAGCCTCCTGAGTTGCTTCAGCCTCCTGAGTTGCTCGGATTATAGGCGTGCATCACTGTAGCCAGCTCCCATATACTTGAAATAATTTGTAGATTACTTATGGTACCCAGTACAACGTAAATATCATGTAAATAGTTACTACACTGTATTGTTCAGAGAGTGATGATGAAAAGTTTGTATATGTTCAATACAGATGCAGTTTTTTTGTTTTGAATGTTTTTGATCTGTAGTTGATTGAATCCATAGAAGTGGAACCCTTAGATACCGAGGGCCAATTATATTTACTTTATGGGGATTAAATGAGGTGGTTCCTGGGCTGGGGCTGTGGCTCAGCGGTAGAGCGCTTGCCTCGCATGCGTGAGGCCCTGGGTTCGATCCTCAGCACCACGTACAAAGCAATAAAATAAAGACATTGTGGAGTGCAGGTTCTAGAGGCAGATTGCCTGCAACAGACTTTTTCTTCCTCTGATGAGCTGTATTCCCTTGGACCAGTTTAACTTCAACTAAAAAAATATTAAAACTCCACAACAACTAAAAAAATAAAAAAATAAAAAAAAATGAGGTGGTTCCTGCAAAGCACTTAACACAGCTCCTAAAGGGTACTAAACACTTGGTAAGGCAGTGGAACAAGTAAGGAGGCTGTTCCGTGTCTGTGCACAGAAGCACATAACGAAGGGAAGGGATCAGGCTGAGAACTTTTTAAGAAGGGCAGTGACTCGGACTTGGTAACCTGTTGGCCATAAGGGCAGCAGGGCAAATCTCAGCTGAGTTTGTGGCCCAGGAACCTGAATGGGCAACAGCACTGTTTCCCAAGCTTGAGTCTCAGAGGAGAAGCAGGTTCTAGGGGAAAATGAAAGAGCTCAGATATGACCTGTTTGATCTAAAAGGGCCATAGGCCAGTCCAGTAGAACTAGGACAGCAGCTGGATCTGCCAGTTGGGTGCTCAAGAAAAAGATGAGCTTGGGGGTTTTCAACCTAAAGGTAGCACCTTGGAATGTGACAGCAGAGGACAGACATCAATATTTATGAATTAGAGAAAGAGCAGCTCAAGAATGAGAGATCAAGGATGGAGGTTTGCCCTAAAAAGAAGGGAGATTGAAGAAGGTAGAAGATGTTGGTGAAAGGTCATGGAAGATCAAGGACCAAGAGAAAGCAGTTGGATTTTGCTACAAGAAGGTCTTGTTATCCTTGGCTGTGGTGTGTGGGAGTGAGGGGATCAAAGCCAGGCTGCTTTGAATTGAGAGTGTCGACTCCAAGGCAGAGACTTTATCCATTTATTTCTGCTGTGTCCTTGGTTTCTAGCATGGTGCCTGGCATACAGTAGGTACTAAAACAATAATGAGGAAAATTTTGGATAGTGTGAAGAAAGAGGTAGTAGAGGGTGGAGCTGGAGAGAACTTTGTAGGTGGGAGAGCAGGAAGTTGCAGGCTTTCCTGTCTGGTGACTTTCATCTTCTCCTGGAACTGGGAGGTGAAATGATCTGCCAAGAGCTGAGGGAGAGAGGGCAGCAGGCAGGGAGGCATGGAGGAGTTATTGAGTTGCCAGAATTGGAACTTTCAAGGACATGGATATAGAACATGGCAGGGGAGGGACTGGAACACAAAGTCAAGGCCAGTTGGGGTTGGGAGCGAAGGCCTGGAGATGGACAGATTGGAGGACAGTGGCGGCATCAGGGAGCCAAGAGAACTGAGATGGAAGAACTAGCTGTGGTCAGTGTCCAGGAAGTAGTAAGCTTTCAGAGAGTAATTAGGACTGGTTCAACTCTTTGTCCCCTGGGAGCTTCTATAAGATGAGGCTTAGGACTAGAATGTAGGGTTTTGCTGGGGGGCTTAATAGAGTGACGACTTGGTCAGAGGGTTGGCTGGAGCAGAATTTGGATAGGTTAGGGCACTTGGATATCAAGCCCTGCCTGCACAGGATGATGACATGCCTCGGCTCTAAAGTCCTTCCTCTTGGCTCACCATCATTCCCTAGCTTGGAAAGAACCTGTCCACAGCTCCCCTTCACCCTCAGTGAATTCCTATAGGAATGCAGGACATGAATCTAGTTCCAGTGATGGCAGTAAACACTTACCCTGTACAGTCTCATCACTGTTGCAGCAAATCTTTGAAGTTAAGTGCTGTCTTTTGCCTTGATTTTTGGTTTGGGGAATGAAGGCCTAGAGAGGGCACGTGCCTTGCCTGAGGTCACCCCAACCATAGAAATGGTGGAGCTAGGATTTAGATCCCCATAGTTCATACTTTTCATCTTTGGGCTTTGTGGCCATGACAGTTGGTGACTTGGCATTCAGCCCTCCATGATGTGGAACCCCCCACCCCAGGGCCTCCTGTACAGCCTCAGCCCTACCTCTTCCTGCTCAGAGTTTAGGCTCTCTCCATTCAGACCAGCTTGGTTTAAGACTGACTTGGCTTCCACTTTGTAGCTGTGGGACCTTGAACAAGTTTCTTAACCTCTTTGGGCCTTGTTTTCCTTAACTGTAAAAAGGAGATGATAATGATCTCCTAGGGCTGTTGTGAAGTTAAGTGCTTAATGCAAAGAATAGTACCTAGCTTGCAGTAAACCCTGAGTAAACGCGTTATTACTGCTGTAGTCATCATTACCATTATATAGGATGAATTGCCCTTGGTTCCTGCTGCCTGAGGTTCCCAGAGCTCTCTTGAGTTTTTCTCTCCTGGGCCTAGATGCAGGCTCTACCCTATCCCTTTTCTCCCCTTGCTGGAAATAACAGAATAACTGCTTGCCTCAGCCTTAGTTCAGGCACTGTCTCCTTAGGATGCTCCCTTGTTCCAGTCTGCAAGTTGACTCTTACATGTCCCTTCCTACTGTCTCAGTTACTGTAGACTGTGTCTCTCCTGATTGTATAACAAGAACCCTGTC
>CM053415.1:15050870-15076631 GCA_028644305.1 Xerus rutilus | reverse complement strand
TACTGGGGATTGAACTCAGGGGCACTCGACCACTGAGCCACATCCTCAGCCCTATTTTGTGTTTTATGTAGAGACAGGGTCTCACTGAGTTGCTTAGTGCCTCGCCATTGCTGAGGCTGGCTTTGAACTCGCGATTCTCCTGTCTCAGCCTCCCTAAGTGCTGGGATTACAAGCGTGAGCCACCGCACCCGGCTAAGAACCCTGTCATTTTTAACTGCTCTGTTGCCCAGTGAATACTGAACACATGGTATCAGTAGGACCCTCAAAGATTGTTGCCTGCCACTCAAGTTTAATCCTATTGTACTGGGACTAATTGCAATGAAACTGATTGGCTCCAACCAAGAAAGGGTCAAGGAGACTTCCTGGAAGTGAAGGTACTGGAGCCAAGTCTTGAAGGATCTGGGATGGTGACCTTTCCAGCAGAGAGACATAGCATATGCCCGAATGTGTTGGCACCAGACAGTATTATGTGTCTGTAGGCAGGCAGGTGATTTGGCCTGGCTCTTATAAAGTATGGTGCAGAAACACAGTTATGGGCCTGTGAGTGCCCCAAGGAGAAGGGTTCCCTTCCAAGTGTGGACAGTTTCTGGAAGGGCTTCAAGGAAGCAGTGGCAGATGAGCTAGAACTTGCAACTGGGTCAAAGAGGGAGAGAGAGGGTTTATTCTTTTTTTTTTATTGTAATGGGGATTGAACCCAGGCCCTCACACGTGCTAGGCAAGCTCTCTACCACTGAGCTGTATCCTGGCCCAGAGAGTAGGATTTCACTGAGTGGAAAGAGAGAAAGGGGACAGAAGCTGGGCTGAAGGTAGGATTTCCCCCTTTCCTTTTCATTCTTAGAATTGGAGAGATTTAGCCGGGCGCGGTGGCTCAAGCCTGTAATCCCAGCACTTAGGGAGGCTGAGACAGGAGAATCACGAGTTCAAAGCCAGCCTCAGCAACGGCGAGGCGCTAAGCAACTCAGTGAGACCCTGTCTCTACATAAAACACAAAATAGGGCTGGGGATGTGGCTCAGTGGTCAAGTACCCCTGAGTTCAATCCCCAGTACCAAAAAAAAAAAAAAAAAAAAAAGAATTGGAGAGATTTGCAAAATGTTTATTGCTTGAGTGGAAGAAATCAGGGGCAGGCTAAAATGCCAGAAAGGAGGGAGGGATGATAGGAGGGGAGCTATCAGAGACGGGCTTTGTTCAGGTTGAAGTCTTGATGAATGCTCCTACATTTCCAGAAATGACATACTGAGGTTCTGGAGTATGCATGGCAGATTTGTTGTTGTCATTGTTTGGTTTTGTTTTGTTTTCTGCAATATTGGGCATTGAACCCAGGGGCATTCTACTACTGGCCTGTATCCTCAGCCCTTTTTATTTTTATTTTGTGACCGGGTATTACAGTTGCCCAGGCTGGCCTCAAACTTGTGATCCTCCTGCCTCCCTGAGGTAGATTATAGGTATGCACCATCACACTCTTTTTTTTTTTTTTTCCCCTGAGTCAGGATCCTGCTGTGTTGCCCGGGCTAGCCCAGCTCCTGGGTTCAGGTGATCCTTCTGCTTCAGTCTCTTGAGTAGCTGGAAATATAAGTGCACACTATCCTGCCAGACTGCCTGACACAACTGCCTGGTTTAATCTTTCTGTCAGTTTTGAAAAATAATAGAACTTCTTTAAAATTATTGGGTGTTATTATATCTTTAGCATCTCTCTAATACTTGCTTATCTTTCTGTTTAATAAAAGTGGTTTAGCCTAAAACCACAGCAACTTCTGGCTAGAGTTTAGTAGTTTCTCTTGTAATTATTACTTAAGCTTACTATATTTATGTGAAATAGTACTGTTTTTCAGTGCAAAGAAGGGATGGTTTAAGGGTAAAGTCATGTTCTGTAGATAAGTAGACAGCAAATGACTGCCGTGTGCAAAATCTTCCTCCAACCTAAGGCTTCTTGAAGGGAAAGCCCTTCAGTATCTTGGGGATTGGGAGGGAGGTTAGGTAAGACTTCAAGGGCCATCTGTTTCAGAGGGAATTTCCTGATGTGCCATCAAAGACTACAGAATTAGAAGACAGTTCTCAAACTAAATCAAGAGGAACTTAGCCAGGCACAGTGATGAACATCTGTAATCCCAGCAACTAGGGAGGCTGAGGCAGGAGGATTGCAAGTTCAAAGCCAGCCTCAGCAACTTGGCAAGAGCCTGTCTCAGAATAAAAAGTAAAAAGGGCTGGGAATGTGGCTCAGTGGTTAAGTGAACTTGGATTCAATCCCTTAAGTGTACAACAAAAGTGTTCACACATTACCTTAGAAGAGGTTGGGAAGGGTTCTTTGGTGAAATAAATTTGGGAAGCCCTTCTCCTACTGGACTGCATGTTAGACTACAAAGCAATTAGAGTGCCGGGGTTAGGATACCTGTTTAGCTTTGTTCAGATCTCATTTTTCTTTGTAGTTTTAATACTTAGGACCTGCCAGGCCTTCCAGAAACTTCGAATAAATGCAAAGATACAAGTGAGGTGTGTGGGAAGGGAGTGCTTAGTAGAAGCTCTAAGTATTTCACACTGGCTTGAGTATCTTGGAGATTAGGAGGGAGGTTAGGTAAGGCTTCAAGGGCCATCTATTCCAGAGGGAATTTCCTGATGTGCTATCAAGGACTACTGAATTAGAAGACAGTTCTCAAACTAAATAAAGTATTTAATTTATTGATTCATTCAATAAATGTGCAACAAGTAACCTATACTTTACACGTGGCAGTGTTAGATACTGGGGTTACTAAAGTGAAAAAGAAAAAGGAGGAGAAAAAAAAGCCAATTTTGCCCTTGTAGAGCTTATATTCTAATTGAGGAACACAATAACCAAAGAGAGAAAATAGCAGGACCATAAGTCCAGCATTGGGCAGCTGGTTATTCAAGATGGCAGAGGTTGGGCTGGGGATATAGCTCGGTAGAGTGCTTGCCTCACATGCACAAGGCCCTGGGTTTAATCCCCAGCATCACACACACACACACACACACAAAGCAGAGGTTAATAGAGGAGATGAGAAGTACCAATGAGCAAATCACCTTAACAGCAAGGGGGTTGGGGGGCTGCTTAAAGATCCCTTTGGCATTACATCAAATAGTGTGTATGGTGTTTGTGTAGTTATTTGGCAAAATGTTTTAAAAGCTGTAAGGCTTACAAACTGTAATTACCTCATTTGATCTTACAGCAGCCCTGTGGGGCAGGCAGAGTCTGGATCATTATCTTCATTTTATAAATGAGGCCTCTCAGGCTCAGGGAGAGGAATGGACTTGCCCAGGGTCTTGCATCCAGTTAGTGATGGAGTTGGGTCCCAAACCCAGTGCTCTTGGCCCACAGCCTGGAACTTCTTGCTACCAGGCTGCCTGGGTGGGCCTGGGTGGGTGTAGGGGTATAACTGGGGTGAACTGCTGGGATTGTGGGGATTGGTAGGCTCTTTGAGCACTGACTATGTCTCCCTCTTGTGACCGGCAGGTGCTATGACAAACGTCTGTGGCCTAGAATGGACTTGAGCAGGCGGAAGTCACTGACCCCGCCCATGCTCAGTGGGGTAGTTCGTCGCCAGCCCCGTGCCCTGGACCTCAGCTGGACAGGTGTCTCCAAGAAACAGCTCATGTGGCTTCTGAACCGACTGCAAGGTAGGGTGGAGTGACAAGTCATGACAGAGTAGAAACAGGGACAGGCCTGGGGTGGAGTCCTGCTTCCTGACCCTCACCCCTACAAATCCCCCAGGCCTGCAGGAGTTGGTGCTCTCTGGCTGCTCCTGGCTCTCTGTCTCTGCCCTGGGCTCAGCCCCACTGCCAGCCCTGCGGCTCCTGGACCTCCGCTGGATTGAGGATGTTAAAGACTCCCAGCTCCGTGAGCTGCTGCTGCCTCCACCAGACACTAAACCAGGTGTGGCCTCTATGCTCATCTGTAGGATGGGTTGGGCAAGGTGGGGATATAGGCTTTTAAGGTCTCTCTGACTCATATTGGGTGTTACAAGTATTGGAAGAAAGGGAGGAACACATGAATTTGAATAGGAAAGCTCTTCTTGGCTATCATTTATTCATTCATCTTCTGTGTACTCTGCACCGAATCTTGAAAGGTTGGAGTTTTCCTAGGGTGTTTCAGGCACGATTCGCAGTTCATTGGGGCAAGAGCCCCATTTTGGCAGAGGCATACTGGGAGCAGAGGCTTAGTCATGTTGGAGGTACATGGAGTAGGGACACCGAGGCCTCAGGGCTCCTTGCAAAGCTAGCAGATGGGTGCTCACAGTATCTTTTCTGGCCCTCACGGTTTCTTCTTCACACTAGAGCCAGAGAAACCATCTGGAAGAGCACATCTGACCATATCACCCCTGTGCTCTAAACTCATATTGCTCCTTTCTTATCCCTTTGGATAAAGACAAGGGTTTTGTTTTGTTTTTGTTTTTGGTTTTTTGGTATTGGGGATTGAACTCAGGTACTCGACCACTGAGCCACATCCCCAGCCCTATTTTGTGTTTTGTTTAGAGACAGGGTCTCACTGAGTTGCTTAGCACCTCATGTTGCTAAGGCTGACTTTGAACTTGGGATTCTCCTGTCTCAGCCTTCAAAAGTACTGGGATTACAGGTGTGCACCACCAGCAGACAAGGGTTTTACTATAGTTGCTGAGACCTGGCATGGCTGAGTCCTGTGGACCTAGGCCATCCCTGCATTTGGCCTCCTCAGCCTCCTTGCCAAGTTCCTTCCAGTTCCCACTTTTCTTTGCCTCAATGTTCTATCCTCCTTCATGTAATTAATGCTTAATCATCCTTTAGACCTTGACATAGAAGCTCCACTACAAGCTCTCCTTTACCAATCCCACCCTTCTTTCTGCCTTGAGCCCTTGCAGGCCCCTCCTGGCATAGTGCTGTACAGGTGGGAAGTGATCTGATTAAGATGACTCCTCCAGGGCTGAGGTTGTGGCTCAGTGGTAGAGCACTTGCCTTGCATGTGTGAGGCACTGGGTTCGATTCTAAGCAACACATATTAATAAAGTCCATTGACAACTAAAAAATATTAAAAAAAAAAAAAGATGATTCCTCCATCTGGGCTCTTATGTTCTATAAGAGTACTGTGTGCTCAACCCCAGCACCTTGCTCAGTGATCTGCTCAGCAAATACTTGTTGAATAAACAAACTGAATGAGCAAAGAGATGATCAGGATGGGAGGGAGAGATCTGGTTTGAGGAAAGGTTTCCAAAAGGAGATTTTCTGTGCCTTAAATAAGAAAATTGAAAGGATCTTCTTTTTCAAAGTTCTTTCACAGTTCTCTTTCCTGCCTCCCTTCTTCCTGCCCCACCATGCTCCACAGCAGCCCTGGAAGGAGAGTAGAGAAGCAACTAGGATTCTTCCCATTTTGCAGACAAGACTCCAGAGGCCTAGTTGATTCAACAAGGGGTTGAATGACTGATACAAGTCAGGCAGAGCCAGGCCAGAGCACTCACCCATGGTTTGCTCTTACTGGAATTGAACTGAGCTGGGATGATATGAGCAGGAGGGTAAGGTGGCCATTGGGAGCAGTGTGTTTCATGAGGTGAGAAAGTGCTGGCCAACAGGCAGAGCAAACCCTCCTCTCCTGTCTTAATACATCTCTGTTCAAGCCCTTTATCAGGAATTTGCAAAAAGGAGCCTTCCTGGCCCTTAGGCCTGTTGTGCAGGTTAGAATTTCCCCCATCTTTCCTCTCCTGGCTTCCTGGCTCCCTATAGCATTCCCACAGCAAAATATAAAGTTCTTTTACTTCTGGGCTCTTGCCTAGTGTATTCTAGTGTATTGCCTGGTGTATTCTTTTCCTACCTTGCTGCATGTTCAAACCCTCAAAGACCTAGCTTAAATGCCACCACCTCGGCGAAACCATCAGTGATGCCCATACCTGCCCCTAAGCCAGAAGTGACCTCTTCGATCTAGTGCCCTTTAGCTGGACACATTTAGGGGTTTCTGTAAAAGTACCTCCCTCTCCAGGCTTTCAGCTTTCAAAGATAGGAGGAGAGGGTAGAATACAGGACATGCCAAATTGAGTGCCTACAAAGGTGGCCTGGCAAGTAGCAGAAGTGACACATTGGTGCAGGACCTTTGGGAGTGGCACTGGCAGTGATGCCAGATCAATTTTTCAAGGAAAAGCTCCACATCTAAATTTCTTCATAGAAATACCTTTTTCGTAGCTGGGCACAGTGGCACACGTCTATAATCCTAGCACTTTGGGAAGCTGAGACTGGAGAATCGCAAGTTCAAAGCCAACCTCAGCAATAGCGAGGCACTAAGCAACTCAGTGAGACCCTGTCTCTAAATAAAACACAAAATAGGGCTGAGGATGTGGTTCAGTGGTCAAGTACCTGAGTTCAATTCCTGGTACCAAAAAAAAAAATCCTTTTCATAGTGTTAGACATTCATGCAAGAAAAGTTTTAGCATTATGTAGATTCCATAAAACATTTTCAGAGGTTGGTTTCATGTTTGTGGCATCTGATGGAGTTTCTCTCAGTCAACAGATCTGGGTCTCCTGGCTCTTACTTCATAATCATGTGATGACAGCTTTATGATCTGAACCTCAATTTTCTTGTCTATAAACAAGAATGATTAGAGAACTTGTCTTTGAAGGCTCAAGTTCTTAAAGTGTGGTCTCTGGCCCAGTGGTCTCAGTATCATAGGAAAAGTAAACCCCGAGGCCTCACACTAAATCTGCTGCAACTCTAGAGTAGGGCCAGCAATCCAGCCCTCCAGGGGACTTGAGCCTCTTGAGTTTGAGAGCCAGTAACATAGAAGAAAGGCATACTGGGAGTTTTGGGTGCAATCGGGAGGTATATGAGCTCTTCTCAGTGGAGATGGGGAAGAGGAGGCTGCCAAGCTCTGAAAGCCAGGCAGTGTGCTAAACATGGGTGGTCCCATCCAGGCCTGCTTGTACAATGCAGTTCAGGTGTTTGGGGGTAAGGGAGAAGTTAGGAGTGGGACCTTATAGAAATTGGGATGTTTTGGGATGGGGTTGTAGCTCAGGGGTAGAGTGCTTGCCTAGCATCTGTGAGGCACTGGGTTCAATTCTCAGCACCATGTATAAGTAAATAAAGGTCAATCAACAACTTAAAAAAAGAAAAAAAAAAGAAATTGGAATATTCCACCAAGGAGACTGGACGACTTTTTTTTTTTTTAATGTTTATTTTTTAGTTGTAGGTGGACACAATATCTTTATTTTATTTTTATGTGGTGCTGAGGATCGAACCCAGTGCCTCTCGCGTGCTAGGCGAGCACCCAACCACTGCGCCATAACCCCAGCCCCGAGACTGGACTTCTTTAAAGTGCCCTCACAGTTTCTCACACAGGAAGGATATTGTCACATTTGAGTTTGAGATCAGCTCTCCGGATTCTAAAAAGAAGAGACTAGAGGGAGTGAGGTCATGGGAGTAGTTAAAGCAAGAATGTTGTGGACCTGGAGTAGTGACCAGGGGAACTGGAGAGCTCTAGATGCCAACTTAACTAATTATGGAGAGGGAAGAGGGAGGGGAGTCTGGAGTGGTAGTCTCTTTTCAGGGATATCATGTGTTGGATGAATGGATGAAATTATATTGAGCACCCTATTTATTGTGTTTCATTGGTGGGTGTAGAGCAGTGAACAAGAATTCCTTCCTAAACCGGGCGCGGTGGCTCACGCTTGTAATCCCAGCACTTAGGGAGGCTGAGACAGGAGAATCGCGAGTTCAAAGCCAGCCTCAGCAATGGCGAGGCACTAAGCAACTCTACGTAAAACACAAAATAGAGCTGAGGATGTGGCTCAGTGGTCGAGTGCCCCTGAGTTCAATCCCCAGTACCAAAAAAACAAAAGAAAATAATTCCTTCCTGGGGGGCTGGAGTTCAGTGATAGAGCACTTGCCTAGCATGTATGAGACACTGGGTTTAATTCTCAGTACCACAAATAAATTAATGGGAATAAAGGTTCATCCACAACTTAAAAAAAAAAAAATTCCTTCATGGTACTAACGTTCTCATGGGGGGAAAAAGTTAACAAGAAAAATTGGTGTGTCAGATGCTGAGAGGCTGGGAATGCAGGGAGAGTGGAGTAGGGTTGTGAGGACTGTTAGTTTCAGATAGAGTACTCATGGAAGACCTTGGTGACAAGGTAATGTGAGCAGTAGACAGATTAGATCAGGTGGTGTGGTTGTTTGGGAGAAGAGCAAACCATGTGTAGAGTGCAGCAAATTGGGGCCCCTATGTGATGGGAGCAAGTTTAGGGCAGATGTTAAGGAACATGAGGGAGGAGACAGACCTCTGGGTTTCTGGGTACAAGGATGGGAGTAGCCAGGAGTGCTGATATATCCTTTGCCTGCCCAGGGCAAACAGAGAGCCGTGGCCGGCTACAGGGGGTGGCCGAACTGCGCTTGGCAGGTCTGGAGCTGACAGATGCTTCCCTGCGGCTCCTGCTGCGCCATGCACCCCAGCTGAGCGCCCTGGACCTGAGCCACTGCGCCCACGTTGGGGACCCCAGTGTCCACCTCCTCACGGCTCCCACTTCCCCACTCCGAGAGACCCTGGTACACCTCAATCTTGCTGGTAAGCATGATCTTCTGTCCATCTTGCTAGGCTGTTGGTTCCCATGATCAGTGCCAACTACCTACTCACTTACCTGGTCTCAGCTGCCACTGCTCTCTCTCCAGGTTGCCACCGCCTCACGGACCACTGCCTCCCGCTGTTTCGCCGCTGCCCACGTCTCCGCCGCCTAGATTTGCGCTCCTGCCGCCAGCTCTCACCTGAAGCTTGTGCCCGGCTGGCAGCTGCTGGCCCTCCTGGTCCCTTCCGCTGCCCGGAGGAGAAGCTACTTCTCAAGGACAGCTAGTCGGGTGCCCCCCACCATCCCCCAGGACTCATCAGGAGCCTGGACCTCGGGCCTTCATTTCATCCTCTGTTGGGAGGCCAGGTTACCCACCTCATGACTTGGGACTCCTGAGTTTCGTGACTTGGGATTCCTACCCAGGGACCGGAGCCAGCCTCCCCTTTCTCTCCCCCCTGCACTGATATCTCTGGGGGTCTCTCCTTCCCATCTCCTCCCCCTTCCACCTGCTTCATTGTCCATCCCCTGGGGGGAGTGGGTCAGAGGTACTGGGGGGTGCTGAGCCAAAGGGATGCTGGGAGGGGGGGTTAAGGTGCAAGTTTGAGGGAGGGAGAATGGGGAAAGGGTATCTACACACAGGATACTGGGAGCCAGGGGACTGGGGGAGGTGGAGGATGGGTGGGGGGAGGGGGCAGAAAGCAGACCACCAAGGGTTCAGGGAACAAAGACCAGATGTTTTGAGTGGGGAGGGGGTGGGGGACCAAAAAGGGAAACTGGAGGAGCAATTGGGGATCCAGGTGTCAGAGGTAGGGGGACTTGGGGAGCGAGAGGAAAGCCAGGCCTGAGTGGGGGGGTGGCGGACAAGAGCAGGTTGGGGCAGTAGTACCCCTTGTTGGAGGGGTCACCCTCTTCTTTCCCCCTGCCCAAATTTGAGTTCCTTCCCTCTACCCTGACTCCTTGAACGTCACTGAAAATGGCAGCTATTGCGAGGAGTGGGGTCCACGGGTCTACCGCGTTTGAGCTCGTGGCCCAGGGGAGTGGTGAGGGGTGCTCCAGCCCCCTGCCTGCCTCTCCGCACAATACTTGAACATTCATCTGTACTGAAGTGTTACTTGAACCGGGGGAACCTCGGACCTGGGGGAGCCGGAGTGTGATTGGATGGGACCAGCTTGGACTGAGACTGGACTGGTGGGCACTCAGTGTGGACTGCACCACCCCCAGATCTCTTTGGCTTTACTGTCTTGAACAGCTCTACCCCTCCTGACCTGAGTTGGGGGTGGTGGGTGCCAGCCCAATGATGGGGAAGATGGGTCTCCTCCAGCTTGGCTCTTCCCACTCTTTCATCATCATGGAAATTTGTATCCCATTCGCCCAGGGAACTGCCACTCCTGGTTGCCATGGAAATAGCAGCCAATGGACACCTCCTGATGCCAGTGCTAAGGCTGGAAATGGCCCCTCTCAGTTGCCATGGGAACTTAGTAACAGACTCTTGGTCCTCCTCTCCCCTGCCCCTTCCTCCCGTATTGGGGTGGGGTCTTGGGAGCCAGAGGGAGGAGTTGGGCCAGGTTCCGCCCCTCAGCCCAGGCCTTGGGGGGCAGCCGGGTTGTACTATGTAGGGGAGGGGGAATCTATCCACATACCTCAGGTAACAGGGAGGTGCGCGGGTGGGGGGAGGGGCTGGGCGGACCAAAGGCCGAAGGGGAGGGGGGGCTGGGGATGGAAAAGCTTGAGGATGGGGCCGCTAGAGGGAGGGGGAGGAGGCAGCCCGGCGAGGGACGTGTTGGGGACCCAGCCGGGCTGGGCCCCTGGGCCCCAGGTCTGTACAATATGGTTTGCTATAAAACTCAAAATCTTCCAGCCGAGGCCACCGAGTTCGTGTTTTGTGTGTGTGTGTCTGGTGTTGGGGGAGTATGGGTAGGGTGAGAATGGCCAGAAATCCACTCCTCGGGGTTCTTGAAGGAGGGGGGCACTTTGGATAGATACGACACGGTTCCTGCATAATGGAGTTACCTTTCCCGACTTCAGTATTTAGGTTAGGGGAGTGGGGTCCTGGAGGTCTGGACACCTGGAACTATCCAGGTATACCTAGGAGTAATCCAGGGCCCAGGAATTCTCAACTACAGAGAGCAACTGAGTGTTCACTTAGGTCGGGTTTGGGCGCATGGATTTTTTTGGTGGACTGGGGTCGCAGGGTCTCCCGGGTCTTTCCCTTCAGGCTAGGGACTGCGGGGGCTCGGTCCCCCGGCTCCACCCCATCATGTGGCCATCCCGGCTCCGCCTCTGCCCCAGTTCCTGTTTCGGCCTCTGTCGTCCTGCTTTGGCCCCTGGGGCTCCTAGCAGACGACTATTCTGCTCAGCTGAAGCCGCCTCTCTGGGAGCCCGCCGCCTGCATCCGCGCTCACCTCGCCGGGGATGGGGCCTCCCCGCTGCTCCGACCGGCCCCTCTGGGGTCCCCGAGGCGCCTCGGCCCCTCCGTGACCGCCGGAGCTACTGGTGCCGCTGCCCCCAGGATGAAGGGCGGCGAGGGAGACGTGGGCGAACAGGCCCCGCTGAACCCGGAGGTCGAGAGCCCGGCGGGCTCGGCCACGTACCGGGAGTTCGTGCACCGCGGCTATCTGGACCTTATGGGGGCCAGTCAGCACTCGCTGCGGGCGCTCAGCTGGCGCCGCCTCTACCTCAGCCGGGCCAAGCTCAAAGCCTCCAGCCGCACATCTGCCCTGCTGTCAGGCTTCGCCATGGTGAGGGGCGGGAAGGGGCACGCGGGTTGGGGGTAAAGCACGTGGGGGGCACCGGGTCGGAGGTGAAGCAAATGACTCCCCAAGGAATACAGGGAAGAGGAAACGGAAAGATGGACTTTTTAAGAGCCAAACGGAGAACAGGTAGGGACTCAAATGACTGAAGAAGTCTCTTTATATTAAGGGGAGAGGTCTAGGTTTATATTCCTAGACCCTAGGAATATAAACCAGACCATGGGGAAGATTAGTCCCATAGGTGTCATGGGAGAAGGGGTTAACAAATCAATGACAAATATGCAACCATGGAACAAAGTGGTCCCAAATGAGCATATTCCCAGCAGAAATGGTTACTAAGTCCTCCTGACCAGGTTCAAAGGCAAATCAGAGGTTGATGCTGGCTATATCAACACGGCCAGGGGGTCTGGAAGAATGAACTGTGTGGAGAGGTCACCCAACTGAAGGAGAGCCAATCCCAAGGAGGGGGCTACTCCTCGGTAGGGGCAAAGAGTGCTAGATTCACCCAGGAAAACTGAGATGAGATGCCTGAGGAAGCAGCATGGGAAGGAAGCTGATCAGGAAGCTGATAAGTGATTCTCAAGCTGATAAACTGCAGGTGTAGGAGGATGGTATCGGCTAACGGTCCACAGTAGCCTCAGGAAGTGGGACTGACGGTGGTCCCAGGGTACAGAGTTAATAGACATAAGTCCTGGCCCCTCCCTGGGTATGGCCAGCTGCATGACCCTAGACAAACCACTCCCAGACCAGCCAGTGGGAAGTTGTGAGATCATGTCCTCTGTAGCCTGCTAAGTGCCTGCCTAGGATGAGCAGAGATTCTTGTTATTGGGAACCCTAGATCCAAACGTGTCAGAGCAAGACCTATTCACCAGAGGTATCTCAGACCAACATGCCATTGGACAGGTGTGAAAACAGGCTCTGCCAAGAGCAGTCAGCAGAAGGGTATATAGAATGCAACCCTATTAATCCAGGGTTCCCCCCACCTTCATTACAGGAAGCAGAGGGTCCTTGGGGAATGTGCTCCTCCTGTGTATGTGGACACCAGAGGTAGCTGAAGTGGGGTCATATCCCTAGGTGATTTGGGTTAATCCTTACCTCTCCCTATGCCATAGCCTCTGTATCTGAACTATGAGAGGGAAAATCTGTAAACCTAAGGGTCATCCCAGGCCTAGTTGTGCCATGGGGGATGCGGGGGCAAGGAGGTTTGTCCCAGAATCCAAAGACTACCCCACTTTCCTGATGGGGATGACATCTAGGAACAGGGAGTTGGCTCCCTTTCATCTGTATGGACCACAGAAGGAGGGATGCAGCTGCCCATGGACCTAGTTGAGGAAAGTGAGCCCCATGGTCCAGTTTGTTCCCAACAAGACAATCTGGTGTGCTGCAAGACTTGCAGGTTCCTGGGGTGACAGCTTGAGGGTCAGAGCTTTCTCTGCAGGATCAAGAGGCTGGATGTGTAGGTTCTAGGAGCAGGACTGGCCCCAGTCCTGGCAGGCCCTGGGAAAAACCAGAACTAAGCCTGGCCCAGATCCCTGTTTGTAGAAAACACCTGCTGACATCTGCCATGGCCCAGTTTCCCAAAATACTCAGCCTTGTCTTCCTACCATCACCTGCCAGGCTCTGCACCTTCCTATTCCTTCTCCCAGCCCCAGAGCAATCTAATGGATCCTGTAAGAACTAGGGAAGGGGAGAGATCCAGATTTTGAAACCCAGGTAGCCTGAGTTAAAATAACATTATTTGGATTGTACTCAGCTGTTGCTAAGTACCAGGTACCGTGCCCAGAATTTTTCATGTGCATTGTGTTTTATCCTATGAAAGAAGTATCACTACTGTGGTCATTTTTTTTTAATGTTTATTTTTTAGTTGTAGATGACAGAATATCTTTATTTTATTTTTATGTGGTGCTGAGGATCGAACCCAGTGCCTTATGCGTGCTAGGTGAGCACGCTACCACTGCGCCATAATCCCAGCCCCTACTATGGTCATTTTTTAAGATTTTTTTTTAGTTGTAGGTGGACAATACCTTTATTTATTTATTTATTTTTCTTTTCTTTTTTGGCACCAGGGACTGAACTCAGGGGCACTCGACCACTGAGCCATATCCCCAGCCTTATTTTGTGTTTTTTATGTAGAGACAGGGTCTCACTGAGTTGCTTAGCACCTTGCCATTGCTGAGGCTGGCTTTGAACTTGCGATTCTCCTGTCTCAGCCTCCCAAAGTGCTGGGATTACAAGCGTGAGCCACCACACCCGGCTTATTTATTTATTTTTATGTGGTGCTGGGGATCAAACCCAGTACCTCACACATGCTAGGCAAGCACTATACCACTGAACTACAACCCCATTTGGCAGATGAGAAAACTGAGGGTCAGAGATGCTGGGACATCTGCCCAAGGCCCCACAACAAGTAAAGGGTAGGATTTGAACTTAAGCAGTCTGTCTCTATAGAACAAATTTACATTTGCTTAGAACATAGTCATCAACTCAAATGTTTGCAAAGTCCAGGCAGGTAATACAAATGCCAAGTTGGCTGGGTGGGGACTTGTGGTCAAGAGACCCCATGACCAAAGGGAGAAACCAAGAGTCAACTCTTAACTGATAATTGCCATGCTGGAATGTCAGTCTGGTGTGACCAGATCTGCCAAGTTTTCAGGAGGATACGGAGATAGCGATTATTTATATGAAATCTCCTGTATTTTAAAAGTTGGCCACTTATTCAGTTTTTTAAAAAAGCACACTGTGTGAGCCAAGAAAAATATGTTTGCAAGTTGACATGGTGTGCCAATTTGCAAACTCTAGCTTTGGACTTTAGCATCAACTACAATAATAACAGCAAACACTTGCCTAGTGGTTACTGTGTGCCCAGACACTGTTCTTAGCACGAGATGTGTATTATCTCATTTAATTTCCCCTCATTTTCCAAATTGGAGTTTGAGTCACCGAGAGAACTAAGTCACTTGCTCAAGATTCCACAGCCGGATAGGTGTGGTGGGTCACACCTATAATCCCAACCAATCAAGTAGGAGGCTGAGGCAGGAGGATCACAAGTTCAAAGCTGGCCTGGACAATGTAGCAGGATCCTGCCTCCAAATAAAAAATAAAAAGGGCTGGGGATGTGGCTCAGTGTTAGTGTGCCCCTGGGCTCAATTCCCAGTACTGCAAAGAAAGAAAGAAGGAAAGATTACACAGCTTGTAGGGTCAAGAATGAACCCAGGCAGCCTAGAGTCTATGCTTTTTTTTTTTTTTTTTTTTTTTTTTTTAAATATTTATTTATTTTTTTTTTAGTTGTAGGTGGACAGAATATCTTTATTTTATTTTTATGTGGTGCTGAGGATCGAACCCAGTGTCTCACGCATGCTAGGCGAGCACGCTACCACTGCGCCATAACCCCAGCCCCGAGTCTATGCTTTTTAAACCCTGTTATAACCAGGTAAAACTGTCAGAAACATGTCCTCCAGCCCTCTTGATAGCTAGATGGGGAAACCAAGGCACTGTTCTAGGTCCTAGGGATATAGCAGTGATGGGTCCTAACAGACACAGAAATCCCTTTAC
Organism: Xerus rutilus; assembly: GCA_028644305.1. Classification (NCBI taxonomy): domain Eukaryota; kingdom Metazoa; phylum Chordata; class Mammalia; order Rodentia; family Sciuridae; genus Xerus; species Xerus rutilus. Next base: position 15,061,802 of record CM053415.1, on the reverse strand, counting down.
TGCCAAGGAGGTTATGGGCACTCAATCCATCCCCTCTTGTCCCCACAGGTGGCCATGGTGGAGGTGCAGCTGGAGAGTGACCATGAATACCCACCAGGCTTGCTGGTGGCCTTTAGTGCCTGTACCACTGTGCTAGTGGCTGTGCACCTCTTTGCACTCATGGTCTCTACATGTCTGCTGCCCCACATTGAAGCCGTGAGCAACATCCACAACCTCAACTCTGTTCACCAGTCACCACACCAGCGACTCCACCGCTATGTGGAGTTGGCCTGGGGCTTCTCCACTGCTTTGGGCACCTTTCTCTTCCTGGCTGAAGTTGTCCTGGTGGGCTGGGTCAAGTTTGTGCCCATTGGGGCCCCCCTGGACACACCAGCCCCGATGGTACCTACATCCCACGTGACTGGGACTCTGCCACCAATGGCTTCCTCCCTTGGTCCAGCTTCCAAACTCCCACCATCCTCAGCTTCTGTAACCCCACCACAGGTTGAGCCTTCTGATGCTTGCCCACCCCGGCAAGCATGTGGTAGTAGTGGTGGAGTTCATGGGCCAGGTTGGCAAGCAGCCATGGCCTCCACAGCAATCATGGTACCTGTGGGACTTGTGTTTGTGGCCTTCGCCTTACATTTCTACCGCTCCTTGGTGGCCCACAAGACAGATCGCCACAAGCAGGAGCTAGAGGAGCTGAGTCGCCTGCAGGGGGAGCTGCAGGCTGTGTGAATCCGGTGTTGGCCTCTGGTGCATGCACTGCCTCCCTTAGTGGGAGGGCCTGCAGACCATTCCCTACTCCTGGAGGGAGTCACTTCCTGTGGCCACTGTCAGGTGGAGACCAGATTCTTGCTCACAGGCTCCCACATTCCCAGGGATTTTCCTTGTCGGTCTGTCTCATGGTTTTTGTAAACTCTCCCAATCTGGGAATAAGGGGGAAAATGAAATGTCCTCAGTCCAGGGATCCTGGGGTAGATACAGGGAGGTAAGGAGACCCTAGAAGGATGTTTGGTGCTGACCTTCAGCTGCTCCTCTACAGGACATGGAGATCAGAAAGTCACATATCTACACACCTGCCCCTAAAGGCCATCAACCCTTGCTTCATTTGTGTAGAATGTAATTTGCAGTTGACATTTTGGGGAATAATTTCCCCTGTACCCAGATTTTGATGGGTTCCATTCTTGCTTTGGTGACTATAGAGGGATTTCGGTGTTTCTGTGGCAGATATATGCCCAGCCCTTTCTAGGAGGAGCCTCTGTATTTTTGGATTCAAGCCCCCCACACACACACACACTGTTGACCTGCGGCTACTGGCAGCAGAGGGAGATCCTGCCTCACTGCTCTAGGCCTATACTCACATGCCTATATCGGGTTCTCACCCTCCTGGCCCGACCGGGGGTGGGGGAGAGGTCTTGGAAGACTGAGGGCCAGTGCACCCAGTCTGGCTCCTTAGCAGGGGCTGGGTGAGGAAGTTTTAAGGCAGAAGTTCCAGTCCCCTGACCTTAGAATCAGAGCTCTTTGACACTGAATTTTTGATGCACCTTGTTTTGTATAATAAATTGTTTTACAGATGTCCTGGTGACTGTGAGTTGGGTGAAAGGAAAGCCTTCTTGGGGTAAGGTTACTTGTTCCTTAAGAGCCAGTGGAGGCAAATGTGCCTGGTGGGAAGTGGGTTCCCAGGTACAACCCCCATCAGGAGCTGACAAGGGCCAGTTGCTCCTTAATTTAGAGATAGTTATTCCAAGGTTAAAGGCCTTTGAACTACTGTTTCTGAGCTCAGGGTCTCTATCTCTTTTATGGAGGATTTCATGTAAGTTTTTGCATGACTCCATACTAGATCCTAGGGACTGGACAAATCTCATTTAACCCTCACAGCCACCTCAAGAGACAAAATTTTATCATTTCCATTTCAGAGATAAGGAAGCTGAGGCCCAGGAAGGGCTTGATGATTCTGCCTAAAGAAGCCACATAGCTAGTCAGGGAAACTGAGTTACCTTTACCATCACACGAGAATCTCTTTCTGATTCAAAGAAGGAACCTATACCTTTCAACTGGAACAACAACAACAACAAAAAGCACCTGATCTCATTCGTGCCTCCATGTAAACTAATTTTTCCAGCCTCATTTCCCTCACAATTTTAAAGTCCTAATTCTGTTTCTTCTTGTAGTGGGAGACCTTGGACAAATCCCCTTTTGCCCTTTCCTTATTGCTCAAAATGGTGAATGTGCAGCCCTTCCTGCACTGTTCTAATGACTACAATAAGTCCTGTGTGACAGGAATTACCATCCATTTTTACAGGAAGAAATCTTAAACTTGGGGAGGTTGATGTCTTGCCCAAGGTCATACAGTGAGCAACTACTCTATGTCAGAAGAGGTGAGATGTCAGAAGCTTAAGGTATCCTCTGTCAGGCAGAAGGGCCTTGGTGGGAGTGCAGTTCCTCCAAAGCAGGGCACCTGTATCCACACCGAACAGAAAGGGTGCCCAGCCTTAGGGAAACCTCAGCTCCAAGTTCCCAGGTTACTCCTGGACGGGTGCTGCCCTCAAGCGGTGAGAACCTGTGAGCATAGGAAGCCACTACTGAAGAAAGCGGGAACTGGAACCATTGATGTTAGTATGCCCCTACGTTATTTTTTACAGAACCCACGTAAGAGCCTTTAGGCCCTGTGTAGGCTTATCGGAGAACTCTAAGATTACCTCAGATTTAAGCACAGAGCTGGGCTATGCACAGCAAAATGCACACCTTCAGCAGGCCTCGGTCTCCTCATCTCTCAAGTGGGCAACTTGAGGTCCGAGTGGAATAACGGAAAGAAAACTCTCACTGCATAAGTGCGGGGCCAGGCAAACTGAGTCACCGCTCCTTGTATTTTTCCACCTCCCGGTTGGCGGGGTTCGGTGGGTCCTACAGGAAGCTCCCCCGCGACGCCGGGTTTCGCACGCCCTGGCCACGCCCCTCTGCGCGCGGAGGCCTGACCCCGCCCACAGCAGGATCCGCAGATTCGCTAGGCCGGCTCCTCAGCTGAAAATTCTCATCGGACTATAAGAGGACCTTAGCGCTGTCCATTTCCCCCTGGATCGGAAGTGGGCTGTACCCTGAGTTGTGCTAGTACGAAAGATCCAGAACAAGTGACTGACTCTGTCAACAGGGCTTGGCTAACTGGGCGATTATTTTTCTTGGCTCCACGAAGGCGGGTGAAAGGAGGCGACGGCTGAGGGCAGCAACAGTGGCGAATCTGCAGCCTCTTAGATCTTTGGCCGCGCAAGAAAGGGGCAGGGAAGAGGACCAAAGGAGCGCGCATCCTGTCCACCGATTCGCCCCGCCCGCCTGACGAATCTGCGTCTGTTCAACGCGCCACTCAAATCTCCCGAGCTCTGGCTGGCCTCCTCCCCTTCGCCCCGCCCCCTTTCCTCAGGGATTAGTCGCAGCTTTCGTCGCCGCTGATTCGTTAAGCACCCCAGTCTGGAGCAGCTGGATAGTGGTGGTGAAACCCACTCTCCGGGGGATGCGGTCAATCTCCAGGCTCCTTGGGCCACAACTCCTGAGCCATACAGGGCGCCGGCCGAGGCAGGGCCGCTACCCTCGGACCCGTGGATCTCCTGGCAGCGCCCGTGGCGAAAGTGCGAATGCAGACGCTGTGCCCTCTGGGCCTCGCGCAGGTGGCGGTGGTGTTTGGTGCGCGCGCCGGGGAGGTGGTGGTGGGGGGGCGCCGCCGCCGCCACCGCTGCGGGGCCGGGTCTCGCGCTGCCGCCGCCGCCGCCACCGCCTCGCGCCGCTGAGGTGCCGCGCGGGGTGGGGGGAGGGGGAGCCGCTCGCCACGAGCGGGTGAGTAGGGCCCGCGGCGCGCGTGCGCGGGGAAGGGGGGGTGCAGAACGCGCCGGGGCGGGAGGAGAGGGCAGCGGCGCGCGTTCCCCCCACCCCCCCCGCCTGGATTCGGGGCTGAAGCCGGGTCTCGGGCTCGGTCTCGCGGTGTTTCCAACGCCCCGAAGAGGTGCCACCTCTCGGCCAGAGGATTGGGGCGCGGGGACGGGAGCGGCTGTGTGGGAGCGGGAGCCGGGCTTGGCCCGGGCCGCTGGCCGGTGAGGAGGCGTGAGGGGGCGGGGCCTGCCAGGGGGCGGGGGAGGGGTCTTGCGCTGAGGCCAAGTGGGGCGCGCGCTGGGGAGAGCGGGAAGGTAAGGGGGCGCGAGATGGGCCTGGGGGCCTGAGGGTAGAGTTGGGAGATGGAGAGAGAATGGGGTGTTGTGATGAAACAGGGTACTTGGGGCAAAATCTGAGGGAGCCACGAGTCTTGGTGAGGTGTGGAAACTGGAGTGATGAGAGAACCTGGAATCTGGGCTAGCCAATGAGGGGACAGCAAGGGAGTCAGGCCTAAGTCCTGGACCCCCTTTGCGTATCCCTCTTTTCCTAACAGTGTAAATGAGAAAAGATGGATCAAGAAGGTGGGGGAGATGGGCAGAAAGCCCCGAGCTTCCAGTGGCGGAACTACAAGCTCATCGTGGATCCTGCCTTGGACCCTGCCTTGCGCAGGCCTTCTCAGAAGGTGTACCGCTATGACGGAATCCACTTCAGTGTCAACGTGAGTGCCCCAGGGTTTTCATTGCTTTCTGGGAGACTCTAGGCTCCCCTTTCCTCTGTTACTCCTTTTAGCACCTAGAGCTCTCATACTCAGAGTTTGCCTTCTCAAAAATGAGCAGGTGAACCCACCTCTCTTTAGCATCATACGGTTCCTCAAGTGGGCCTTTTAGAGCTCAACAATTTAGCTTCATCCTGAGCTATGTTTCTGTTTCTGCCTTCCTTACTAGGACTCAAAGTATATACCAGTCGAAGACCTCCAAGACCCCCGTTGCCATGTCAGGTCCAAAAACAGAGACTTTTCCCTCCCAGTCCCTAAGTTTAAGGTAGGTGTCTCCTGGTGTGGTGGCCTTTGGAGGGTGTGGAGGATCCTGGCACTCTAGTCTTTACAGAGCCTGATAAAATGGGTATTCCAATGAAAGACTGACAGCCAGATATAACAGCTTCTGGGTCTGTGAGGCTGAGATGTTCTGGACAGGAGGTACACTTGTATAGCTGAGGTGTCCCAGATATATCTCTGGTGGCAAGGCTGCTGAACTCTTAAGAGATGAGGTAAGGACAGGTTTAGCTGTCATATCTGTCACTGTGTATTCCTAGACAGTGCCTAGCATGACAGCAGGAAATCCCAGTTCTTTAGCAATTAAGGGAAGTGACAAGACCACTGCTGCTCTGCCTGTGTTCTTCGCTTCTCATTTGGCCATGTGATCCTCCATCTTGTTTCCTAAGAGCATTCCCATTTTCCAATCCAAGCAGGATACTCATCAGGCTTTGAACTGAGCTTAGAAAACTAGTGGTTCTTAGTTAACCTCAGTAATTTTTTTTTGTTGTTGTTTTATTGATTTTTCCTTCACTAGTGTTCTTTTTCTAAGAAGTTTGCAGAGTCCCTTCACCCTTTTTTTACTTAGTGTACTTTTCCTGGATAATTCCTATAGCTTTGACTATTACTTCAGTGTTAATGACTTCCAAATATGTTTCCAGCCAACATCAATCTCAAACTCCCCACTTGTATGCCTAGTAGAGGACAGTTCCATCTTGAGGCCCCACAGTCATTTTAAACTCAAGAAGAGATTTAAACAAATCTCTTTGCCCTCTCAGTCCTGTTCTCCCTTTCATTTCCCTCTACTGATAAATGGCAACACCATTTCCTTAGCTGCATAGGCTGGAAATCTAGAAATTAACCAGCAGTTTTTTTCTGTTTTTATCTTAGTTTTTTATGCCTGTTGTCATTTCCTTAATGTGGACCCTTGTATTCATTTCATAGGGTTTCCTAGCCTCTGTGCTCCACTCAACTGCTCTGTCCTGCTGACATTTGTCTCTTTGATTTTACTGTTCTCTTATTTTACTTTTGTTGCCAAGTCTGTTTTAGAGCATTGTCATGTATAGTTATTGATTTGGCCAAGCCTTATTCTCTGCTTTGACATCCTTTCATACCATATACTTTGTAATTTTCAGAAATACCAAGTCTTTTATAAAATTTGTATTTATTTATTTATTTACATATTGTATTATTCAGCTCAGGGCTTCACACTCTTGGGCAAACACTAAGCTACACCCAGCCCTTTTCATTTGATTTCAAGATAGGGTCTTGAAATAGGGTAAGTTGTGCAGACTGTCCTTGAACTTGGGGTTCTTCTACCTCTGCTTCCTGAGTAGCTGAGAGTATAGAAGTGTACCTCTGTACCTATTTGCTTATTTTTTGAGATGGAGTTTTGCTATGTTGCCCAGGCTGGACTCAGACTCCTAGCCTTAAGCAATCCTCCTGCCTCAGCCTCCTGAGTAGCTAGGACTACAGGTGTATGCCGCTGTGCCCAGCTGCCAAGTTGTTTTATAGTTCCACGTCTTAGAAGACCTGGTTATTTTGGTGGACTCCTCTGTCCTCTCTACTTTTCTAAATGGAAATCTCTTTTTCTCCACCTTTGTATTTCTAAGTGCCTAGCCCACTATAGTCATTAAAAGCTGAACTAGTGGATTATTTCCCTACAACTAGTTCCTTCCGTGTGTGCATTTCTCTTCCTAGTAGTTGCCATTCTATGGTGACAGGCATTCAGGTCAAGACTGATGTAGTTCTTGTTGTGACCTTCTTCCCTTGCCCCTCAGTCTTCTAGACATCTCTCTTGACCTCATGAAGCTTAGCTAAAGATTCTCAAAAGGCAAAGAAACAATGGTCAGTATAGACACCTCAGACCAACTCTTGTCTTCTCCACAGCTGGATGAGTTTTATATTGGACAGATTCCACTTAAGGAAGTGACTTTCGCAAGGCTGAATGACAACGTTCGGGAAACCTTCTTAAAGGATATGTGCCGAAAGTATGGTGAGGTAGAAGAGGTAGAGATCCTTCTTCACCCCCGTACTCGCAAGCACCTGGGCCTGGCTCGTGTGCTTTTCACCAGCACTCGGGGTGCCAAGGAAACAGTCAAAAATCTCCACCTTACCTCTGTCATGGGCAACATCATCCATGCTCAACTTGACATCAAAGGTGAGGGGCTCCCATACCTGCTGCTCAAGGTTGGTCTTTATCATAGATTTTAACTTCACATTTTAACTTGTTGGGATGAGGCAAGTGATCTGTGTTGGGATTCCTTTTCTGAAACTCTTGGGGCTAAATGTGTGTTTAAATTGAGAATTTTTCAACTTTTAAAGGGGAATTATGGTCCACGTATTATGCTTTGTGTGTTGTAACCAGCATGGTTGGGGTGGCACTCCAGAGTCAATCACATGAATATCCATAAAAAATTATAGCTAGGTGTGGTGGTATATGCCTGTAATCCCAGTGACTCATGAAGCCGAGGCAGGAGTATCACAAATTCCAGGCCATCCTAAGTACCTTAGTGAGACCCTGTCTCAAAATAAAAAATTTAAAAAAGGGCCAGTGATGCACACCTGTAATCCCAGCAGCTCCGGAGGCTAAGGCAGGAGGATTGTGAGTTTAAAGCCAGCCTCAGCAACTTAATGAGGCCCTAAGAAATTCAGTGAGAGTCTGTTTTTAAATAAAACACAAACCGGGCACGGTGGTGCACGCCTGTCATTCTAGCACTTTGGAGGCTGAGACAGGAGAATCACGAGTTCAAAGCCAGCCTCAGCAGTGGCAAAGCACTAAGCAACTCAGTAAGACCTTGTCTCTAAATAAAACACAAAATAAGGCTGAGGATGTGGCTCAGCGGTCAAGTACCCCTGAGTTCAATTCCCAGTACCAAAATAAATAAAACAAAAAAGTTTGGGGAAGTGCCTCAGTGGTTAAGTGCCCCCGAGTTCAATCCTTAATACCAAAAGAAAAATAAAAAGAGGGCTGGGAATATAGCACAGTTTTAAAGTACCCCTTTTTTCCAGTACTACAAAAAAGAAAACAGGAAATTGGAATGAAATGTAACACATGATAGGATGAATAAAGACTATAATAAATCAGGTTTAATTTTAGTAACAAATTCTCAACAATATTAGGTTTTCAAGCCAGGCTCAGTGGTACACGCCTATAATCCTAGCAGCTCGGGAGGCTGAGGCAGGGGGACTGTGAGTTCAAAGCCAGCTTCAGCAATGGCAAGGTGCTAAGCAACTCAGACCCTTTTTCTAAATAAAAATACAAAATAGGACTGGGAATGTGGCTTAGTGGTTGAGTGCCTCTGAGTTCAGTCCCTGGTTCCCCCCAAAAATGTATTAGGTGTTTAGCCAGGCATGGTGGTTTACACCTGTAATCGCAGCTGCTCGGGAGGCTGAGGCAGGAGGATCATAAGCTCAAAGCCAGCCTCAGAAACTTAGCAAGGCCTTAAGCAATTTAGTGAGACCTCCATCTCAAAATAAAAATTAAAAAGGTCTGCAGATATGGCTCTGTGTTTAAGTGTGTTCAATCCCTGGTGTGAGGGGAAAAAATTAGGTTTTCATTTTTGGTTTAGTTTGGTTTGGGTTTTGAAATTTTAGCCAAGCATGGTAGCACATGCCTGTAATCCAAGGAGGATTGGAGGCTGAGGCAGGGGGCTCATAAGTTTCAGGCCAGCCTCGGCAACTTTGTGAGGCCCTAAGCAACATCACAAAATTTGTCTCAAAATAAAAAATAAATAAAAGGACTAAGGATGTGGCTCAGTGGTTAAGCACCCTGGCTTATATAAATAAATAAGGGCTGAGGGTATAGCATAGGGGTAGAACACCCCTGAGTTCAGTCGGCAGTACCACAGAAAAAGGTGGCGCATGCCTGTAATCCCAGCACTTTGGGAGGCTGAGACAGGAGAATTGCGAGTTCAAAGCCAGCCTCAGCAATGGCGAGGTGCTGAGCAACTCATTGAGACCTTGTCTTTACATAAAACACAAAATAGGGCTGGGGATGTGGCTCAGTGGTTGAGTATCCCTGAGTTCAGTCCCCAGTACCAAAAAAAAAAGAGAAAGATTGATTTCTAAAGAGAAAGCAATTTGAACTGCTTTGTTAAGGAGCAATAAGGAGGAGTGGAATCTGGTAAACTATACACATAACTCCATCTAAAAAGGCAGCTGTTAGTTGACATTAACCAGTTTGCAAGTGGGAATTAGGACTAATATTCCCAAATTTGATTTTTGAAAGAAAATTCAGTAACCTAGATTTTTGTATGTGATTGGATGGCTTTTAAACATTGCATCCCTTCCAAGATTTTTTTTTTTTTTTTTTTTTGGTACCAGGGATTGAACTCAGGGGCACTAGACCACTGAGACACATCCCCAGCCCTATTTTGTGTTTTATGTAGAGACAGGGTCTCACTCAGTTGCTTAGTGCCTCGCCGTTGCTGGGGCTGGCTTTGAACTCGCGATTCTCCTGTCTTGGCCTCCCAAAGTGTTGTGATTACAGACGTGCACTACGGCGCCCAGCTTTCCAAAATATCTTAAGTGATTTTGCAAGGCAAATAAAATAGGATTGTGGGCTGCATTTAGTCTTTAGACTGCCATTCGGGAAACTTCAGTATATAGGATGAGGGGCATGGGAAGATTTATCAGACAACCTGATGTTCGTTTGAATTCCATTTCTTCCATTGACTGATTTTTGTGACTTTGTGCAGATCAATTTGCTTTAGGTTTATAAAATAGGGATATTGATTCTTCTGTGAATCACCTAGTGTAGTGGTATATGTAGAAGTGTGTTTGTAAACTGCAAAATGTCATAAAAGATGTCATTTATAGCAGTTAAGAGGTGGAGATGAGGTAACAGTTCGCAGAGATAGAGACAAGGTAGGAGAACTGAAATCCCAGAACCCAAGCTTCAAGAAATTATAGAAAGCTTGAGGCCTAAGAAAGAAAAAGGACTACCAAATCAGAAAGAAGTTATTTTTCTTTCTGACTGTTGGTTCCCATTTCTCTCCTTCCAGGACAACAACGAATGAAGTACTATGAATTGATTGTCAATGGCTCCTATACCCCTCAGACAGTGCCCACTGGGGGCAAGGCCCTGAGCGAGAAGTTCCAGGGCTCTGGTACAGCCACTGAGACGGTGAGAAGCTTGTGGTTGCCATACCCCTAGCCTTGTGGACAATGCTTGATTGCCAGGAGAAGGAGCCATCTTTGGAGGTTGTAGACCTCACTGTTAAGTGTAGAAAGAGCCAAGAAAAGATGCCTAAAGGCTTTCAAAAGTCAGGGAACCATGATTCTTGGTTTGGGGCAAGGCGGATTTTCAAATGGTGTTGCTTTACCTTTCTCTTTGCCCCGCTCTCTCTCCAGACTGAATCCCGCCGCCGCTCTTCCTCTGACACAGCTACCTACTCAGCAGGCACTGCTGTGGTGGGCACCCCTGGCAATGGCACCCCTTGTTCCCAGGACACAAGCTTCTCCAGCAGCCGTCAAGACACCCCATCTTCCTTTGGCCAATTCACCCCTCAGTCCTCGCAAGGAACTCCCTACACGTCTCGGGGCAGCACCCCTTACTCTCAGGACTCTGCCTACTCCAGCAGGTACAGAACACACACCCTCTGGGGCTCCTAGCCTTCAAATTCTGGGAACTGCCACTGAGAAGAGGTTCAAAGTCTGAGAGAAGTTGGAAATCATTCATGCTAGTCTCTGTAGATTCAGCCAGCTAATTGCTGTTTTCAGGGGCTGGGGCTGTAGCTCAGTGGTAAAGCACTTGCTAGTGTGTGATGCACTGGGTTTGATTTTCAGCATTGCACATAAATAAATAAATAATAAACAAAGGTGCATTGACGAATTTTTTTTTTTTAAAAAATTGCTGTCTAAGCCGGGCGCGGTGGCTCACGCCTGTAATCCCAGCACTTAGGGAGGCTGAGACAGGAGGATCGCGAGTTCAAAGCCAGCCTCAGCAACAGCGAGGTGCTAAGTGACTCAGTGAGACCCTGTCTCTACATAAAACACAAAATAGGGCTGGGGATGTGGCTCAGTGGTCGAGTGTCCCTGAGTTCAGTCCCTGGTGCCAA
>CM053415.1:15007722-15050370 GCA_028644305.1 Xerus rutilus | reverse complement strand
GCGCGGTGGCTCACGCCTGTAATCCCAGCACTTAGGGAGGCTGAGACAGGAGGATCGCGAGTTCAAAGCCAGCCTCAGCAACAGCGAGGTGCTAAGTGACTCAGTGAGACCCTGTCTCTACATAAAACACAAAATAGGGCTGGGGATGTGGCTCAGTGGTCGAGTGTCCCTGAGTTCAGTCCCTGGTGCCAAAAAAAAAAAAAAAAAATTGCTGTCTAGGTGCTGGGATTGTGGCTTAGTGGTAGAGCGCTTGCCTCGCATGTGTGAGGCGCTGAGTTTGATCCTCAGCACCACATAAAAATATATTGTGTCCATCTACAACTAAAACATAATATTAAAAAATAATTTTTAAAAAATTACTGTCTTCAGGGACTTTAACTGGCAACCTGACATTTAGTCTTTTGAGGGCAGTTTAACAGGGATTTGGGCACGAGAACCAGGATGGTTGGATTTGGTCACGAGAGATGACCCTATAACTCTCCCACTTCTTCTCCAGCACCACTTCAACCTCCTTCAAGCCCCGGCGGTCAGAGAACAGCTATCAAGATTCCTTTTCTCGCCGCCATTTTTCTGCGTCTTCTGCCCCAACAACCGCTTCTACAGCCATCTCAGCTACCACTGCAGCCACCTCCTCATCCTCCTCTTCTTCCTCCTCATTGTCCTCATCTTCCTCATCATCGTCTTCTTCCTCGTCCTCTCAATTTCGTGGTTCTGACTCAAACTACCCAGCATATTATGAAAGCTGGAATCGCTACCAGCGCCATGCTTCCTACCCACCCCGCCGGGCAACTCGGGAGGAGCCCCCAGGGGCCCCTTTTGCAGAAAATACCGCTGAGCGCTTCCCACCTTCCTACACCTCCTACTTGCCCCCTGAGCCCAGCCGGGCCACTGACCAAGACTACCGGCCTCCTGCCTCAGAGGCCCCACCCCCTGAGCCTCCAGAACCTGGTGGAGGTGGGGGTGGTGGGGGGCCCAGCCCTGAGAGAGAAGAAGCTCGGACCTCCCCTCGCCCAGCCTCACCTGCCCGTTCCTGCTCCCCAGCCCCAGAGACCACCAATGAGAGTGTGCCCTTCGCCCAGCACAGCAGCCTGGATTCCCGCATCGAAATGCTGCTGAAGGAGCAGCGCTCCAAATTTTCTTTCCTGGCCTCTGACACAGAGGAAGAGGAAGAGAACAGCAATGCAGGCCCTGGGGCTAGAGACACAGGGAGTGAGGTGCCTTCTGGGTCAGGTCATGGGCCTTGCACACCTCCTCCAGCCCCGGCTAATTTTGAGGATGTGGCACCTACAGGGAGTGGGGAACCAGGGACTGCCCGAGAGTCTCCCAAGGCCAATGGACAGAACCAGGTGAGGCTGGGGCCAGCCAGGGGAGGAACTTGGGATCTGGGAGGCAGGGTTGGACCCTGAGGGAGAGGGAGGGGAATTAGAAAACATGTCTGAGGAAAAGCCCAGGGAACAAACAGATTCTTCATGACCCTCCTCTGCACCCCCACAGGCTTCTCCATGCTCTTCTGGAGAGGACATGGAGATCTCCGATGATGACAGGGGTGGCTCACCCCCTCCGGCCCCAACACCGCCCCAGCAGCCTCCTCCCCCACCTCCCCCACCTCCTCCTCCCCCTCCTTACTTGGCTTCCCTTCCCCTTGGTTATCCTCCCCACCAACCTGCCTACCTCCTCCCACCCCGACCTGATGGGCCACCACCCCCAGAGTACCCCCCACCTCCACCACCACCACCACCACCACCCCACATCTATGACTTTGTGAACTCCCTGGAACTTATGGATCGACTCGGGGCTCAGTGGGGAGGGATGCCTATGTCCTTCCAGATGCAAACCCAGATGTTAACTCGGCTCCACCAGCTGCGTCAGGGCAAGGGATTGACTGCTGCCTCTGCTGGCCCTCCTGGTGGGGCGTTTGGGGAGGCCTTCCTCCCCTTCCCGCCCCCACAAGAAGCAGCCTATGGCTTGCCCTATGCTCTGTATACACAAGGGCAAGAAGGCCGCGGAGCATACTCCCGGGAGGCCTACCACCTGCCTTTGCCCATGGCAGCCGAGCCCCTGCCCTCCTCCTCAATCTCGGGTGAAGAGGCCCGGCTGCCTCCTAGGGAGGAAGCGGAGCTGGCAGAAGGCAAGGCCCTACCATCAGCGGGCACTGTGGGACGTGTGCTGGCCACCCTAGTCCAAGAAATGAAGAGCATCATGCAGCGAGATCTCAATCGCAAGATGGTGGAAAATGTGGCTTTTGGAGCCTTTGACCAGTGGTGGGAAAGCAAGGAAGAGAAGGCCAAGGTGAGGGCCAGAGCTTGGGACTGGGCAACCTGGGACTTTGCTGGAAGAGATAGAACTCTGGTTTCTGCAGGTCAAAGCAAGTGAAAAGTGAGACTGCTAGCACTTGGAGACATACTAATTGGTCAGAGGAGGTCAGTAGGGCACAGAGGAGCAGACAAGCATAGACCTGAGAGCCAGAAGAGCTTCATTCTGGCTCTGTTGCTTGCTTGCAGTGGAAAAGGCCCTTAAATCTTTCTTGGCTTTCGTTTTTAGTTTTGCCATTTGTAACCTGGGAAAAACAGTTGTTTCCTAAGGTTAATGAGCTAAGTATGCAGGCTTTTGAGGAAAATGCCTATAAAGGACTGGTAGAGGTGTGACAGATGGTGTCAAATGGAGGAACAAGTTAATGTATCTCTATTCTTGGGGCCTGGGAAGAGTGGTTCTCAGGCAGGAGAGATCATCTTGAGTTTCAGTCCCCCTACTGTCTGCAGCCATTCCAGAATGCAGCCAAACAGCAAGCTAAGGAAGAGGATAAAGAGAAGACAAAGCTGAAAGAGCCAGGCATGCTGTCCCTTGTAGACTGGGCTAAGAGTGGGGGTACCACAGGCATCGAGGCCTTCGCCTTTGGGTCAGGGCTGCGAGGAGCCCTGCGGCTGCCTTCATTTAAGGTACCCTGAACTGTGATCTCCCTAAGTAGGGTGGGGAAGGGCACCTTCCATTCTTAGGGTAGGGGTGATGTGTTCTCAATGGACCCTGTCTTATCTCCCAGGTAAAGCGGAAAGAGCCATCAGAAATTTCAGAGGCCAGTGAAGAAAAGAGGCCACGGCCCTCCACTCCTGCTGAGGAAGATGAAGATGGTGAGTGGGAGATCCGGCAGAAGGAGAAAGGGAATGGGTTGCTTTAGAGAGGGAAAGAGCCAAGTGAAAATGTTGATACTGAGCCGGGCGCGGTGGCGCAAGCCTGTAATCCCAGCACTTAGGGAGGCTGAGACAGGAGAATCACGAGTTCAAAGCCAGCCTCAGCAACGGCGAGGCGCTAAGCAACTCAGTGAGACCCTGTCTCTACATAAAAAACACAAAAGAGGGCTGGGGATGTGGCTCAATGGTTGAGTGCCCCTGAGTTCAAGCTGCAGTACAAAAAAAAAAATGTTAAAATGAAAATAAAGGGGCTGGGGCTATGGCGCAGTGGTAGCGTGCTCGCCTAGCACGCGGGAGGCACTGGGTTCGATCCTCAGCACCACATAAAAATAAAAAAAAAAAATAAAGCTATTGTGTCCACCTACAACTAAAAAATAAATATTTTAAAAAAAAAATGAAAATAAAGCCATTCTGTGAGGTATAGAGACACTGATAGGGTTCTCCCTGGATCTTATTTGTGGGTCTTACTCTGGTAGGCTGGCTTGAGTTTTTCTAAATCTTGGTTTTTTGCCTACCACGTGAAAATATTAACTTCAATAATTGGAGTCAAACTTGGAGGTTAAACAAATTATCTACCCAAATTTACCATTCTAATGTTCCCTATAACCTTCCTTGCACTTTGTTGAAGTCTGAGTTATTGATTGAGAGCTTGCATAGGTGGGAAACTTCCTTACTGAGTCAGATCTGCTTCCCTGGAGACCCATTGGCCTTAGTACTCATTACATGGGCCAGGCAGAACAAGTTGACTCGCTCTGTTCTCCCAATGGAGAAAAGAATGAAAGATAAAATGGGTGTGGTGTACTAAACTATAAAATGTTAGGTAATTGCCAGGTGTTTGTGTTTCTTCACTGAGCTTCACCTTTCTGTAAACTGAGGCCTGTTGAGAAGGTCATCAGTAGTGTACAGAAAGCTCCTTGCCTGTGGAGTAGAGAAATAGTAACATTGTTGATGGGAATTTACCTACACTTCACTCATCTGGCCTAGACCCCGAGCGAGAGAAGGAAGCTGGAGAACCAGGACGTCCAGGGTCCAAGCCCACAAAGCGAGACGAAGAACGAGGCAAGACCCAGGGCAAGCACCGCAAGTCCTTTGCTCTGGATAGTGAAGGGGAGGAGGCATCCCAGGAATCTTCCTCAGACAAGGTGAGGGATGTCAGGTCCCTGCCAGAAGCCTATTTCCTGAACCCTTGTTCCTGTGTCAGCTTCTCTCTGGGCTAGAGCCTAGGTCCTCATGGAGGACTAGTTGTCCCTTTCCTGTTAGTCCCTATTTATCTTTTTTGTTAAGGACGAGGAAGATGATGAGGAAGATGAAGATGATGAAGATGGAGAAGAAGCTGTGGATACTGCTAAGAAAGAGACAGAAGCATCCGATGGTGAGCAAGATAGTTGTATAGAGTTCTGGCTTAAGAAGGAAGGGATTTGGCCACCTGGTTTGCCCTTTCCCAAGCCCACATACCCTTCCTATTAGTCATACTGGCCACCTTTGCCCTTTTACAATAGCAACTGTTTTAGCCACATCCTTTGGAATCCTTAGCCCCCTGAAAGTATTAACACAGGTCTTCAAAGGGGTGTTTCCTGCTTGCTTCTTCTGACACACAGCAAAATGCTTATTTTCCCAAGCCCTAGAGATAAGGGGGTCTTCCTTCTCCTCCTGCCCTTTGATGCTGCCAAACTGGACCTTCACACCTTGGAGCCCTGCTCTTCCCTTAAGGCCTAGCCACCAACCTGTGCCTCCTTCTTCCCTTCCTCATGACTGCCATCAACCAGTCACTCTTTTCTAGTTAAACACCTGTTGGCTCCTCATATCTACTTAGATACATTGTTTAGTTTTCCTTTTCATTCATTCTTTCAGATGTATATTGGGCCCTTCCTCTGTGCCAGATGCTGTTTTAGGTACTTAAGACAAGGCAATGACTAAGACAGATGTTCCTGGTTTTGAGAGCTTGTTGGAGGAAGGCAGAGACTTGACAAACAAGTGAACAAATCCTATCACTTCAGATAGAGGGCGTGCTTTGAAGAAGATAAAATAGGGTAATGGGGCAGAGAGTGATAGGGTGGCAGACCTGGGGAAAGATTTACAGTTCTTTACATGATGGTCAAGGAATGGTTCTGAGAAGTATCATTTCAGCAGGGACCAGGATGGGGAACATAATCTGAGGCTGTCCTTTGCTGAAGCAGAGGACAGGATTAGCTACTAAGGATGAGAGGTACAGAATCCTACTTTTTTTCTTTGGTACCAGGGATTGAACTTGGGGCACTCAACCACTGAGTTACATCTCCAGCCCTATTTTGTATTTTATTTAGAGACAGGGTCTCAATGAGTTGCTAAGTGCCTTGCCATTGCTGAGGCTGGCTTTGAACTCAAGATCTTTGTGTCTCAGCCTCCTGAGCCACTGGGATTACAGTCAATGCACCACCACACCCAGCTTTACCTATCTTTTTTTTTTTTTTTTTTTTTTTTAAATATTTTTTTTAGTTGTAGGTGGACAGAATATCTTTATTTTATTTTTATGTGGTGCTGAGGATCGAACCCAGTGCCTCACGCATGCTAGGCGAGCACGCTACCACTGCGCCACAATCCCAGCCCCTTACCTATCTTTTTGATCACTACTTTACATCAGTTTTACCTTCTGGATGCTTCTTGAATTTATTACCTGTTTGTAATCACTGCCTGTCTCACTTAGATTCTTTTAGTCTTGACTGATATCTGTTTCTATTTCCATCCTCCCTTCATTCCAATCCATTTCCCAAATTACTTTTCCTAAAATGTGCACCTGAGGGCCGGGATTGTGGCTCAGCGGTAGAGCGCTTGCCTCGCATGCGTGAGGCCCTGGGTTCGATCCTCAGCACCACATACAAAGCAATAAAATAAAGACATTGTGTCCATCTACAACTAAAAAATATTAAAAAAAAAAAAAAAAAAAATGTGCACCTGATCCTCTTCTCTCCATAGAGTCTTTTCCTGGTTCCCTGTTTTCCACAGTGTGACTCTTCAGACTGACAGCATAGGCCACTTATAATCTAGCACCTGCTTAGCTATTCAGCTCCATCTCACTATCCTGCAGTCCCCTCCCAGTCACTAACACCTATTCTAATTTATCCAGTTATGTTCCTCAAGGGCGATGAAGATCTTGGATTTTTTTTTAAAGCCCTTCCCATATTACCAGTCTCTCAGAGGCATGGAGCATGCAGTGTTCTCCAAGCTTATTTCATCCCAGAACCTTTCCTTATAGAGTCTGTCATCCAAATTGTCCTTAAGACTCACAGTGGAAAAAGCTTCAGTAGTACAAGCAGATGGTTTGCCTGTCTCCAGGTCTCTTATCTTGCTCTTGTTGTCCCCACTTAGCCCTCATGTCTGCATGGTAGGAGCCCTTCATGTCCTTGATTTTTTTTTTTTTTTTTTTTTGGTACTGGGGATTCTCCTGTCTCAGCCTCCCTAAGTGCTGGGATTACAGACTTGCGCCACCACACCTGGCTCATGTCCTTGATTTGAGTATCTCCTCAGGGATACCTTCTCTGACTTGCTCATACAGGCAGAATCCAGAGCTCCCTTTGTCATGCTCCCCAGCCCCTTGTACTGTTGTTTGTCACCCTGTGAATACATGTGCTTATTCAACTTCTTGACACATTGGACTTCCAGCACCTGGTGTAGAGGCTAATGTTCAGAGTAGTGAGCCAGTGAATGAACCAGGCTTGACTGGTTGTCTTCCTACCTCGCCTGATTACCCCTTCTGGATTTCCAGGCGAGGACGAGGAAAGCGATTCGTCCTCCAAATGTTCTCTGTATGCTGACTCAGATGGTGAAAATGGTAGCACATCAGACTCGGAGAGCAGCAGTTCCTCCAGCTCCTCATCGTCCTCATCTTCCTCCTCATCGTCTTCATCATCCTCTTCATCATCGGAATCCTCCTCGGAAGAGGAAGAGGAGCAGCCAGCAGCCATTTCCTCAGCCTCTTCGCCCCCGAGAGAAGTCCCCGCACCCCTCCCGGCACCTGTTGAGGAGCCTGAGCCAGAGAGAATTGCAAGCTCCCCAGTTACACCTCTCTCTGAACAAGAGAAATCTCCAGCAAGACCTGCAGGTGGGTGTTTAGGACCTGAAGTTTGGTGTATGTGTGTGTATTTGTATGTGTCTGTGTCTTTGAGAGAGAACAGTGCAATCTTTATTAAGTAATTGTCTACAAGTATGTGTGACAATCTCTTGTCCTAACCCCCTTGGAGACATTTATGGCCTAACATTCAAACTGCAGTGCTGTATTGGTTCACAGAGCCAAACCAAGGTGTTTAGTTACTGTTGAAGTGAAACAGGCTAGTCTCCTCCCAAGTAAGTTAAGGAGAAAATTCCCAATTTAATAAATTTTTTCTACTAATTTTTCTCCCTTTTTTTTTTTCTCCTTCTTGGCTGTACTGGGGATTGAACCCAGGGCCTTATGCATGTTAGGCGAGTGCTATACCACTGAGCTGCTTCCACAGCCCTTTTGTTTTTTTAGTTTTATTTTTAGACACAGTCTAAGTTGCTGAGGATAGCCTTGAATTTGCAGTCTTCTTGCCTCGGCCTCTTGAGTTGCTGGGATTACAGGCATATACCACCACACTCAGATCCTACTCATTTTTCTTATGCCTATTCCTTAATCTGTAGTGTATATTTGCAGTGTATATTAGTGTATATTTGCTGAAATTAATTCAGCAAATATTAACATTAATCCAGAACTTGTTTTTTTCCTTTGGTACCGGAGATTGAACTCAGGGGTACTCAACCACTGAGCCACATCCCCAGCCCTATTTTGTGTTTTATGTAGAGACAGGGTCTCACTGAGTTGCTTAGTGCCTCGCCACTGCTGAGGCTGGCTTTGAACTCGCGATTCTCCCGTCTCAGCCTCCCAAAGTGCTAGGATTACAGGTGTGTGCTACTGTGCCCGGCTTGTGTTTTTGTTTTTTTGTTTTTAATATAGTTTTAGTTGTAGGGGGACATAATACCTTTATATATTTATTTTTATGTGGTGCTGAGGATTGAACCCAGTGCCTTACACATATGAGGCAAGAGCTCTGCCACTGAGCTACAATCCTAGCCCCCAGAACTTGGTTTTATCTTTGCTTTCCTTTGTGAACGTGCACATTCTGTAGTTATTTTATAGCACATGCATATAATTCATTCTGCTGTAGAAAGTGTTTATTCAAGAATTAGATACTGAACCGGACGTGGTGGCACACGCCTGTAATCCCAGCACTTTGGGAGGCTGAGATAAGAGAATCGTGAGTTCAAAGCCAGCCCCAGCAATGGCAAGGCACTAAGCAACTCATTGAGATATGGGATATGGTGGTATGTCCATCAGGCTATTCTCGCCTGCATAGAGTGTTACAGCCTATAGCAAGTGAGATCAGTTGAATAATGAATACATAAGAAAATCTGTGATTGCAAACCGAAAGCATCATAAAGACAGAGTGTAGGGGTACTCAAAACCTGCATGCATCTGCAGGCCTGGAAACATCTTGCTGAAGCATGGTCAGGCTGAAATCCAGGTAAAGTAGGCAGGTAGGAAGGATTAGAGATAGATGGACCCTAAGGGAGAGGAAACAGCAGTTTGGGAAATGTGGAAGAAAGATAAACTTTTGGGCAGTTGAGGGCTAGGGCTGGTGGGATGGCTGAAACTGGAGAGGTTGGCAAGAGCCAGGCTATTCAAAGCGCTAGGCCACATTAGGAATTTGGACTTTATCTTGAGAGCAGTAGAAAGCCCTCAGAGGAGTGACATGATCAGATTTGTGATTTGAAAAGATGCAGTGCAGAGAGAACTTGGAGAGGGAGCAAAGTGATGCAAGGAGAGTGTTGAGAGGCTGTTCACCAAGTAAGGTGAGCTATGCTGATAGCTGAGACTCCCTGCAATCAGTCAGTTTTCAAGATATGCTTCAAAGATACATATGATCTCCCACTTGTTAACCCCATGATCCAAGGTGGCCAGTGACCACAAGAAGACTTCCTAACACTGGCACATACTGCTCCCATCTATACCCCACAAGGTGAGGAGTCAAGTGTACTGATACCTCAAATACTTCCTAGCCTCTCCTGAATCCATTGGGTAGCAGAAGCAGCTGTGAGGCTACAGATAGCCCAGAGGGCAGTAATCTTAATAGCCTTTCATTCTCTGTGGGGCTGGAGGGAGAGGGATGTGGTCACATCTGCATTTCAAAAAGACCATTTTGGGAGGAGGAGGAGGAGGTGAGAGTTGGAAAAGGTGAGGAAGAAGGTAGGGTAACATTAAAAGTTTTGAAGATACAAGCATGAACCAAACAGGGTGGTATTGTGTGGTGCAGAGGAGTGGAACTGGGGAAAATTTGGTTGAGAGAAACTTAGGAGATAGACAACTTGGTAAAACTAATTATCAGGAACGGAAACTCAGGAAGTGAATGAGGTTTAAGAAGAAAATTGATGAGTTTAGTTGGGGTTAAGTTTGAGATACCTGTGGGACCTCCAGGTAGAAACATTGGCATCCGGATCAATAAATCTGATGCTATGGGAAGAACAGACTGGGAACAAGGTAGATAGCTGAGAGTAGTGCAAGTTTAGGTGTGAACCCACTTCTGTATCCTAGGAGGATATATGGCATGAGGGAGAAGGGGCCAGAGTCTGAAAGTCCTATAAGAGATAGGTGGGCAAAGGGAACCCAAGGAGACTGAAGAGGAATAATCAGGAAGGTGGGGAGGAAACCATGGGAAGGTGAATTTTGATTACCAAGGGAAGCATCGGTTTAAAAAGGAAGGAGTGATTCTTATCAGGCCACAGGAAAGGTCTTTGAGGTGGGAAAAGTGTTGGATCTTACAGGTCATTGATGACTTTAATTTTAGTCCAGTGATTCAGACAGGGAGTAAGGGGAGGTGACAAAGCCGTTTTTTTTGGAAGAGTAGGCTATTCTTGCTGAGAAAGAAAAGAGAGTTGAGGGACCGTAATGATATTAGCTAACTGTTAGTGTTCCAAGCAGTGAGCTCATTGAAATCTCATTTTCTCATTCAGTCCTCACAACATTCCTGTTGTTCCCATTTTAGAGATGTGGAATTCGAGGCTTTGTGAGATGCAGGTATATGCTCAGGGTAACCTAGCTGGAATTGGAGAGGTCACAAGAAGAGAATGCAGGATTTATTTATTTATTTATTTATTTATTTATTTATTTATTTATTTGGTACTGGGGATTGAACTCAGGGGCACTTGACCACTGAGCCACATCCCCAGGCCAATTTCATGTTTTATGTAGAGACAGGGTCTCATTGAGTTGCTTAGTGCCTCGCCATTGCTGAGGCTGGCTTTGAACTCGCGATTCTCCTGTCTCAGCCTCCCTAAGTGCTGGGATTACAAGCATGAGCCACCGCGCCCGGCTAGAATGCAGGATTTATGAAGGAGTTAGCTTTTCAAAGTAGGCGAGACCTGGGCATGTTCCTACACTGAGGGGACCCAGGGGCAGATAGATGGACCAGAAGAGGAAGAAATCCTTGCTATAGTGACATTCGTGGGGAGGGCCTATAGATCAGATGCAAATGTATCCATGAGTGGCGAGGTAAGGAGCTGTGGCGTTTTATGCCTGAAGCCTCTTTTGCTCTGCAGAAGAGCATGAGGGATGGCTTGAGTAGCAGCCTGCCTGGAAAAGTAGGGGAGTGGGCTGAGGTGGTGGCTCAGTAGTAGAGCACTTGCCTAGCATGTATAAGGCACTGGGTTCGATTCTCAGCACCACATATAAATAAATAAAATCAAGTCTACCAACAACTAAAAAATATTTTCAAAAAATAAAAAGGGGCTGGGGTCGTGGCTCAGTGGTAGAGCGCTTGCCTTGCACGCGTGAGGCACTGGGTTCGATCCTCAGCACCACATACAAAATACATACATAAATAAAATAAAGGTTGTTTAAAAATAAATAAATAAATAAATAAAAAAGTAGGGGAGTGGGAAGCAAGAGTGGAAGCTGACAAGGCTTGCCAGCAGCACGAAAACCCTGCAGAAGCCAGGGCCTAGGGGAAAGGAGGAAAGAAGGCAGCTGATGGTGTCCACAAGGTAGATGAGCAGAAGATGAGTGCAGATGGTGGAAGGATGAGGATGTAGGGGTGTGGAAGGTACTGTGAAAAGAGAAGACCAAGTGAGGGCCCTGGGGGTTAGGCTGAATAAAGACAGTAGTTAATATGGAAGAAGAGAGAGAGGCTGGAGGGAAGTCAAGGGATAGGAAATTGAAAAGGGACAGTGGGGTGAACTGGGAGGTGAGTTTGGGCTTGTCACATGGTAGGGAATCTAAGTGTGAATCCAAAGTGGAGCCATTCTGGGAATTGACAAGATCAGGCGTGTGACTGGTGGAGAGTAGCTGAGGATGAGTGAAGATCTCCAGGTATGTGAGAATCCATGTAAATAGGTGGGATAATGAATTCTCCTGGGGAGATGGCCAAGGTGGGACATGAAAAGATGATTAAGGCAAGTCTCTTGGGTTTTAGTGGAGAGGGCAGGTCAGGGAAATCTGAGTTACTAAGAACAGGATAAGACTGTGACCTGATGGCAGAGCCCTGGGAGGGCAGCAAAGGGCAGCCCACCCCTCTCTCCAAAGAACATGTGGCTCCTGGTAAGTGGAAGCCTAATTGAGGGCTTATTGAAGTTTCTAGTGATGGGAACCAGTTTCTGTCAGTTTAAGTAGAAGAATGTATATATTCACAGGATATGACCTGCCTGGTAGAACCTATTTTTCTACCTATTGTCTCCTGAAGCAAGGACCAGAATGTCTGTAGGTCTTGCCTTTCTTCTGTCTTATAGTCTGTGTCATTCTTTTCTCCCCTGAAAATTAGCTTCTTCTGCTTCTCCATTCCAGTAGAGGGTAACCACTCCTGCTAACCTCTAGACTGGCCACTGACAGTTCTGCTCCTTTCTTAGATACTCATTCTCAAAGAAGTTTCTGATTGGGTCATCTTGGTGGTGTCAGTTAGTGATGGCCCTGGGGGAGAAGTGGGTGGGATGCAGTAAAACTGGTTTCTGGGACCTTCCTCTGAAGATCTGAGGGCATCAGGAAAGCAATTCTCAGAGAAAGGCAGGTATCCCCAAAATTGACTCATGAATGAAAGGAATGCTTCGGGTGAGGGAGCAAAGGGAAATTTGTGTGAAGCTGAGCTGGGAGATGGAATTTGTTCTCCTTAGCAGCCAGGCTTCTGGAAGACACTAGGATGGGTTAGGAAGAGGGCTTAGTTGGGGAGATTGCCCCAACATGGAGAAAAGAGGTGAGAAGATGCATAAAAACTGGAGTGCCTGGGACAAGAACCTCTGGGCCTCACCAGTTTTCAGGTGTGGATTGCCACTAGTATCCAGAGCCTAGGACACAGCAAGCTGAGGGTCTTGCTGAAGATGATAGTCTTAAGAGCATGGGTTGAAGCCATGGGCACAGGTTGACCACTTCCTGTTCAGGCCAGGCCTTCAGTTTTGTGAGTGGTAGAGCCAGATATGAAACCACCAAATCCACAGTTGTCCAGAGCAGCAGAGGGCAGCTGTTTAGAGCATGAACTCAATCTAGACTGCCTGCTTGCAGATGTTCTGTCACTTGTGCACTGTGTGATCTTGGGCAGGTTATTACCTCTCTGTGCTTCAATTTCCCTATCTGTAAGATGGAATTAATATAGTACTCTCCTCTTACAGCACTTTATTGTTGGGAGGATGACATGAGTTGTATACATAAAAGCTTGGATCCATGTAAGGTACCGCTGTACTGGCTATTAATCTGCTATAGCCAGCCAAAAGTTTCAGGCTTCTGTTCTGCAGGGAAGATGTTACCAGTGTCTGAGCTTCACAAGGATAATGACCTTGAACTGGGGCTGAAAGCTGCTTCCATGGACAAGGGAGGGGAGTGGAGGCCATGCTCCTGTCCTAGGAGCTGAGTTGGGGAGACAAAGCAGCACCTCTCAAAGACAGATGTCCCTTCCTCTACATGCCTCTCATTGTTTAGGTCTCGGCTCCAGTCTCAGTTTCTTTAGTGAACAAAGACTTTCTTCTGACCCTTTCCCCATTAGGGCAAATCACCAGTTCTATCTAGGAACTGGAAAGGAAGGCACATTTATAAAATATTTTAATACTGAGATTCAGCTTTTTACATTGTATCTTTTTCACCTCACTAGACCAGAGAATTTTGTTTATAATTGGAGTGGGTATTTTAGTTCAGATCTGGCTAATTGGATCCTCATTATAGAATGCAGCTGACAAAAACTGTCTTGGTCCATGTGGCTAGTTGTTAGATGTGGTTCCATTACTGCCAGTCTTGGTGAAAAGGCTAGAATACAAATGAATATAAATCCCCCTCCATCTTCCCAGTTTGGCTTTGCATTTGATTTGTGTACTCATTGGACTGAGAGCTCTGTGAGGATGTTGAAAGTATCTGTCTGCTTTGTTAGGTGTACTGTACCTAACAAAGTCAGGACTCAGTGTACACTTGCTAACCATGTGAAGGGGCAGGTGCAGAATTCCATCCTGTCAAGGGAGCCCATAGTGCTAGGGACAGTGTGGAATTGAGAAGCAGGCAGTGTGTCCCTTAGACCAGGAGGAGGATCTGTGCAACTGCCGAGTTGGCTGGGTGGAAGCTGAGAGGAGAGTAAGCACAGTCTGTTGAAATAAGGCAGCCACAGCCCAGTTGAACCCCAAGTCTTCTGCCTCTAACAATTCTAATGAAGTTGGGCAGAAGCTAATCCTCCTGCCTTTCTTGGTATGCTTTCTTCCCCAGGTCCCACTGAGGAACCACCTCCCAGTGTGCCTCAGCCTCCCCCAGAGCCACCAGCTGGACCCCCAGCCCCGACCTCCCGCCCTGACGAGCGACCCTCTTCTCCTATCCCTCTTCTTCCTCCACCTAAGAAACGCCGGAAAACTGTTTCCTTCTCTGCTGTGGAGGAGGTGCCTGCCCCAGAGCCTCCCCCAGCAGCCCCACCACAAGCCAAGTCTCCTGGCCCTGTCTCTCGCAAAGTTCCCCGGGGTGTGGAGCGGACCATTCGCAACCTGCCTCTGGACCATGCATCTCTAGTCAAGAGTTGGCCCGAGGAGGTGTCCCGAGGGGGTCGGAGCCGGGCTGGAGGCCGAGGTCGCTCCACTGAGGAAGAAGAGGGTGAGCCAGGGACAGAAGTGGACCTGGCAGTACTGGCCGACCTGGCCCTGACCCCAGCCCGTCGTGGGCTGGCCACCCTGCCTACTGGTGACGACTCAGAGGCCACAGAGACCTCAGATGAGGCAGACCGCCCCAGCCCCCTGCTCAGCCACATCCTCCTGGAGCACAACTATGCCCTAGCCATCAAGCCCACACCTTCCACACCAGCACCCCGGCCTCCGGAGCCAGTTCCTGCCCCTGCAGCTCTCTTCAGCTCCCCCGTGGATGAGGTCCTAGAGGCTCCTGAGGTGGTAGTGGCTGAGGCAGAGGAGCCAAAGCAGCAGCAACTGCAACAGCAGCCGGAGGAGGGGGAGGAGGAGGAGGAAGAGGAAGAGGAAGAGTCTGAGTCCTCAGAGAGCAGCAGTAGCAGCAGTAGCAGCGATGGTGAGGGGGCTATCCGGAGACGCAGCCTCCGCTCTCACACCCGGCGCCGGAGACCACCACTCCCACCCCCGCCTCCACCACCCCCCTCCTTTGAGCCCCGCAGCGAGTTTGAGCAGATGACCATCCTGTATGACATTTGGAACTCGGGCCTGGATTTAGAAGACATGAGCTACCTGCGGCTCACGTATGAGCGGCTGCTGCAACAGACCAGTGGAGCTGACTGGCTTAACGATACCCACTGGGTCCATCACACAAATATCCTGTGTCATAGAGTCTGGCCTATCTGTGCAAGATAGGAAGACACAGGCCTGGGGGTGGGGGTGGCCTTCCCTGGGGTCACAGCCCTGGGCAGTGTCTTCCTCAGATTATTCCTAGTGCTGCATTGATCTCTTTCCCTCTCTGTTCAATTCACTCTGCCATGTTCAGCCTGGGAGTTTCTCTGGCTGCCCAGTCATCTTTTCTCTCTGCCTCATACCTCTTTTCTGTCTCTCAGAGTTTTTCTGGCAGAAGAGGTGGAGTCCAAGACTGATTTCTGTCATCTGCTATCCATTCACACCTAATATGCCCACCAGCTCAGACCGGCTGCCCTTTCCTTGGGCTGGGACTGGGGTGGATAGAGAGGAGCAGGCTCCAGGGATCTGGTCAATGAGGGACCCATTCTCTTCCTTAACACCCTTCACTCACCAACCTGAGCACTCCAAAGCGCAAGCGGCGGCCCCAAGATGGGCCCCGAGAGCACCAAACAGGCTCAGCACGCAGTGAAGGTTATTACCCCATCAGCAAGAAGGAGAAGGACAAATACCTGGATGTGTGCCCCGTCTCAGCTCGGCAGCTAGAAGGAGTGGACACTCAGGTGGGGCCCTGCCTCCTGGCCCACTCTCCCCTCACCATCCTCCCATTGCTTATTTCCTCTGTCCTCCTCACAGGGGACTAACCGTGTGCTTTCGGAGCGCCGATCTGAGCAGCGGCGGCTACTAAGTGCCATTGGCACCTCAGCCATCATGGATAGTGATCTGCTGAAGTTAAACCAGCTCAAGGTGAGGAATGGGGACCTGGGAAGGGAAGAGGCTCAGTGAAAAGCAAGATGAACTACCTTAGTAGGATCCTGTGTTCAGGTTGTGAGGGGAATGAGATATTCTCCATTCTGGGAGGTCTGCAGGAAAGGTGAGGAGCTTGGTCTTGAGAGGCATGCGGCAGTAGAATCTACCTTCTGCCCCCTAGTTCCGAAAGAAGAAGCTTCGATTTGGCCGGAGCCGGATCCATGAATGGGGTCTGTTTGCCATGGAACCCATTGCAGCTGATGAGATGGTCATTGAATACGTGGGTCAGAACATCCGCCAGGTGAGGCTGCACATCTAGCACCAGGCTTAGCTCCTGATCTGACACCAGGCAGCATAGGATTTCCCAGGAGTACCATTTGACCCTCTGGGCAAAGCCTTACCCTCCCAGCTCCAAGATTTAGCCAGTGAAAACCTGTGTCCTTCATCCTTCATTAAAAATATGTAATAGTAAACAATATTAATGGTCTAGTAGGAAACAGGACTGGGGTAGTGTCTTTCCCTTTAAGGAAGTGGGGAGCCGGGCCACCTGTGCCTGTAATCTCAGCAGCTCTGGAGGCTGAAGCAGGAGGATCACAAGTTTAAGGCCAACCTCATCAACTTAGCAGTTTAAGCAACTTAGTGAGACCCTATCTCAAAATAAAAATATTTTAAAAAGGGTTGGGAGCCAGGCGCGGTGACACAAGCCTGTAATCCCAGCACTTAGGGAGGCTGAGACAGGAGAATCGCGAGTTCAAAGCCAGCCTCAGCAACCGTGAGGCACTAAACAACTCAGTGAGACCCTGTCTGTACATAAAACATCAGAAGCTGGGTGCCCCTGAGTTCAATCTCCAGTACCAAAAAAAAAAAAAAAAAGGTTGGGGATGTAGCTCAGTTGTAAAGTGCCCCATTACCAAAACAAAAAAGGAAGTGGGGAATATTGGACAATTAATGACAATAAAGGATAGTGTTTGATACTAGAGGGAAAGCTGAGGGAGGCAGGAGCATGTGAGCACATACCAAGGGGCCTAAGACCATCAAGAGACAGTAATGTTTAAGCCAGGAGCTGTAGGACGAGGAACTCCCAGGCCCAGGTGAGAAGTGTGCTAACACCTCGAGGTAGGGTAGTCTCAGGAGTGGGATGAGATCAGAATGGCTAGTCAGAAAAACTAGGGCCAGTGGCAGATGAGAGTTTGGAGGGGCATGTGGAGCCTAGGTTCTCTGGAGCTGGGGAGCAAAATTAGTAAGTACGGGCCCCCAGTGAGAGAGGGAATCTCTGGAAAGCTAAGCAGAAGAGTACCTTGGAGGGTAGTAAGCTCCCTCTGGTTGTGCTGGGAAGAGAGAACTAGTCTAGGCTGACACCAGTGGTGCTGTCACAGATCCAAGCCAAGGTGAAGGTGGCCTGGACTGGAGACCAGGCAGTGAGCTGGCTGTGGAGAGTGAGGACAAAGGAGGAGGTGAGGGCCTTTCTTAGGGTGCTACCATTAGCTGTTGTGACTCTGATGGGGCCCCAGTGAAATGGGAGTGAGCAGTAAGAACAGATGTGTGATCAGGATGAGTTCCAATCAGGACACATGATGTTGCAGGGCCCCAGGGATATCTAAATATGACGCCTAGCAACTGTACTGAGGTGGATTTTGGCTGGAGATGGGAGTTTGGGAGGAGTCCCCACTGCTTAGCTGACAGCAGCAGCTCTGGGAGGGATTGAAATTGCCCAGGAGAAAGTGCAGAGGTTTCATTGTCCTGTTTACTGGGAAATAAGAGTTGCTTTTTCTCATACACGAACGTGGTTCCTGACAGGTGGCCTGCCGTTTGCATTGGCCATCTAGGCCAACAGGTGCCTGTTTGGGGAAGAGGGTCCTAGGAGAAAAGATGAAGTGGTCACTGCCAATGCAGATTTCTCTAGAGCTCTCTTGTTGGTGACTTAGTCAAAAAGACAGCCAGAAGCTGGGTGCTGTGGCGCACACCTGTAATCCCAGCACTTTGGGAGGCTGAGACAGGAGGATTGTGAGTTCAAAGCCAGCCTCAGCAACAGCGAGGCGCTAAGCAATTCAGTGAGACCCTGTCTCTACATAAAACACAAAATAGGGCTGGGGATATGGCTCAGTGGTCAAGTGCCCCTGAGTTCAAACCTTGGTACAAAAAAAAAAAAAGATTAGATGGGTGGCCAAAGAGGCAGGGTGTCTAGAAGCAGTCAAGGTGGGAGGTTGAGGTCCAGGCCTAGTTGGTGTGGACACTAGAATGATAGCTAGCGGATTGTCCTGAGGGGCCATGCCATGACCTTTCTATCCCGTACTGCCAGATGGTGGCCGACATGCGGGAGAAGCGCTATGTACAGGAGGGTATTGGCAGCAGCTACCTGTTCCGGGTGGACCACGACACCATCATTGATGCTACCAAGTGTGGCAACCTGGCGAGGTTCATCAACCACTGCTGCACGGTGCGCTGGGAGCTAGGCGAAGGGATGGGAGGGCGTGGAGGGGAGCACAGCTCACACTGCCCTCCCCTTCTGCAGCCCAACTGCTATGCCAAGGTGATCACCATCGAGTCACAGAAGAAGATCGTGATTTACTCCAAGCAGCCCATTGGCGTGGATGAGGAGATCACCTACGACTACAAGTTCCCACTGGAGGACAACAAGATCCCGTGTCTATGCGGCACTGAGAGCTGCCGTGGCTCCCTCAACTGAGGTGGGGCAGGACTGGTGCCCACACCCCTATTTATTCCCCCTTGGTGCCCTGAGCTCCCAGCACCCCCCCAGCCTTAGTGGGTTCAGCAGGGCCCACATGCCTCCATCTCCAAGTGTGGGGTTGGGGGCTCCAAGCCCAGCGAGGGAGCCTCAGTCCCTTGATGAGGCAGCTTCTGCCTCCCCTGTTACCCCTGCCCACCCACCTCTTAATTTTTTTTCTTTGCGGAGAAGAAGCTGTAAATGTTTTGTAGCTGCCAGCAGCTGTTTCCTGTGGAAACCTGGGGTGCCGGCCTGTACAGACCTGTTCTTGGGGGGCTGCACAGCCCTCTTGCTTTGTGTTAATGGGGACTTCCCCTTGTGCCCTGCGTGCACCCCTCCCCAGTTCAGGGGTCTCTAGGGGCAGTGGCCATGTTCTCCCCCTGGGGGGGCCCTACGCCCCCAGTCCTGGGGACTCCGTGCCTGGAACCCTGCCTCATCTTCTGTTCCTGCCAGACCCTTTGGGTCACCCTCCCACCCTGATGTCTGGAGGCTTTGGCTCAGCCAGGCCAGGATGGTGGGGGTGGGCCCTTCTTGTTGGGCTGGACTGTATATATGTTAATAGCGCAAACCCAAGGCCACATTTTTATAATTGTGATTAAACTTTATTGTACAAAAGTGCTTGGTCAGTATCTTTGGGGGAGAGCAGGCTGGGATGGGGGTTGAGGAGACGGTGGGGCAAGATGAAGAGAGGGAAAGTGGGTGGTCTGAAGTATGGGGTGGGTAGAGGGGCTTTCAGGCAAGAGCCCAGACCTGCAGACCCAGCTGCCACTGCTTTGGATCACCTGACAGGCTGCCACAGCCATGCCAGGAATCCCCCACTGAGGCCAGAGTTGGGCCAAGGTCAGGCCTCTTTCCTTCCCAGAACCACAGCTGCTGCTGGGCCTCTGGGCTCCTGGGAGATCCAGCAAGAGGGAAGGACTGAGGTCATGCAGTGGGAATGAGGTCACCCTGCCACTTCCATCCTATAGGCCCCCAAATCCCTCAGCACCCACCCAGCAGGTTCTGTGCTTCTCCCTCCTCTCTCCCCAAGTACTTTGTTGTAACCAGATGCCAGTGGAGTGCTATGTAGCCACCAGGGGGCACCCTGTGGCAAGAGTGAGGGGCAGAGGAGTTGGAGGCTGGGCTGGCCTCCGTTCCTGGAGTAGGCCAGGAGGGAGGAGAAGCAAGCGGAAGGAAGACGGTGTGTGGCTGGCCAGCCAGCCCAGGAGACCGCCTCCCCAGTGGCCAGTTTGGGCGCCCTGGGACAGTGGCTGCAGGTAGGCAGAGGTGATACCAGGGTTCAGGCAGCCTTTCCCTGAGTTTGGGCCCTTCCCTTGGTCCTGGCCTTTCCCACCTTCCTATACCCTTTCTCCCTTCCTTCCCCTTCCCACAATGCCCTGCCTCCCCACCCTTCTTTTTTGCCCCCGAACCTCTCCCCCTCCACCTCAAACCCTGACCTCTTTCTGTGCCCCAGGTCCTTACCCTCTTAGTAACTCAGCAATTAACAGGATCAGAGGGCAGGTAGCCTGGCTGCTGCCCCCACCACTGCAGCCTCCAGGAGCAGCTCTGCTCCACCCTCTGCCACTGAGCTCTGGTTCACTAGGCTGCCAGACCCCTTCTAAAAGTAATGAGTAACTGGGGCAGGCCGCAGCAGGCAACTCAGGTGAGCCAAGGTTTCTCCCCACAGCTGGGCATGGCAGAATCTGCACAGGCCCGGAAGCTGGTGTACCTGGTCACAGGTGGCTGTGGCTTCCTGGGGGAGCATGTGGTGCGAATGCTGCTGGAGCGGGAGCCAAGGCTCCGGGAGCTGCGGATCTTTGACCTACACCTGAGTTCCTGGCTAGAGGAGCTGAAGACAGGTGACTGTAGGGGGAGGTTGTCTTGAGGAGGGTGTGGTCTCCCTCATTCCCTCCCAAACCGGGATATTCCCCTGCTTGGTGGAAAAGATGATGCCTGCAATGCTTTTCAGTCCACATGGATGGGATGAATGAGTCACTGGGAACATGTGGCTCCCAAGGGTGTAGGCTTAACCAAGCAGCTGGCTGATGATCCTGACTCTGACATTGCCTCTGGCCTCCCTGGCCTTTCCACCAGGGCCCGTTCAGGTGACTGCCATCCAGGGGGATGTGACGCAGGCCCAGGAAGTGGCAGCAGCTGTGGCTGGAGCCCATGTGGTCATCCATACAGCTGGACTGGTGGATGTATTTGGGAGGGCCAGTCCGGAGACTATCCACAAGGTCAACGTGCAGGGTGAGGTGCTCCCCACCTGTTCTAATCCTGCACATGACACTCCCTGGCACATGGCTTGATCTTGCCTGTTTGTTTCCCACCCCATTTGACCCTGTCCTCCTTGATTTCTCATGTGACAACCTGTCCTGTTGACAGCCCTGCCCCCATGTGATCATTCATTCACCCTCGTCCCTCCTCACTCAACCTGTTCTGGTTCTCCCTGGACCTGGGTAGGGAAGGGAAAGATGCAGAGAAGGAGGATGCCTCAGCTTGGATCCATCTTCCTCCTCCCCAGGCACGCAGAATGTGATCGAGGCTTGTGTACAGACTGGAACTCAGTTCCTGGTCTACACAAGCAGCATGGAAGTTGTGGGACCTAACATCAAAGGCCACCCCTTTTACAGGTGAGCTGAGTTCCCCCCATTACTTAAAGAGCCCATTTCCCTAAGCACTGAGTCTTCCTTTTACCTTCACTAGGGGCAATGAGGATACCCCATATGAGGCAGTACACAAGCACCCCTATCCTTGCAGCAAGGCCCTAGCTGAGTGCCTGGTCCTGGAGGCCAATGGAAGGAAGGTGAGTGAAGAGACACAGAGATGGGTGTTGGGGGTGCAGCCATTCCAGCACAGCCTGACCTGCAGGCTGCTTTACATTCCACCCTGTGGGCCTCCCATCTCTAGCCTGAGGTGGCTAGAGCAAAGGGGAAGCTGCTAGGTCCCAGGTCCTAGCAGTGTTTGCCTTTTATCATCAGGTCCGCGGGGGGCTACCTCTGGTGACGTGTGCCCTGCGTCCCACCGGCATCTATGGTGAAGGCCATCAGATCATGAGGGATTTCTACCGCCAGGGTCTGCGCCTAGGAGGTCGGCTCTTCCGGGCCATCCCAGCCTCTGTGGAGCATGGCCGGGTCTATGTGGGTAAGGACAGGGCTAAGCAGGGAGAGGCCAAGAGCAGGGCAGGAGGACGTGCTAGGGAAGTGGGTGGACACTGTGTGGTTCTGGGAGGGGCAGTGTGTGCTCTGGCTGTACACAGGCCCAGGTAGATGAAGATTACATAGGCATTGTCTGCATGGACCGCAGAGGAAATAGTATCCCTGCAATTTGGGAATGCTGACATAAAAAGCTATAGGCTGAGAGGATTGCAGGCATGGAAGCAACAGTTCTCCAGGGAAGGAGAGGAGTAGCATGTACACAGACAAACCCAGGAGAGCAGTGGCCATGGGGGCTGGGGAAAAAGCAGCCATTACCAGGCTGTAGTGGAGATGTGGGCAGCATCAAAATGGGCCCAAAGAAGGGGTGGCTTGTGCATAAGCTGGCCTGGAAAAGCAGCATCTTACATGGTTGCAAGAGCCCTTGGAGGCATAGACCCTTCCCCTCACTGGCAGGCAACGTGGCCTGGATGCACGTGCTGGTGGCCCGGGAGCTGGAGCAGCGGGCAGCACTCATAGGTGGCCAAGTGTACTTCTGCTATGACAAGTCACCCTATAAGAGCTACGAGGACTTCAACATGGAGTTCCTGGGTCCCTGTGGATTGCGTCTGTTGGGCACCCGCCCACTGCTGCCCTACTGGCTGCTAGTGCTTCTAGCTGCCCTCAATGCCTTGCTGCAATGGTTGCTGCGCCCACTGCTACTCTATGCACCCCTGCTGAACCCCTACACGCTGGCTGTGGCCAACACTACCTTCACTGTCAGCACTAACAAGGCACACCGCCATTTTGGCTATGAGCCCCTGTTCTCATGGGAAGAGAGCAGAACCCGCACCATTCTCTGGGTGCAGGCCATGGAGGGTTCAGCCCAGTGATGATGGGGCTGGGGCCTGGGGGCCATCAGGGCATATCCACCCAGGTCTCGAGCCCTCCCACTCTGGATGGGATGGAAAGGTTGGATTCCAGAGCTGGAAGCTCTGGTGCCATCTAGCTGTCCCAGAGCCCTCCACATTTTACGGCCACAAAGTCTTGAGTCTGAGTAGTGTTCTGGTGCCTCCAAGTTCCAGTGCAGGGGATAGGAGTGTCTTCACTCTCAACCCAGGCCTTCCAGATGTTCTCACTATGCCATCCCACTTCTGATTCTCAAGCAGAAAGTGGCCAAGGTTCTATAGACTATCTGACACCCAAGTGCCTCTAGACTAGATTCAGAGTGAAGAGGCTTCTCTGGTTTCTCCCTCCACCTTTGTCGTCAGGGTGTTATCTTCCCATTATTTAAAATAATATATCACCTTTATACATTTTCAACATAATTCCCCTTAATGAAAGCTGAGGAAATCAGTGTGTTTCACTTCTCACCCCTCCACCCAAATTGAGTTCCTGCAATATTATTAGCTCTCTGCCTGAGGATGTCTCCTTAATGCTGTACCTCGCCAAGCCCTGTATTAAAATCCTTTTCCAAGCCTGTGTCCATCTTTCTGTCCAGCAACTCTGCCACCCCCTACCCCAACAAGTTTCCCCTCCCCACGGCGCCAGTCCCATGTGGGGACAGAAGGAAGTGAGCACACAGCACGCCCGCTGTTGGATTGGTTGCTATTTCTCCCGTCCCACGGGGCCCGACCCGGCCCGGGAGGGGGTTTGGGGGGCTCTGGGGACAGGACATGCAGGGCTGGGGGGCAGAATTTCCTGTATTTTATCCATTTGCAACTTGGTCACCAATAGAGAGAAATGAGACTGAGGGCTAACAGGAAAGGGTGGCCTGGCTCTGGGCCCCCAGCCAGGCCTCAGGAGTCCTGTCCCCTCTAGGGAGGAAAGGGAGAGAGCTCTAGAAACCAACAGAGAAACAGAAGAGGGCAGGGGCTCATGTCAGCAAACACAGCTACATCACGTGACACGCCAGC
Organism: Xerus rutilus; assembly: GCA_028644305.1. Classification (NCBI taxonomy): domain Eukaryota; kingdom Metazoa; phylum Chordata; class Mammalia; order Rodentia; family Sciuridae; genus Xerus; species Xerus rutilus. The sequence goes on along the minus strand of CM053415.1, from coordinate 15,026,876 downwards.
GACACAGAAACACACGCCAACGCACACAGCTGCACAGCGGGCAGGGGGCAGGTGGGGGAGAAGGGAGCCGGGGGCCACCCATCTTGTCCTCTGCGGGGCAGGCTGAGGGGGAGGCAGGATAAATGCATAGAACACATCATGTGTACACGCTCAAGGCATGGCATGAGCGTGCGACGACCCACGGGCACATGGGATGGACACGCAGTGTGCTTCATGAGAGGCAGGGATAGGGAAAAAGAGGGAGGGAAAGCACTGAGCCCTGGCCAGGCCTGGGACCACCCACAGGGCACACATGGCTTGATGGTTGTAGATGCATGGAGTGTGGGCAGCACACACTTGTCTGAGAACATGCAAAAAATTCCAACCTCTAGACAACACTCGGATACACAGACAGCAGCCAACAAGCAGACCTATCATACACTGTGTGGGACTTTTAGAAAGCTGGGGTGTAGCGAAACCTCAGGGATCTCCTGGTCCACCTGAGGCCCAGAAATGGGCAGCTGTGGGCCTAATGCCACTCAAAGAGGCAGGAGCACTCCAGCCTCAGCTCCACCCTTCTGGTGAACTCCAAAGCTGTGAGGCTTCTGGAAACACCTGGGCTGAAAAGGGAAGCAGGAAGGAAGAAGGGGGCTGAATGCTGGGATCAGCTCTGACATCTCCACAGAAGCCTGGGATGGGAGCGGGAGGGCTGCAGTCAGACTCCGGGCAGACTTCCTGTCCTGTAGAAGGGCATTCTGGGAATAGACAAGCAAGCTCCCCTCCTTAGGACAGCCAATCTGGGGGTTACATACATGTGGCCACATTGACACAGACACACTCAAGGTGGACAGAACCTAAACAGTGAGGTAGGGAAGAGGTTGGCTGTGTGAGCTGGGGTAGAGCTGGGAAGGGTATGTTCCAGGAGATCACATCTGCATTGGGCTCTCATACAAACATGCAAACATGTACTTTGCATGATGTGGTAATCTGCAGTCTACACACATACACCAGAGTCCTTCACCTACTACACAGGTATGCCCCACCCCAGGGCAGATCAGCCTACCTGTTCCTGGGCCATTTGGTTGGGGGGCTTCTCACATTGACCTTTCTCCCATGTACCTCCTACTATCACCATGTACAAAACCCATCGACTGCATATGCTGTCTACACCACAAAGAAGGAATTAGCCCTTTCCTCACCATCAGAAACCCAAGCCTACATCCCTCAATCTCACCCCTGGTGTGGGAAATGGCCATTGATGATATTTTGACAGGAGAGGTGTCTAGGGGATGGGGCCCAGGACTTAGCCCACACTGGCCACTCCAGTAAAACTGAAATCAAGAGTTGCCCAAACCCAAGTTTCCTGAGGAAGAGCCCAGAGCATGGGATGGGATAGTGAGGACAAGGTCCTCTCCCAGGTCCGAGGGGAGTGTGCAAGAGGCAGGAAGGGTCAATGCCCTGATTTTCCATCTGACTGAGGGCAGCTCTTGACATCTCACCTCATCAGTAACATCCCTACAAATGTCCTTTTGGGAGGCATTTGTGTGCAAATGGGTACAGGCCTGAAAGGACATCCTGCCAACATCAGCACACACGGGTGCCCCAGTGTACATGTTGTGCCTAGGTGTGGCTACCTTCACAGGACCTCCTCAGCCTTGGTATGCACAAATACACTGAGCTGTCATGGGCTCAGTCCCGTCCCTGGGCAGAGACACAGAGAAAGATAAGGATCTGGGCATGTGTGCACAGGGGCCCTGAGGTCAGGCAGGGCAATGTGGATGTAGCAGTGTGTGCAGCCACATTGGTCAGCAGCTCTGCAGAAAGGGAGGGGACAAATAAATCTGGATGAACAAACCTGAATAGGGCACATGTCCTTAAAGACAAACAAGTGTGTGTGTGTACACAGGGGACAGAAACACACTATGTAGAAAGCCCCTAAACACATATGCATGCACACATGCACGCACACCCTCACACAGCTGTATTCTAGGTAGCATAGAAATATCGATATCTGTGCCCATTCAAAAAGGTGCCCAGTCCATGATGTGGAGGGCTCCAAGAAAACCTCAGACAGATGCACGCACGCGTCCCTCACATCACCTCTTGGGGAAACCGCGTGTCTATGTAGGCCAAGCTAGGTCATTTACATGTATATGCTTCCACTCACCTCTGGGGATCTCCAAGGCCCACAACACACACACACACACACACACACACACACACACACACACTCCCCAGGGCATACAGAAGCCCCTGGGGTAACTAAGCCAGGAGGGTTTGTTCTAATCACGTGGAGTGTCTGCCATGGCCCGTATGTCTCTGGGCCTCCCTGAATCCTCTGAGAATGTGAAACATCTGCACACACACGCTACCCGCCTCATTTGTAGCAGATGGAGGAGGAGGTGTCAGTGGAGGGACTGCTGTTGCATTAGGTTCAAACACTCAAACACAAAATTCCATGTACACAAATTGTCCACAAATCTGTGGCCACGCACACATTCACACACACACCTATTCATTGAAGACAGACCGGGGTGTGGTGAGCTGCTGTGTTGTACTCAGGCACAGTCTACACAACAACCCGGGGGAAGGGAAGCTCAGACCACACACAGACTCAAGGTGGAGGCAAAAGGGGTGATTCAGTGCATCTACACATCTACACATGTACACACACGCTGGGGTGTCCACACGTCTCGAGCATGTGCCGGCGGCATGCATGTTGGTGTGCATGTGTAATCACGCCTGCTGCTATCTACGTGCGGGGGCAGGGGGTGGTCCATGGCAGGGTGAGGCCCAGGGACTCCAGGGTCTGCTGTGGGGTGGAGGAGGGAGTGGGGTTGCCTGGGTCTGTTCTGGGGGTGAGCTCGGAGCAGGGGATGGAGTGGAAGGGGTGGTGGGGGTATTGCTCCCAATGTGGTGGGGGAGGAGTCTGGGAGAAATAGGGGTAGGGGCTCTACAATCCCAGCGTCCCCCCAATGGATGACGCCAAGACCACCCCCAGCACCACACAGCAAATGATGATCATGATTTTCTTCTGCAGGTAGAAAGATGAGAGAGAGAGAGAGAGAGAGAGAGAGAGACAGTGATAGAGAGGGAGACAAACCAACAGACAGATGGGGGAGAAGATGGGGGAGGAGGGTGAAAAGGAAAAGAGGGGAGAAAAAACAGAAATAGGAAGAGGTCAGAGCCAGAGATAAGGCCTTGCCCGATTTCAACACTCAGCTCAGTCTTGGCCTGAGCCCAGTCCCACCCACCAAGCTCCTGGTCTCCCTGCCCCCATCAGGCCACCTGCCCTGGCTCACCCTCCGCGCCTTGCTCTGATATTTCACAGCTTTCTTGGTGTCGGACACAGCTCGCTCCACATAGTCCACGGAATGTTCCACGTTGTACTCGATGCGGTCAATCATCTCCCCCTGCAGACAGGGAGAAACGGGAGCTGGGCTGAGAGAGGGGACCTCGGGGACTAGGGAGGCTCCTGGGGTGGCATGGCAGAGCCAGTACCTGGCTTTCCACAAGCATGGCCATGTCCACGAACATGTCGTGCAGCTCACGGATGCTGGTTTCCAGTTTGATGATCTCATTGTGCCTCGTCTCGATCTCGTTCAGTGCCTGCTTCGTCATCTGCGAGTCCATTTTGATCTAGGGTGGTGGGGGTTAGGAAAGAACTGCAGTCACTCTTCACCCATGTTAGAGCTTCCCTCCAGCAGCCAGAGTGTCTGGGTTCAAATCTGAATGTCATTTACTAGCTGTGATCTTGGGCAAATGGAATCTCTCTGAGTCTTGGTTTCCCCACCTAGAAAACATGGATCCTAACAATGCCCACCTCACTGGGATGTTGTGAAAATTGAAGGAGTTAATATGTAGTATATCGGGGCTGAGATGTGGCTCAGTGGTAGTGTTTGCTTAGCGTACATGAGGCCCTGGGCTCAATCCTCAGCACCACTAAATAAATAAATAAATCTTACTTCTAAAAAAAATATGTAGTGTATCAATTGGAACAGTACCTGCCACGCAGTAAGCACTAAAGAGAAGTTTTGAGCCGGGCACGTTGGCGCAAGCCTGTAATCCCAGCACTTAGGGAGGCTGAGACAGGAGACTCGTGAGTTCAAAGCCAGCTCAGCTACGGCGAGGTGCTAAGCAACTCAGTGAGACCCTGACTCTACATAAAACCCAAAATAGGGCTGGGGATGTGGCTCAGTGAGAGTGCCCCTGAGTTCAATCTCCAGTACCAAAAAAAAAAAAAGAAGAAGTTTTGTTCGATTATAAGAAATAAAACTTGTCCAGAGCCCACCACCTTGCCTCGGAGCCTCCTCTAACACAAACACCAGGGAAGCCCAGGGAAGAAAGGTGTCAAAGGCAGCAGGTGAGAAAGTGGCAAGCAGACAAGGAGGCCCAGAAGAGAAGGCAGTGTGCTCACAAGTTGCCTGGAGTCTGCATGAGATGAGGCAGGGGATAAATAATAGCAAAATGTACTGCAGACTGAGAGACTCCAATTCACAGTCAGATCCTACCCCTCCCCACAAACTCCTGACTTGACCTTCCTACTCACAGTTTAGACCATGTTTAGCTACTCCTTTGCTCTAAAGCCTGCCAGATCTCCCCACTACCTCAGGCTATATACCTTTACTTTGGTAGTCAAGACCCAGACTTCCTTTCAGCCCGTACCTCTTGCTCATCCTATAAGAGCCAAAATCACTCAGTGGCTGTTTGGTGAGTGGTCTCCTTTCCCTGTTTTTGTTTAGTTTGTTCTCTTTGCTTATTTCTCCCTGTCCAAAATCTCCTTGCCTCTTGAGATACTGCCTAATGACACCTTGCCCAGGAAGTCCTCCACAGTCCTCAGCCCAGGTCCTGACCACTTTGCTTTATAATGATGGGTTTCCATTGTAATGATGATGGACCAGTTGGCAGGGTCAGCTATTGTCCACTGAAATGATCCCCTTGTCCACCAGGCTTTCTCCATTCTCATACAGCTGGCCTGGCCACAGGCTTTTGGAAGGAGGAGGAGCTCCAGGCTAACTGGCCCACAATCAATTTGCCCAAAGCAAATTCAACAAAGACCAATTATCCAAATAACAACTTACTGGAAACTATTAAGACAATCACAGTGCCTACTTTAAAGCTGGTTTACAGCCATTACCCAGAGGCACTGGCCATCAGAAGCAGAAACAGGACTGGGTAGGCCAGGATGAAAATCCATAAGGAGAAAGAATTACAGTTAGGGGAAAGCCTGTCCATGCACATATAAAACAAGGGCAGGGCAGTGTGCAAAACTGAAACTTATGTTTTAAGAAAATCTTCAAAATGTTCACAAATGTGTCATATGGTGAATGACGTGCTTCTGGAAGGGAGCATGTAGTGGATCTCAGTAGTGAAAATTTACCTCTCAAACTAGATGATGGAGTCAAACCTTTCTGAGCCAGTTTTCCTCATCTCTGAAGTGGGCCCCCCAGAGAGTTGTGGAGAGGATGAAGTGAGTTAGTCATAAATGTAAATGTGTAAAGTGCTTAGAACAATGCCTGGCCGGCTATTGTTTGCCAATTTTATGGGAATGCCTTCCTGCCCTGCCCCCACGGAATTCCCCAGTTCCTCATCCAGTTTGCCCACTGTTAGTTATTCCAGGGTGGACTTAGGACCTAGGTCCAACCTGAACTTGGGGAGGAGAGGCAAATGATTTCCAAAAACAGACTCCACCCCCACCCGGGGGCTCACATCATCCGTGAAGATGGCCAGTTTCCCGCTCTCCAGCATGTCTTCTAGTTCTTCATTGGTCGTGGTCCTGCCGGCTGTGGGGAGAACCAACTATCTGCTCAGGGACTGGGCTCGCCAGGGGGCCTTAAGTGGTGGGGTGGGTCAGGGACCCAGGAGTTCACCCTCCCAGCCGGTTTGGGTCAGGCGCCCCCTCCACAGAGAGGGAAGGCCTGGAAGGGGGCTTGGGCAGCCACGGGAAGTATGGGGCAAGGGGCACACGCACTGATCTCCAGCTGTCGCTGGATCCGGTCCTTGCAGCGGTCCCGATACTTGGACTGGGTCGCATTATATTCGGTCATTACCTCCACGAACTTACGGGAGAGCGTAGAGTGCTGGGGTGGGTGTGGGAGGACAAACAGGGAGTCAGGGAGCAGGGACGGCGGCGGGCGCGGAGGCAGTGCATGGATGTTGGGAGAATGGCCTCAATTAGTTTAGGGGCCCCTCTTCAACTCGGGCTGGGGCCCTAAGGCCCCACAAGTTTAATCCCTTATTCCCACCCTGGGTATTCCCACCCTATGCCTAACTCAGCCTGCGGTCCAAAAAAGTGCCCTGGTTCCGCCCACCTCTATAACCCCGCCCAGCCACTTAACCACGCCCCGCGCCTCTGGACGGCTGTGGACCTCCAGCACCCAACCCGCCCAGCTCCAGCTAGCTCGCTTCGGCAGCCCGGTCCAGGTGAGGCCCCAGCTGGGCCGCCGCCTCCTACCTGGGTCTTGCGGATGCGCAGGTCCGCGGAGGAACGATTCAGTCCCTCCTCTTGTTCGATGCTTTGCTCGATCGCTGCAAGAGAGAGGACACCATGAGGGACAGGAGACCTGGGGCGTGTGGGGCTGGGGTCCCGGGCTTATGAGGGATCGACACCTCCGAGCAGGCTCCAGGCCTGGGAAGAGATGTCATGCCCATGGCAAGGGCGAGCAGTAGAGAATCCAGGGTGAGGGGCAGGCCAGCAAAACGCACGGGTGTTTGTGGGGTTCCCTAAGGCAGGTAGGAGGGGAGGTTGAGAGTCAGAAATCAGAAGGGGGCTGTTTGTTCTGGTGGAAGAATCAAGTCTTGGAAAGTGCCATGGTTGTAGCTCCTGCCCAGCCCTATGAGAAGATGTGGACCCAGCTCACTAAAGAAGGGTCCCAGTAGTAAGGAATTCTCCATTTCTCTGGACAGGGGCAGAAACATACTCTGTGATTTTTGTTGTTGTCATTGTGATGTTTTGTTTGTTTTGTTTTTTGGTCCTGGGGGTTGAACCCAGAGGCACTTTACCACTGAACCACATCTCCAGCCCTTTTTTTAAGAATATTTTTTAGTTGTCAATGGACTTTTATTTATTTATATGTGGTGCTGAGAATCGAACCCAGTGCCTCCTGCATGCAAGGCAAGTGCTCTACCACTGAGCCACACCCCTGCCCCTCCAGCCCTTTTTTGTATTTTATTTAGAGACAGGGTTTCTCTGAGTTGCTTAGGGCCTCACTGAGTTTCTTAGGTCCTCGCTAAGTTCCCAAGGCTGGCTTTGAACTCATGATCCTCCTGTCTGCCTCCCCAGCTCCTGGGATTACAGGCATGCGCCACCTTGCCTGATAATCATTTTGGTTTTGAGATGAGGTTTCATTAAGTTGCCCAGGCTGGACTGGAACTTCTGGGCTCAAGCCATCCCTCCTGCCTCAGTCTCCTAAGTAACTAGGCAAGTCACCACCCCTGGTTTCCTTGTGATTTTTTGATGGAGGGCAGACACTTCTAGGTGGGTGGAGTTCTAGCGGCCACCCTTTCCTTTAAGAATTGTAAGGGAAATGGATGCTTCAATAGAAAAAAACAGCACCCCCCCCCCTTCGAGGTGATCCCTGTCCTGGGAGTTCCCACTTCTAAAGGATGTTTTGGGAAAGCACACAGATTAACTGGGATTCCTGCTTCTGGATCATGCACTCCTGACACTATCATTCAGATTTTCTAAAAAAGAGCCTGCGGTAAGATCTACTTCAGTAAGATCAGAAAATGCAGCAGGAATGAATCACCAGGCCTTCTCAGACCTCCCAGGGCCTGCAGGCCATTCCTGAGAACATCACTTCTCTGTTCTACTGGCAGCGGGGAAGGTATAGGGCTGGATGACACCCCAAGGATCCCCTGCCAGCGCAATAAGAGGCACAGTGACTGAGTGACAGTTCTGGCCCAGCTGATTCAGGAAAATCACAGGAACACATATCCAGGGATACTGGAATCTGCTGTCCTAGCTTGGGGCCCTGTTGTCAGCTTTGGGGTTAGGGCCAAGTCTGGAGGGAGGGAGTCTTTTACTGGATCTCTCAGAACATCCTTTACAAGTGGGAACTCCCGGGACAGGGATCACCTCGAAGGGCGGGGGGCTGTTTTTTTTCTGTTGAAGCATCTGTTTCCCTTACAATTCTTAAAGGAAAGGGTGGTCTTTTACTGGATTTACTGACTTTTTTGTTTTTAATAGTTTTAGTTGTATATGGACACAATACCTTTATTTTGTTTATTTATTTTTTTTTTAGTGTGGTGCTGGGGATCAAAACCAGTACCTCATGCATGGCTAGGCAAGTGCTCTACCACTTAGCCACAACCCCAGGCCTGGATCTCACTGACTTTTTTTTTTAATAGCCATCAATGGACATTTATTTATTTATTTATGGTGCTGAGACTCAAACCCAGTGCCTCTCACATGCTAGGCAAGCACACTACCACTGAGTCACAACGCCAGCCCCTGGATCTCACTGACTTCTTACAATCATCCTGGGAGTTCAGTGATATCAGCTCATGCTTCAAACTAGAAACTGAGTCAAAGGGGTGCAACAGCTCTCTCAAGGTCACATTTAGGGTCTCAGTTCATGTCACAAACTAGAAAAGGTTGGAGGAGATGAGAACCTTCTCTTTTTCTGGAGATCTGGAGGGTCAGCTTCTTAAACTGCCTGTCTTATTTCTAGGTCTATTCATTAACCCCCTGAATCACAGAGCTCTCCTCCTGGTCTTCTGCAGAGTGTTCAAGATCAGAGCTCAACGGGCACAAAGAAATCAGTTAGCCCAGGGGTTTTTAAACTGTGTGCCAGAAGGAACTGTGCTTTTGAGAAGGAACCTCAGGGGCTGTTCCAGAGACTGAAGGGAAGACCAGCCAGGTAGAGCCTCCCAAACCCAATTCAGCCAGAGCAATCTTTTATATGTTTCATATGTTGGGATTTTTTGTTAAGATTTCATTAGAAGAAAAAGATTTTTCTGCCAAAAAGAGAAAAAAAAGAAAAAGAAGGCAGCTTTGAAATTGCTACAATTTCTCTTACTATACTGATGAGCAAGCTGAGAGGAACTTGTCCAGAGTGAGTTCAGAATGGAGGCTGGATTCCCTCTGCCTGGCTTGGCACTTAATGTGACCCTGGGTTAGGGCATTTTCCATTCCAGTACACAAACCTGAGTGCAAAGGGCTTGATCTTATGAATCAGCACCAGAAACTCACATATGGCCTCCCCTTGAGTCCAGGAGGTCTTGGAGTTTCTGTCTCCTGGGCCAAGGTCAGTGTTATCAAGCCAGACATCTCATAAAGTTCCTTTCCCCAAAGCCTCAGACATTATAGGTGCTTGGCAAATATTTTCTGATGCTGAATTACCATAAGCACACAAATTAGCATCCCGGTACCACTGCTATTCCCTTGGCACTAGCAGACGAGGAGGTTCCCAACCCACAATGCTTTGAGGGAAGGTGGTTATTACCAGCACCCAAGTCCTTAAATTAGAGTGAATACATGAGCATTTGGCAAGTCCCTCCTGAAAGCTTGCCAGCCCCTGATGTCAGCCACACAGTCCAATCTGTCCTGAGCCGAGGATACCAATTCAGAAGCATTTGCTGAGCCCACCTACTGGGTGCTCAGTGCTATGCTAGGGATCTGTTCAGGAGGAATGAGGACTTAACGAAATCAAACCCACTTGGAAGATTATGTTTTTCTGATAGACCTTTATGCCAATGGAGCCAGCAGAGCTCAGATGGAATTTAAACAGAAACTTTCCTCTCCCTTATTTCTTTCTCAAGTATCTTTCTCCAAAGAATCTAGATCAAGGGGGCCAAACTGGGTTTGGGTGCTTCCTCACCATTTAGGAATCTGGCTCCTGGAAGTCTGTGGTCATTCCTTACAAAAGGCTAGTTTTGTCCAATGGAGGACAGAGTTCTTTTTCTCCCTAATAGCTGGACTGCATTCCTCACCTTTCAACTTGGACCGAACCTTGTTGGCCGTCTTCTTGATGTCTGCAGTGAGGTCCTCCAACTCCTGTTTGGTCTCTGAGAGGAGGGTGAGGAGGGTGAGTGAGACGTCTGGGTAGGACCCAGGCCCTCCCCGTACCACTGACACCCGGTGGCAGCACTCACTCTCATCTGGGTTGGGGGCGGCCAGGATGGCACTGTGCTGTTTTTTCACCTGCTCTACATCCTCCGACAGTTTCTCAATGCAGCCTCGGATCTCTTCCACCTGGCACAGAAAAATCGGTGATACCCAGTCAAGTTGTTGGGCCAGATGAGGGGATCCAGGGGAATCAGCCAGGGCAGGAAATAGGCAGGACACAGATGGATTGATAAAAAACCAAGGAGGGTGAAGAATAGAGAAGAGGGGTGCTCAGAGAAAAGAAAATGGCTAAGGGCCAGGTTCTGGGTCAGGGGGCACTGGGGACTCATTACCTGCTCAAAGAACTCATCCATGAAGTGGTCCCGATCCACGTGGACCACCTCCTCCTCATCATCACTGTCTTTCGCCTGCAAGGCAAGGGAAGAATGAATCCATGAGCTGTCCCTATCCTAGTCCCCCAGGCTGGCTCTCTCTGGCCCTCTCCCCACCACACATTTATGGATATTCTAGGCTCAGAAGAGGTCCTGGGAGGAGTCCTAAGTAGGAGAGATGGCAAGGGCACCAAAAGCGGGAATGAGCACCTGATAGACCTTGTGGAATAAGGTCCTGGGGACCAGTGTAGCTGAAAACTCAAAGGACACCTTGAAGGAATTAGCAAAAGGCAGACGGATGTTCCCTTATGGGTACAGATGCACCCTGGAAGGGGATGGTATTCAGGGCTGCGGCTACTGACCAATCAGTATGAACAAATTTCAATATTTTAACAACCAGCTAAATGTCAGCCTTACAGTAATTTGCTCTGGGATCTAAGAAGAACTCTGGAATGGTGTCCCAGGAGTCTGAGTGTCCCTGACATCCCCAGCAATGCCTGCCTAGACCTCACTTTACTCCACTACTCTTTCCCCACCACCCCCATCTGACCAGCCATGTCCCCTGTGCAAGGTCACTTCACTGCCAGCCAAGTTGAGCAGGCATGATGAGGCCCAGTGAGGGCGGGATGAGATGCAGGCCACACCCAGACCTCCCTAGCTCCCTGTGGCCCCCCCCCCGCCCACTCTCGCTCCCCCCTCAGCCAACTCTTTTTCCTTCGTGTCTGCACCCGCTTTTATCCAGCCCTTTCCAACTGCACACCCACCTACTCTCACTTGCTTGGATTTCCCAGTCGCAACCTGCAGCTGCTCAGCCCTCCACCCTCGGGGCTCAGAGACACAAAGGCATTTACCCACCTACACCACCACTGCCACCAACAGACAGACCAGCGACACAGACAGAAGTGTTGACACGGGCACACAGAAATAGGCCCCCGCCACCCACGTGGAGACACACTGTCATGCTGAAGTTCACCCTCACACAGACCCAAGCAAAGCTGCACGTGGACGTGGAGACACACAGACCTGCGGCTGTGCCCCTAGGGACATTGAGGAGGGCCCCAGAAGTTTGTTCTCCCAGCCTCTCTGAACCTTGGGTTTGCACATTCACTTAGAGCGGGGCAGAGGGCATGGGGAGGGTTCCCCAGGGTTCTCCACTCCTGACTCCAGCTCTTCTCTGCTTGGGACAGAGGTCTGAGGGCAAAACCTGAGCCCATCAAGCTTAATTGTGTCTAGAGCCCTAATCAGCCCCAGTGGAAATTTCAAGAGTTCATCCTGATTTCTAGAAAGAATCTAGGCAGGGTTCAGACAGAATCTAGCTACTGCAGCCTGAATGAAATCAAGACAGGATCCAAACAGCCTCCACCTGGGGATGTAGCCAGTTAAGATCTAAAGAGAAAAGAACTAACAGGGTCCGAGCAGAATGCAGACAAGCCCTCACAGAAACCAGACAGGCTCAGACCAAACTAGGCTAGGCTCAGACAGATCCCAGACAGCTCAGATCGAACCTAGACAGGGCCAGATGGGACCTCGATGCAATCCAGACAGCCAAGAGAGCTTGGAATCAGCAGAGTCCCAACAGCGTGGGGAAGAGCCTGCACAGCCCAGAGAAGACCTCCTACTAGACACCCCCGAAGCCACCCCAGCCTCCTGCCCAAGTCCTGCCCAAACGGAACTCTTGGGATTCTCCACACAGACTTGGGGCCCACACCATGTCAGAACACATGTCAGACACTTCAAGACAACGCCAAATATCTGCCTAGAGAGGTGGATGCCTCTGTCACAGCCCACACTTGCTCCCAGAATGAGTGGCACAGGTGGGTCTTGTGGACCCTGATAGGACTTCTGGCTTCTCAAACCTCCACCCCAGACAGACCTTGGCCCTGAGAGACTCTGGGATATGGGGCTTATCTCTGAGGACCTGCTGGTCTCCCATGATGGTTTCTAACATCTCAGGCCTCAGAACCCAGCCGCCTATGAGGCCTCCTTCCTCTACAGCCAAGAGCCTTGCTGTCTGCCCCCTCTGTCTCTGCACCCTCACTCAGCCTCAACCCTACCTCACGGGGGTCAGGACACCCTCGCTAGCCCTAGTACCTGGGAACTTGCCTGTTTTCCCTTTCCTTTTCCCACGCCAACTTTAGGATATCCTTCCTAAAGTCTAATTTCACTGTCTTCTGTTGTTCCCAGAGCCACTTCCCTTATATTCTTCCTGGAATATCCTGGGCTACCTGTTTACTTGCCCTTGAGAGAGGAAGAAAGGTAGAAGCATGCAAATACGATTTGTTTGGAATAATAATTATAAAGAGAGCTGAGAGTTAATAATCCTTTCTCTGCATTTACAAACACTTTTACACCCATAATCTCTTTTGATCCTCACCATCATAGCTAGAAAAGCTGAGCAAATATCATTATCCCCATTTCACAGATGAGGGAACAGGAGGCTACAGAGGGGGAAAAGGAAAGTGACTTGGCCAAGGGCACCAAGCTGAATAGGACCAGGACCTGCCTTCTCCCAAGGCCCCATCTAAGGCTCCAGGTCAGGCTCCCCACTCTCAGTGGTTGTCACCAGCTCCTTTTCCTCTCAGGTCAGCTCCTACTAAGTCCCACTCTGGGTAAGGCTCTGTGTCCTGAAAACCTAACAAAATGTTATCATTTGACAGTAACTTCTGTATAAGTCTTACACTCTTGTTGTCTTTTTAAATCTTCATTAAAATTCTGTAAGGATCATTGGCCAACATAATTGCAGTTATGACAAACATTTAGACAGTGTTTTACAATGTGCTCGGCGGCACTGTTCTATGCACTCTACATATATTTATCCATTTAATGTTTACAACAGCCCTCTGAAGTAGAGATTATTATAGCCCCCTTTTATCAGTGAAGAAACTGAGGCAGTGAGGGCTAAAGAACTTGGCCCAGGTCAGCAGCTAGAAGGTGATGTGACTCCTCTCTTCCCAGTTCCGGTATCTGCATTTAGTGAAGGCAATAATATCCAACCCACATGGTGGTCAGGACGGGCAATGAGATAAGGTAGGAAAAATGCCCAATGCTACAAGAAAGAGATTAGTAAGTGTTTGGTGAGGGTTGGCTATTACCCCCTGCCTCTTCCATGTTACAGAAGAGGAAACAGTTTTAGAGAATTCACCTTACCTGCCTAAGGCTTAACAGAAAATAAGGCCTTATTGGGACTTAAACCTGAGGATGTCAAATCCCAGGTTTTTCCCTGTCCATCCTATTGAGGATGATAGTCCCTCTATTCCTTGCTGGCCCAAAAAACCCTCTCTGTTGTTTTGTCAGTACTTTTGAGCTCCTGTGGCCAGGACAGAAGATCAGTAAAAGGGGCCTAAGGCTGCAAGAAGAACCCAGACCAGAAGCTAGGCCTTCCAGCCTCTGCTTGACTTGCTATGGGACCCTAGCCCTCCCTGCTCTGAGGTGTGCATGTTTAATAATGAACACATGTCGGGGCTGGGGTTGTGGCTCAGTGGCAGAGCGCTTGCCTCGCATGCGTGAGGCACTGGGTTCAATCCTCAGCACCACATAAAAATAAATAAAGATATTGTGTCCATCTACAACTAAAAAAAAAATATTTAAAAAAAAATAATGAGGGGCTGGGGTTGTGGCGCAGTGGTAGCGTGCTCGCCTGGCATGCGTGAGGCACTGGGTTCGATCCTCAGCACCACATAAAAATAAAATAAAGATATTCTGTCTGCCTACAACTAAAAAATAAATGTTTAAAAAAAAAATAATGAACACATGTCTTTTTTTGGTGTGACATGTTTTAATGCATGTATGTACATATTGGTTACAGAAAAAAAGAATTTGATTGATTTCATATATTAAACACTGGACAACCAATAAATGCCCTTTGCATTGCTACCATTAATGTAACATTTAATATCAGTGAGAAAATTGTGCTGTTGTAGGCAAGTGTTCTACCACTGAGTTATACTCCCAGCCCACATGTTATTCTAAAGATAAAATAAAATTAAACAAGCTCTAACAAATAATGAGCACATTTCTAGAACTCAGGCAAGCCTAAAAGAAATCAGGCTATGAACAAATGAGAGTACTATGAAAAGATGATCAAATGTGTCCCAATCTACTTTATGGTGGCCTCAGGCTGCAGATGGACAATTCAAGTCTCCATTTCCTCATGTGCAGAATGAGGAAGATAATAATTTATACTCGTCTAACACACAGTACCAATTACCATGAGTTGGGTCCAGTTACAAGTGCTTTGCATTTCTTGTTTAATCCTTATTTTCCTCATGAAATGAGGAAACTGAAGTAAAGAGAGATTAAGTAACTTGCTCAAGATTATTCAGTTGATGGGGTGCTGATGGGGTGGCGGTGCCTAGACTTGAACCCAGGCACTCTGCTCTTCATGGCTCACCAACTGCTTGAGTGCTTGGGAGGATTAAAGGAGTTGGCACAGAGCTCTGGAGCACATTCTAGAACTGCCTTGGCAATGAGGAAGCATCCAATCAAGCCTCCAGCTTCATCTGGCCTCCTCAGACCCCTCAAATCAGGATTTCCACATCAGAGATACCAAAGGCCCTTGTGTGTGTGTTGTGGGGGGCAGACAACAAGGACACACATAAATGGAAAGAGGAGAGGGACAATGTGAGCCAGCAAGTCAACAACCAAAGAGACAGATGGCGAGGTAGTGACAGAAACAGGCAGAAAGAGACTGCAACTGGAACTAGGTGACTGAAAAGTCATAGAGGGTGTGTGTGTGTGTGTATAAACACACACGCGTGCCCATGCATACTAACACACACTGCTCACTCATGCTCCTCAGCATCGTTTGATTTACAGACAGCAGCCTCTCTGCCCACAACCCCCTCCTGCTTCTGTCCATCTGTCTCCCTGGCCTGGGCCTCTCCTTCCTGCCTCCCTCCTTCCTGCCCTCCCATGATCCAGCCTAGCCCTCTCACCCTTACCTCTCTCCTCCACCTTCCCTGTATGACCCACCTGCACCTTTCCCATCTCCCTCTGCCTTACTGAGCCATTCATTCATCTAACAAATATGTACAATTTGAGCCAAGTTCTCTTCTGGATGCTGCTGGGGATACAGTGGCGAAAAAGACAGGCAGGAAGGTTCTGCCTCCAAGGAGCTGACACTCCAGAGGCAGGGGTTGGGGGAGACAGACAACAAAAAATGGACAAGATAATTTCCAATTGTGCTAAATAGCAGGAGGGAGATAAATAAGAAGATGTGATACAGAGAAACAGGCATGAGGAAGACCTCAGACAGAGTGGTGAGAGAAGGCCTTTCTGGGGAGGACATATTTGAGTTGAGCCCTAAAAGAGCCAACTGTACTATAAAGTAGGGGATACTGCACTTAAGGTAGAGGGAACAGTGTTTTGGGCAAAGGAAACAGCTGCCAGGCAGAGAGAACAGCATTCTAGACAGAGGGAACAGCATTCTGCACACAGGAAACGAGTGCAGAGACCCTTAAGCACATTTGGTGTGTTTGAAAGGCAGAAAGAAGCCAGGGTCCTCTAGAGGACGTCCATTCATTACTGTGGTTCTCTTGGTCTCTGTCCACTCTCTCCTCCCTCTCACCTCTCTTCCCAGACTCTCCCCTTCTCTTGGCTTCCCACTCTTTGTCCCTGCACATATCCCCTCCCATCTTCTCTTCCCTACCACCCTTCTTTACCTCATTTGCTCCCCTCTTCTCCTCTGGAGCTCCACCCCAGCTTACTCCTTGGACCTGGGAACTCCCCAATGATATCCAGCCCAGCACCTCCCAGTTCTAGCAAAACTGCTTGGTGAACCAGAAACAGAAAACTGTGGTTCAACACTAGCTCTGACAGGAAGAATTATGTGACCTTGGGCAAGTCATTTTCCCCTCTCTGGTTTTCAGTTAACTCCAAAATAAATTAGGGGTCATATCCTGCCCACCTTAGGGGCTTACATGATACTCAAGAGGAATAGACAAGTTATCTGTGGAACAGCAACCACAGAGCTCTGCTGTGCTCCAGACCCCCTCTAAGACACTTTATGCATATTAACTACTTTTAGTCTTCAGGCCAAACTTGTGAAACAGGTACTATTATACTCCCAATTCATACAAGAAGAAAGTAAGGACGGACAGGTTAAGCAACTTGCCCAAGGTCACACAGGAATGAGCAAAGTTAGGATCTGAACCAGACCGCTGGCTCCCAAGTCTGGGTCCTCAACCACTATATGTTAAGCAGACTAGAGAACCCCTTGGGAATGCTAAGAACCACTAAAAAGAAAATCAGTCCCTCAGGCTAACATTCTTTCCCACCACCAGACCCTCCCAGTATCTCAGAGACCCACTTTACAGGATCCTCAGGCCCATTTCTGTCTCTCCTGCCCCTCAGCACCTTGTGGGGAGATCCTTCTTTTCCTTGCATCTTGGCAGCTTCTTTCTGAGGCCTACCCCTCCCAAATCTCCAGTCTCCCTGAGCTGTGACTAACAAACACCAAAGCCATCAGGATGCACTAACCCCCCCTCCCCCCCAACACACACACCACTCCCACCTCTCCAAGCTGAGCTCCAGCAGCCACAGCAGCCACAGGTTCCTTCTCCTCGGGGCTAGGGGACCTGACTCATTCAGCCAGGGAATAAGGAGCACTCCTCATCCCCCGCCTCCCCCTCTAGACCTGTCTTAGCCTCTTCCCTCCCTCTCTATAATTATACAATTCTGCTACCACCTTACCCCAACCATTTCACATTTCTCTGGGTTTTGGAGTCAGGGAACGGTCTTGGCTTTAGGGGATCTGGGTTCATATCTGCAATCCTCTCTTGCTAGCTATGTGACCATGGACAAGTCATTTAACCCTCTGGGCCTCAGTTTCCCCAGCTAATAATGAGGAAATCTCTTAGTCTGCCTACCTTTCCAGGTTGGTGGAGATTATGATGGTAAACAGCTTTGCAAACTGCACCATGAAGGAAAGGGAGTTTTGAGCAAGGACGCTGAATCCAGCTGGTCTGTGTTTGAATCCTGCCTTTTTCTAGCTATGTGACTTTGGTCAAGTTACTTAACCTCTCTGGGCCTTTGTTTCCTTACTGTACAATGAGATAATATTAGTACCAGCTTCACAGGGTTGTTGTGAGGATCAAAATGATTTAATATGTATAAAATATCCAGAACAGCATTGATGATTATCATTATTGTCATTTTCTTCATGCCTGAGTGTATATGCAGTAAAAGTTTAACAAAGAAATAAAGCTTTTGAATTCCCTCCCCATAGACAGTAGTCACTGCCTGCAAGCTTGTGTCTTTCTGAAAGCTGGGTCCCCACCCCTGAATCCAGGGGGTTCTCCAAAGACAGAGCTCTTTAACCCCAGAGTCAAAACTTCTGCTTCAAAGGCCAGAAAAGGAGAGACCTCTGTCAATGTGGAAACCCACGTTCTGGTCGGACACCTGCCCCCCAGACATGCTTGGTGACCTTGGGCAAGTCCCTTCCTATATCCAAACCTCAGTTTCCTCATCTGTCAAATGGGATAATAACCCCTGGGGTAACAATCGACAGTCTCCTGTTATAGACCCAGTACATCAGGATACAGTGGCCACTGGCCAGTTAGCATAACACCACAGGCCACAATCCCATAGCAGACTGCCAGCTCTGCCTCCTTGGGACCCAGGTCATTTCCCTAAATGCCCCAGCATCTTCCCTGTCTCCCAAACCATTCTCACCAAAAGTTCCATTCCCCAGCCCCTCCAAAGAGACGCTTCCTCTGCAGCCTCCAGGGCTGCTTGCCTGGTCTCCTAAACAACTAACTGCCTGGCTGGACTCCTAGAGCTGGGCCTCTTCAGGCCTGCAGACCTGGGGCCCATGTCAGCCCAGCCTGACTGCTCAAGATGCTCCAGTTCCCCCCAGCACAGCGCAGCCCATGTCACACCACCCCATTCTGTGACCCTCTGCATAGAACCTCCTCTCCTCTCCCACCTCTGGGGTCACCCGGACTCAGGCCCTAGTCCTCTGGCAGTCTCCTGAGGCCAACCCTTCTTTCTCTGCCTCTGACAGGGGCCCCCTCCCCACGAGGAGCAACACGCGAGTGCACACACACGCACACACTTCATTCACTGCCAGGTGTTGGCATCCAGTCCCAACCTGTGTCCTTCCCCATCGCACCCCCTAAATCTGGGTCCTGCTACACTCTCAGCCTGGCCCAGTAACAACCCCCATCCTTCTAATTTGGCAAATCTGATCCCAGGATGACAGTACCCTCCAATCCTCTACTGACATTCACTCTCTCCCTTCCCCAGGTTAGACCCCAGGGCCCTCCTGGGAACATGGAGTGGCCAGGGCCCTGAGACCTCTCCTGCCCCCTCGTGTCTTAATGGCCTCCAATCCCTTCCAGCCACTGTCCCCAAAATGCAGGTTCACCGGAGACATCAGGTGCCTGGAGATACTGGGGTGCCCCGGCTCCCAACCTCCAGTCTCATCATTCGCCCCCACGTCCCAGCACCTCCCCCACCCCATCCCCACGCGCTCCCCAAATATTGGGGTCCCGCCCCCCCGTTTCCCCCACCCCCAAGCTCACACTCCGCAGCTCCTGAGTCCGATCCTTCATCCTGCGACGGCTCCTCCTCCTCCTCGTCCTCCTGTCTCTGCTGCTGCTCTCCGCCTCCCACCTCGGAGCTGGAGGCCGGGGTCTGGGGGCGCGGGGTGGGGTGGGGGCGCCGGAGCCAATGAGAGGGACCTATGGGAGGGGGCGCGGGAGGGAGCGGTGGGCCGAGGGCCGGGCAGGGACAGG
>CM053415.1:14921390-15007622 GCA_028644305.1 Xerus rutilus | reverse complement strand
GGGTGGCCTAGGGGGTGGCGTGGAACGGCAGAGAGATGGGGTAAGGGAATGGACTCGGGAATAACCTGAGGAGAGGTGCTGTGGATCCCTCTACACCAAGAGATATAGATAGATTTTATGTTTCTGTCTCTGTGTGAGCCTGCGCACGACCACCTCTCTGTGAGCGTGTGTCCCTGCAGGAGGCTCTTTGGACACTAGAAATAGCAAGACTGACCCTCGGTGTAGCTTTTTGGATGCAAGGAATCAACCAAACACTCTCCAAGGGTGTGGGCTTGTTTTGAACGGCCTTCCCTACCCTACCTGTGAGCATCCCTGGCAGAGGTGGGTCTCAGGGCTCTGCTGCCTACCTCGAGGAACACGGTGCTCACTGCCTCCCAAGACCTCCTGGCTCATCTTTAGATTGCTCTGACTGTTAACAAAGTTTGCTCTAGTCTGGGGATGTAGCCTCAGTGGTAGAGCTTTTGTCTAGCACCACCATGACCTGGGTTGATCCCTAGCACTCCCTCCCCACAAATCCTTATTGAGAAGAGGAAATCTGTTACCCCTGGGGTGTGAGTTACCCTGTCCCCTCCCTCTTTCATGCCCTCCTTTCCTCTCCTCATCTCCTCATCTTAACACCACACCAACCTCCCTGTAATGGGGCTTTGGCTCCTTGTGGAACAGGCCTGGACCCTACTTTTACTAAGCATCCACTGATCTTGATTACCAGACCTTACCCTCCATGACCTTTTAGTAGCACTTGACCCAGATGACCTCTTCTGGAAACCCTGCTTTTCTTGACTACCCACCTGCCTCCTGCTTCTCGTTCCACACTGCCCCCAACCTATGGATGGTGTCTCCCAGCCTCATTCCAGGCTCCTCTTCTCCTGCAACCCTTCAATGTCAAGGTTCCCTGCATTGTATCCTAGGTTCTCATCTTTCTTTACACACACCTTTCTTTCTGCATCTACATGCCTGCAGTACCCACATCTGTACCTGCAAGACTGATCCCTCTCCTAAGAGGAAGCCCCTATTATGTATCTAAGCTAGCCACCAAGAACACAGATACAAAACATGTAGAGACATGAGTGGATCCATAACCATAGTGAGCTAGGCCAACTCTGACATTAGGAACCCCAAACACAGCGGTGCCCTTGCCCTCTTCAGAAATGCTCCTTCCTGTGCTCTCCATCAGGGATGGCATCTCCACTCACCTAGCCATTCATCACAGACATAAAGTTGTCCTTGCCTTCTTCCCCATTATAACAAGGCTACCACGATCTGAGTATCCACCATGTCCCATTCACTACACCTCTCAACCTCATAGCAGCTACTGCTATTATCCCCAGTGTACAGATCAGGGAACTGAGGCTTTAAATAGTTAAATCACATATCCAAGTTTACCAGATGGGATTCTTATATGCAGCTTTTGATTGCAAAGCCCATTCTTGTAAAACCACAGATATAGCTCTTCCCTCAACTGCCACATCCAGAGCAGTCTCCTGTGTCCTCTCCATCTCTATCACCTCTGGTCAATCTAAGTCCTCCTCATCTTAAACCAGGACCATCAGGACATCTTTTTCCCTGGTCTTCCCACTTGGAGCTCCTTTCCTTCATGTCCATCTTCCTCCCTGGCCCTCAAATGTGATAATGTTAACCCCCTGTACCAACACCTCCCACCCACCCCACGGCTTGCCAATACACTCAGAAGTCTGCTCTGCTGTTTGAATTCCACCACTATCACCTCAGGTCCTTTACCATATCCTTCCTATGCTGTGGACCCCTGGCCTTCATTGCACCAAGGAATCATGGACTCCCAGCTCTCACTGTGTGTTTGCTTTGCCTGGAATACCATTAAGCACCTTCTTTGACAGTCAGACTTCTCATCCTTCAAGGTCCAGATCAAACCTCCCTCAACAATCCAACTCACTAGATATGGGCTGAGCCTGCTTCCCAGCAAGACTAGACTGGGCCTGGCTGGTGTCTGCTTCTCCTCAGAGACATATATAAGGTCAGACATAAAGTAGATGCTCACTAAAAATCTGTATGACTGAATAGCTTGTTCCCTCACACATTTACCCAAGCATAAGGACAAAGAAAATAAACTCCAGGAAAGCAGCAAATTTTGCTTTGTTCATTGTTGGTGCTGTAGCCCCCAGCATGTAGCAGGTGCTCAGTAAGTATTTGGTAAATGAGTGAGTAAAATGTGTACAACTCAGATCTGGCTGCAGCTCTAAAGATGGACAGGCACACATGATGTGATGATGGTAATTCCTGTCATTGTCTAGTGATTTTAATTTTTTTGTTTGATTGTTTTTAATGCTTAGTATTGAACCCAGGTCCTTATATATGTTAAGCAAATGTAACACTGAGCTACATCACCCCAGTGATTCTGAACTTATCACATTCATGACCACTTAAAAGCCACCAAAATAAGCCTGTGAGTTGAGTTTCCTAAGTACCAGTCTTCAATACAGTATCCCTACTTGAGTGGTATTCCCCGCCCCTTTCTTGTACTAGAGATTAAACCCAGGGGTGCTCTACCATTGAACTACATTCCCAGGCCTTATTTATTTACTTATTTATTTGGTACTGGGGATTGAATTTAGGGGTACTCGACCACTGAGCCACATCTCCAACCCTATTTTGTATTTTTTATTTAGAGGTGCTTAGCACCTCGCTGTTGCTGAGGCTGGCTTTGAACTCGTGATTCTTGTTTCTCAGCCTCCCAAAGTGCTGGAATTACAGGTGTTCACCACCGCACCTGGCTCCCAGGAGTTTTTTGGTTTTTGGGTTTTTTTTGTTTTTTGGTTTTTTTTGGTACTGGAGATTGAACTCAGGGGCACTCGACCACTGAGCCACATACCCAGCCCTATTTTGTGTTTTATGTAGAGACAGGGTCTCATTGAGTTGCTTAGCGCCTCGCGGTTGCTGAGGTTCGCTTTGTCCCAGGACTTTTTTATTTTTTTATTTTGAAACAAGATCTTACTAAATTGCTGAGTCTGGCCTCAAACTTGCAACCTTCCTGCCTCAGCTAGGATTACATGTGCCACCATGCCCAGCTCCTAAGGAAGACTTCAGGTGGAGAAATTTATACACAGTTTATCAGCATGCTGGGCTCTCATGTTAAAGGACCCCATCTGATTAATCTCTGCTCCCTTTCTGACACAGGACCTATCATACCTGTTGTGCTCAGAAACAAAAGAGTGAATACACATTTGACCTACTGGTCCATTAGCTAGTATTTATTTAGACTCACCTCTTTGTGCCAGGATTTACTCATTGGTGATCCTAGGTTTTAGTACAGAGTTTAAGTAACCTGCTCAAGGCAGGAGCTTGGATCCAATCCACACAGAAATCCCAGGATCAGATTATTCTCCTGTCAATTGGTCTTTACCTCCCTGGGGACTCATTCCAGCAAAGTCAGCATTATGCAGAGACAGGATTATAGCATTGCCTTTCTAGAGACATCTGAGAGAACTGATGACCTTATAACATTGAGTTTTCCTATCCATTTACATGGTATATCTATTCGTTAACTTTGAACCTCTTTAAAGATTTTTAACAAAATTTAAAAATTGTAAGCCATGAGCCGGGCACGGTGGCGCAAGCCTGTAATCCCAGTACTTAGGGAGGCTGAGACAGGAGAATCGTGAGTTTAAAGCCAGCTTCAGCAATGGCAAGGTGCTAAGCAACTCAGTGAGACCCTGTCTCTACATAAAACACAAAATAGGGCTGGGGATGTGGCTCAGTGGTCAAGTGCCCCTTAGTTCAATCCCTGGCTGACAGATTCACTTGGACTTCTTAGCCTCCAGAACTGTGAGAAATATGTATCTGTTGCTTAAACTATCCAGTCTATGTATTTTGTTATAGCAGCCCAAGATGACTAACACATATTTCTTGGTTTAACATTATTCAGAGATACCCTTTTACCACTTTTTTTTCTTTTGGGTGGTTTTGTGGATCAAACCTAGTGTTTCCTGCAGGCTGAGCAGGTACTCTACTACTGAGCTACATTCCCAGGCCCTCTTTTATCATTGTTCTTTCATTGGGATCTTTTTTTAAACATGGACTTGCTAAATGATCCAGGCTGGCCTTGAGCTCACAATCCTCCTACCTTAGTTTCCTGATTAGCTGGGGTTACAGGAATGCGCCATTGCACTGGGCTCACTCTTTGACATATATTTTTTAGAAATATAGTACATTTACACAGTTCAAAAATCTAAATAATATAAAAGGTATGCAGTAAAATTCTTACTCTAACAATTGTACTAACCACCTTATTCCCATGGACCACTTCTAGGGAACTTGGATTAGTTTCTTTTCTTTGGGAATTGAACTCAGAGGCACTCAACCACTGAGCCACATCCCAGCCCTATTTTGTGTTTTATTTAGGGACAGGGTCTCACTGAGTTGCTTAGTGCCTCGCTGTTGCTAAGGCTGGCTTTGAACTCGCGATTCTCCTGTCTCAGCTTCCCAAAGTGCTATGATTATAGGTGTGCACCACCGCACCCAGCTTGGATTAGTTTCTTACATCACTTCCCAAGATTTCTTTAAGAGAATACAAACACATCTCCCCCACATACACATCTTCTTCTTCATAGCAGCTTCATTCAAAAAATTGCCAAAACTTGGAAGCAACCAAGATAAGATGTTCTTTAGTAGATGAGTGAATAAAAACAAAAATAGTACATCTGGATAATGGAATATTATTTAGCACTAAAAAGAAATGAGCTATCAAGTCTTACAAAGACATGGAGGAAAATAAAATACATATTGCTAAAACTAATCTGAAAAAACTACATACTGTGTGATTTCAAGTATTTAACATTCTTTCAAAGGCAAAGCTATGGAGACAGTAAAAAGATCTCTGGTCTCCAAGAGATGAGGAGGTGAGTAAATGAAGTGCTTGGGACTTTACGGCAGTGTAATTATCCTGAGTGATACTATGTGGGATACATGTCATTATGCATTTGTCAAACCCATAGAAAGTATAACATAAGGAATGAAATCTAATGGAAATTATGGACTTGAATGAATGATAACATAGTTCGGATTCATGAATTTTAACAAATGTACCACATTAATTCAAAATGTTAATAACAGGAGAAGCTGAATGAGGAACACATGGGAACTCTGTACTTTCAGCTCAATTTTTCTGTAAACCTGAAACTGCTCAAAAAGAAGTTTTATTAATTAAAACAAAACTGAAAACTAAATTGTAGTCTATGATTCTATGTAGCTAAATCTCCCTCCACCCTCCATATTGGGGATTGAACCCAGTGGGGCTCTGCCATTGAGCTACATTCCCAGTCTTTTTTAATTTTTATTTTGAGACAATATCTTCCTAATTTGCTCAGGTTGACCTCAAACTTGAAGTCCTCCCTCCTTAGCTTCCCAAGCTGCTGGAATTACAGGAGTGTGCTACTGTATCCAGTTTAGCTAATTTTTTTTGTACCAGGGATTGAACTCAGGGGTGCTTAACCACTGAGACACATCCCTAGTCCTTTTTATTTTTTATTTTGAGACAGGGTCTTTCTAAGTTGCTTAGGGCCTCACTAAGTTGCTGAGGCTGTCTTTGAACTTGTGATCCTCCTGCCTCAGCCTCCTAAACCACTGGGATTACAGGCATGTGCCACTGTGTCCAGCTTAGCTAAATTCTTTTTTTTTTTTTTTTTTGGTACTGGGGATTGAAGTCAGGGGTACTCGATCACTGAGCCATATCCTCAGCCCTATTTTGTGTTTTATGTAGAGTCAGGGTCTCACTGAGTTGCTTGCTTAGCGCCTCGCCGTTGCTGAGGCTGGCTTTGAACTCGCGATTCTCCTATCTCAGCCTCCCTAAGTGCTGGGATTACAGGCTTGAGCCACCGCACCTAGCTAAATTCTTTTAAAAAAAATTTTTTTTTCTGGGGGCTGGGGCCATAGCTCAGTGGTAGAACACTTGCCTCACAAGTATGAGGCACTGGGTTCGATCCTCAACACCACGTAAAAAAAAATAAAGCAATTGTGTCCATCTTAAAAATTTTTTTTTTTTTTCTGGAAGCTGGGAGCGGTGGTGCAAGCCTGTAATCCCAGCACTTAGGGAGGGTGAGACAGGAGAATCGTGAGTTCAAAGCCAGCCTCAGCAACGACAAGGTGCTAAGCAACTCAGTGAGATCCTGTCTCTACATAAAACACAAAACAGGGTTGGGGATGTGGCTCAGTGGTCAAGTGCCCCTGAGTTCAGTCCCCAGTACCAAGAAAAAAAATTTTTTTTCTGGGGCTGGGATTGTAGCTCAGTGGTAGAGCGCTTGCCTTGCATGCATGAGGCAGTGGGTTCAATCCTTAGCACCACATAAAAACAAATAAACAAAATAAAGATATTATGTCCATCTACAACCAAAAATATTTAAAAAAATATTTCCTTAGTTATCAATGGACTTTATTTTATTTATTTATATGTGGTGCTGAGAATCGAACCCAGGGCCTCACACATACTAGGCAAGTATTGTACCACTGAGCCACAACCCCAGTCCTTAAATTCTTAAAAAGTCTGTCGTCAAGGCATCAAGGATGATTAGGCATGAGGATGATTAGGACCCAGCACAGCCATGACAGGACCCAGTCTAGCTATGGCTCTCTCTACCTTTTGTCCTTCTTGGTTGAGAGAGAAGGAACTTGTATAAGTGTGTGTCCTGTTTTTTGGCAAATAGTGAGAAGGCAGAGCTTTCTTGTATCTGCTTCTTTACAATTGCCTTCAAGTAAAATGCTAAAGGGACATATTTTTTAAAAAAAATTTTAGACATAATACGTTTATTATTTTATTTCTTTTTTTATGTGGTGCTGAGGATTGAGCCCAGTGCTTCACACATGCTAGGCAAGCACTCTACCACTGAGCCACAACTCCAGCCTCTAAAGGGACATATTTTGAAGAGGTATATTCTGACCTCCTACAGTATGTTCAAACCAGGTTGCTTACCCTTTCGCAGTGTAATGCTCATCAATTTTTTCCTCATCTTTTTTTTTTAGTTGTGGATGGACACAATATCTTTATTTATTTTTATGTGGTGCTGAGGATTGAACCCAGTGCCTCAAGCATGCAAGGCAAGTGCTCTACCACTGAGCTACAATCCCAGCCCTTTCCTCATCTTCTTATTCCTCTTAGCACATTCAGAGTATAACATACCTTCCAGGCCTGGCGATGAGGCAATACAGGCTGATAACCAGAAGGGAGAAATCATCCTCTTGAGAGCATATTATGGTTTGTGTCTGAATGCCCCCCAAAGCTCATGTGTTAAAGATGTGATTTCCAGTGCAGCAATTACCAGAGGGGGCTTTTAGGAAGCGACAGGATCATGAGGGCTCAGGCCTCATCAGTGGATTCATCCACTGCTAGCTGCATGAACTACTGGGAGGTGGTAGAGACTGTGCACAGTAGGGCATGGTTGGAAGAAGTAGGTCACTGGGAGCATGACCTTGGGGACTATATCTTGTCCCTGGCACTGCCTCCTTCTTTCTCTGCTTCAGGGCTACCATAAGCTGAGAAGCTTTCCTCTGCCACACCCTTCTGACAGGACATTTCTGCCTTGGAGCCAGCAGACCCTGGACTGAAACCCCCAAAACTGTGAGACAAAACAAACTTTTCCTTCTTCAAGTTGTTTATGTCAGGTATTTTGGTCATAGAGACAAAAAGCTGACTAACACACAGTGTCAGGCACCTAGGCCTGACCTGCACAGAACATACACTTTTTTTTTCTTATGCAATGGTAAGCATGATATCCTTATTGTACACTCTCATATTTATTTATTTAAAATTTTTTTAGTTTAATCCCCCAGTGCCAAGGATTGAACTCAGAGGTACTCGACCACTGAGCCACATTCCCAGCCCTATTTTGTGTTTTATGTAGAAACAGGGTCTCACTGAGTTGCTTAGCGCCTCGCCATTGCTGAGTCTGGCTTTGATCTCACGATTCTCTAGTCTCAAGAGAATCTCTCCCAAAAGTGCTGGGATTACAAGCGTGAGCCACGCCTGGTTTCATATTTAAATAACAAATATTTCATATTTCTGTATAGTGAGGTTCCTAATTCTTTTTGATATCTTTAACCCGCTGATGGACAAGTTTCTGATCTATCACAAACAACACCAATAAAGACACAGATGTGATTAAGTTGAAAATATATTCTCCCATTCTTTAAAGTTGGTATGGATTTGTGACTTGCTTTGAATAGAATATTCTAGAAGCCATGTGAAGATTCATAACAGGACTACAAGAGGCAATGCAGCTTCCACTTTTACCTTCTTGGAACCCTGAGGTCACTATGCTATGAATAAACCCAGAATGAAGTGTCACACGCAGGGAGTGGCTCAACCACCCCAGCCAAGTTAGCCATCAGAGCTAAGATCTCAGACACATGAGTATGAGTGAACCCATCTTGGATCAGCCTGCTCCAGCAGAAGTGCCAGCTGACTGTAGCTGCTTGCATAATCCAAGGCAAGACCAGCAGAAAAACCACCCAGTTACTTTCAGAGTCTGTAAAAACAAAAATGGTTGCTTTAGTCCAGTAAGTAGCCCCATGTTTCTAAGGGATGATTTCTTATGTGGCAGTAGCTAATATGGTGGGAATCTCTTCTGGTTTTTCAAAAGTAGGATTGCTGGTTCAAAGTACATATACAGTCAGGTGTGGTGGCACACTCTTATAATCCCAGCCACTCAGGAGGCTGAGATAGGAGGCTCATATTTTTGAGGTCAACTGTGGCAACTCAGCAAAATCCTGTCTTACCCTAAAAGATGGCTGGGGATGTGGCTCAGTGGTAGAGCACACCTGAATTCTGCTGTAAAAAACATGGAGGGGTATAAGTGCATTTTTTTAGTACTGAGGATTGAACCCAGGGCCTTGTGCATGTTAGGCAAGTACTCTACCTCTGAGAGACATCTCATCCCATTTATTTATTTGTTTATTTATTTATTACCAGGGATTGAACTCAGGGGCACTCAACCACTGAGCCACATCCCCAGCTCTATTTTGCATTTTATTTAGAGACAGGGTTTCACTGAGTTGCTCAGTGTCTTGCCTTTGCTGAGGCTGGCTTTGAACTCACGATTCTCCTGTGTCAGTCTATGAAAGTGCTGGGATTACAGGCATGTGCCATTGCGCCCAGCTTCATTCTTTTTTATTTTTTCTGTGGTACTTGGGATTGAACCCAGGATATATGCTACATCCTCAGCCTTTATTTATTTATTTATTTATTTATTTATTTATTTATTTATTTATTTATTTATACTAAGGATTGAAGCTAGGGTGCTTAACCACTGAGCCCCACATCCTTAGTCCTTTTATTTATTTTTTATTTTGAGACAAGCTTTTGTGATGCTGCTTAGGGCCTCACGAAGTTACTGAGGTTGGCCTGACAAAGTGTCTTGTCAACTTTATGGGCTTAAACTAATTCAATAAACAAAAAATAGCATTTCAGTATTTTTGTTTTTTTGTGGAACTGGGGATTTAATTCAGAGGTGTTCTACCATTGCTCTACATCTCCAGCCCTTTCTATTTTTTATTTTGAGATAAAGTCTTGCTAGGTTGCTGAAGCTGGCCTCAAATTTGCCATCCTCACGCCTCAGCCTCCTGAGTAGCTGGAATTACAGACATGAGCCACTGTTCAGTATTACCTTAATTTTCATTTTTATTACTATGCGTGATGTTGGACATATGCATACATGTTTAAGGCCTATGTATTTTCTTTCTCATGAACTGTCATGTTCTTTGCCTATTTTTATTATACTACTTGTCTTTTTTTATCAATACGCGGGGACTCTTTACACAGTAGGGAGAGTAGTTGTTTGTGTATGATAAGAATTGTACATATCTTTATATCTATATACTTCCTAATTTGTCTTTTGGTTTTGCTTATGTTTTTACCATGCAGAATTTTTCATAGAGACAGATGTATTAATCTTTTCTTTTATAGTTGCTGGATTCTGAGTTGGAGTTGGAAAAGCTTTCCTCATTTTGAGACTTACAAAGAATTTTCCCCTTATTATCTTGTGGTGTTTTTTTTTTTTTTTTTTTTTTTTTTGGTACTGGGGATTGAACTCAGGGCCACTCGACCACTGAGCCACACCCCCAGCCCCATTTTGTGTTTTTTATGTAGAGACAGGGTCTCACTGAGTTGCTTACCGCCTCGCCATTGCTGAGGCTGGCTTTGAACTCGTGATTCTCCTGTCTCAGCCTCCCTAAGTGCTGGGATTACAGGCTTGAGCCACCGCGCCCGGCTTCTTGTGGTGTTTTTATGAAGCTTATCCTGACAAATAATGTTATCCATTTTATTTATTTATTTATTTATTTATTTATGTATTTATTTATTTATCTATTTATTTATTTATTTACAGTGCTGAGGATCTGGACCCAGGGTTTTGCACATGCTACCTAAATGCTCTACCACTGATCTATATGCTCAGGCATTCCATCACCTTTAGAATAAAGTTCAAGGCCAAAATATTGGCATGAGTGACAGTGTCACTTTTCACCCATGTGAAGAGGAAACACAGGAAGACAGGAAGCTGGTTTAGGTTTTCAGGGGTAGGTGATGCATCCTGTTTTGTATATTTTGGGCTTAAGATGCCTGTGAGGCCTCCAGGAGGGGACATCCAGGAAGCCAGTGGATCTGGGATGTGGAGCTCAGGAGAAAGTTTAGGTTGGAGATGCAGCTTTGGAAGCAAGAATATGGATGTCAGTTAAAACTGTGGAGCGTGTGTAGAATATGAAGAGGGGAAGGTCACTCAGATGGAACTATAGGGAGTAGTCAAGTTCAGGCCTCAGACAGGCTCATGAGGACAGAACTATGGGGGCTCCATCCATGGATCATGGGGTTTGTACAGAAATAGTCTTGGTGATAGGAGGCCTTTAAGTGACACATGGGTAGGTTCTTTGGCTTCTGGAGAGGAGAAAAAGTAAACGAGGAAAGAGGAGGACCAACAATCTCTCCAAAAGTCAGTTCCAGCCCAGCAGGTTTGGAGACCTTGTAACAGAGGAGCAGAGACCACTCTCAGTCAGCATGCATCATTCCCTCCTCCTCCCAGATAATCCAAAACAGGGCATCAATAGGTGGCAGCTAGTTCCCAAAGGTGGCTGGAACATGCAGAGCCACCCCTAGCTGGTATTTTCCTTGGATCATAGTTTAATGGTTGAGAGTACAGACTATACCACTGCACTATCTGGCTTCAAATCCTAGCTTTGTCATTTACTAACTGTGAAACTTTGGGCAAATTACTTAACTTCTCTGTGGTCAGTTTCCTTTCCTGTAAAATGAGGACAGTAATAGCATCCATCTTATAGAATTGTTATGATTAAATGGGTTAATATTTATAAAATGTTTATATTGGGGCCTGGCACATATAAGTGCTATATAAATATTAAATGAAAAAGAAATAATTCTATTCACTCATGACATGAATATTTATTGACCAGCTAGTATACGTGAAACACTGTTGTAGGTGCTGGAGACACACTAGTGTATGAGGCAGGTGAAAATCTCTGTCCTCATGAAGTTTTTTTTTTTTTGTACTAGGGATTAAACCCAGGGGCTTAACTACTGAGCCACACCCCCAGCCTTTTTTTTTTTGAGCCAAGGTCTTGCTAAGTTGCTGAGACTGGCTTTGAACTTGTGATCCTCCTGCCTCAGCCTCCCATTAGGATTACAGGTGTGTTCCACCATACCTGACTTAATGAAGTTTCTTTTTCTGTTTTTAAAAATATCCTTATTTAAATAATTTATTTTTTATGTGGTGCTGAGGATCAAACCCAGGGTCTCACACATGCTAGGCTCTACCACTGAGCTGCAACCACAGCCCCATGAAGTTTTTATCTAGTGAGTATGGTGGAGATGAAGATAGACAATATATAGAAGATAGACAATATATAAATAAGAAAAATATACAGTATGTCAGATCCAAGTGGAGACATGAGAGATATGCAGGAATTAATAAGTAGATTAGCACTTGATGTACAGTGGCGCTCAGGACATGGAAAGGGGAAGGCAGGCTTTAGACAAGCAACCACATGGAATACCCAGAAGAGACACTGGGGCTGCTGAAAGCCTCAGAGTAACAACTAACATCATTGCCTTCATAAAACAGAAGCAAACACTTACATAGCACTATCCTGTAGCAGGTCTGCTTATTCACTTTATTTATGTCATCTCATTTAATCCTTACAGCAACTCTATGAGTTTAGTACCACTATTCTTCCCATTTTTCAGATGGAAACTAAGGTACAGAGAGGTTAAGTAACTTGCCTCACAGAGTTAGTAGATGAATGAGCTGGGATCTCTGCCCAGGTCATCTGGCTCCAGTGTTGATGGGATCAGACCTGCAGAGAGAAGAGATAGGACAGGTCGCTAAGCATCAGGACCAGGTGGAGCCTGAGCTTCAGACAGACTGGAAAGCATACATACTCCTCAACACCTACATACCCAAGACCCACTATACTTAATGCAAACTTCAAGGTCACTCAGAGGGCTTGGAAAAAACAAAAACAAATTGATATCTCTGATTGGCCTGTCTCTTCTACATACTGCTCCATGAAGCTTTAAGTCCATCTTCTTGTGACCGTTAGTAACCATCCCAAAGCCCTATAATCCCACCCAGAGACCATATATGAAATAATGAATATCATATTCCTGAGATGCTTAATAGAGCCATCAACAACTTCATATTGCAGCTTGGGACCAAGAAATCATCAAGCTGGGCAAAATGGTGCAAGCCTGTAATCTCAGTGATTTGGGAGGCTGAGGCCAGAGGATTGCAAGTTTGAGGATAGCCTTTGCAACTTAGCAAGACCCTGCCTCAAAATAAAAAGTAGAAAGGGCTGGGGATGTAGCTAAGTGATATAGCCACTGCATTAAATACTCACTACAAAAAACAAAGTCATAAAGAGGCTGAGATACAGGGGCTGGGGTTATGGCGCAGTGGTAGCGTGCTCGCCTAGCACGCGGGAGGCACTGGGTTCGATCCTCAGCACCACATAAAAAAAAAAATAAAATAAAGCTATTCTGTTTGTCTACAACTAAAAAATAAATATTTAAAAAAAAAAAAAAAAAAAAAAAAAAAAGAGGCTGAGATACAAAAGCAGATGAGATTCAGGGCCCAGAGAGAACTGGAATGCAGTAGTAAAATCCCAGAGGGGAAACCCTCATGAATTTTTAAGATTCTTCTAACCTACCTTGATATGATCCAATTCTTACCTTAGGCAAGGCAGAAACTGCCAGACTAAGTTGTTAAATGAAGAAATTGAGTCACAGAGAGAAGCAATCATTCAAGATCACACACAGTCAGGTGTCCAAGAGTTCTTCCACTTCTAGAGAGAGAAAAGATTGGGCAGGAGGCAACTGGCAAGTCTCCTAATTAAAGAGGCACAGGTTAAACTGGAAGACCCCAAAGCAGAGAAATTCTTCTTTATGATCTTTAGGGAACCTTACCTTTAACATACTGAAAAGCCTGCCAACCCAATTCCCTCTGTGCTTTAATTGGGCAGCATTATCTTCACTCCATCCCTGAGCCACATCCCCAGCCCTTTTTTATATTTTATTAGAGACAGGGTCTTGCTAAGTTGCTTAGGGCCTGGCTAAATTGCTGAGGCAGGCTTTGAACTCTCAATCCTCCTGTCTCAGCCTCCTGGGCCTCTGGAATTACAGGTGAGCATCACTGCAGCCAGCAAGAGCAGGGCATATTGATAAAGGTGATCCTCCTCTCCATCCCCCTGATGTTCCCGTTGTACAATGGAAAATCAAAGCCCAGACACAAGAAGTGACTCTGGATTTTGTAGCAACTCAGGCAAGATAATATAGGTTTCCTGACCAGGAATACTGGAAAGGGACTCTTTCTTCTCTTGCTTGAACCTTTGCATGAGCCCACCGCAAAGGGCTATGTTCTTTACATATGCATATGATCTATGCATTCTTGGCTATGCAGAGACTGAGTGCCTTGGGAACTCCTCCTATACAGTGTAAGTTCCACAAGAGCAGAGATTTTTGTGTGTTAGTTCCTGATGTATCTCCGGTCCCTGGAACAGTGTCTGGTCCACAGTATGTGCCCAATAATTATTAGTCAAGTGAATGTATAGGGAGCCAGGTTTAGGGAAGTGGCACAGTGAGAGAGCCTGAAGCCTAAAGATCAGGGAACCATGGGCTTTGTCTTCGTATACACGACAGGCTAAAATTCTGTTCAGGAGAATTTCGTGAGTCTTTACACCGGTAGGTACTGAACTTGATGCTGAGGATTTACTTAAGAGCAAGACAGTCATGCTCTGACCTCAGGCCAAAGGTAGGAGTTGGGGGTGTGAGTGGCAAGGAAGCAGCCCGCTCACCCTAATACAGACATTTTTTTTCTCAGCTTGAGCTGCCCTGAAATGGTCTCGCTGATCGGAAATTGGTGAGTGCAGCGGGACTGCAGTGTTCTGCAGGGCGCCGGCCGCCCACCTGTCAGAGGCTGAGCCAGGAGTATGCGGAAGAAATTTCTGCCTTGGGTGAGGTCACTTTCCACCCCCAGATTCTCTGCCTACAAACTCCTGCAATTCTTTGACGTTGAAGACTTCGCATCTTGTTATTTTCTGACTTTCAAGGTCCCATGATGCTGACAGTCCCCAATTCTAAGTCGTAAGTCTGCCCACGTCCCTGGTCCCCAAAAGAATAAAGGCAATCCAGCCAGTGTCCCCCCAACCTTCTGCCTCAAAAGGTCTTTGGGATAGTCAGTGGCCCCCTCCCCACCTCGCGGGGGCTGTAGGGGAATAGCTCAGAGCCCGGGTGCCGTGGACGTCGTGAGACTGGTTCCTGAGGCAGCGTTGACAGAGCTGCAACACGTGACAGTCAGAGTCACGTTCTGCGGTTTGCTAGGCTGGGACCGACCCGCTCACGTGACGCGAGGGGCGCCATGGGGTGATATGAGATGCGGGTCTCTCCGATTACATACAAATGACGCATTCCCACCTCTTTTGGCAACAGATTTCTGTTGGAAAATGCGACGGTTCCGGTAAAGGGGGCGGGCTCTAGCGTGCAAGCAGTTTGTCTTCCGTTCGGGGCTGGATAGCTTCCGACCTCGCCTTTCCCTCCGGCGAGGAAGAGACGCGACCTCCTGCGCATGCCTCAACCATCCCAGAGGGGCGGGGCTGAGGCTACGGGAGCGGGAGGGGGGAAGAAAAGGGAATTCCAACCTGTGGAACTTTGGGGGTCCTGAGGTCGGCTCCTTCGCATTGACTGTGGACAGTGTTAGGGGCAGGGCCTTTGGCGGCTCATGAGGGTGTTGGGGTCCGCAGGGTGAGAGAGGAGACTGTCAGTGCGAGTGGGGTGCGGGACTTCCAAACTTAGAATCTTGAGGCCCTCTGGGCTCAGACGCCGGGGAGAGAGCTCCCGCCGCCATGCGGGACAGGACCCGCGAGCTGAGGCAGGTAAGAAGCTGGGAAAGGAGGATTCGGGGCAGGAGGGACTGGAATGCAGGAGCCCTGGTCTTCGGGACTGGGAGGGGTGCTAATGGCCAGGAAGGAAAATCCTGGAAGACAAATGGGTCCTGCGGAGCGACAACTGCAGCAAAGAAACGGTGCCAGTGACTTCTGCCCTGGCAGGGGGATAACAGTTCGGATGATGAGGACAAGGAGCGAGTCGCGCTGGTGGTGCACCCAGGCACAGCTCGGCTGGGGAGCCCAGACGATGAATTCTTCCAGAAGGTAAGGGGCAGGGGTCTTGGCCAGGATTATCGAGAGGGTAGAAGGACCGAGGAGCAATGAGGTCTGGAGTACCCCATATCTCTAAAGCCCTCTCGGTCATCCTTCTTAGGTCCAGACAATTCGGCAGACTATGGTCAAGCTGGAGAATAAAATCCGGGAGTTGGAGAAGCAGCAGGTCACCATCCTGGCCACGCCCCTTCCCGAGGAGAGTATGTGAAACCGCTGGTGTAGGCATGCTCAGCCCGATGGATTGTGGGGGTTGTAGTTAAATGCTGGGTGATTTTTTGAGGTGGGGGCTGTGGTTTGGGAGCCAAGGCCTTTTCTTGTTTAGGCATGAAGCAGGACCTGCAGAACCTGCGTGATGAGATCAAACAGCTGGGAAGGGAGATCCGCACCCAGCTGAAGGGTGAGCTCTTAGGTCCTTTGACAGATCCTCCCTCCCTTTGTTTCTGCCCTGTTCCTGGTATGTCTGGGGAGTTTGTGGCTCAGAGAGGCCAGTGATATATCCAGCGGTCCTCGGTCTAGAATCCCCGTGCCCTGGCATCCAGTCCACTTTCCATAGCATATCCCTGCCTCTCAGATTCCTTTATTTATAATGAAACCATTTACTCCTATAGTTTTTGCTGCTCAATGTGCATTCTTTGGACAGATAGATGGAGGTTTTGTTATGAGTCTTCTTCATACTCATGGGAACCCACTGATGTAATGCAAGGAAAAATAAATTTTCTCATGCTAAAGCTCAAAATTGGTGGTCTCCCCGCCCCCCACCCCGTGGTGTTGGGGATCTAACCCAGGGCCTTGTGCATACTGTGCACACACTACCACTGAGCAACATCCCCAGCCCCTAGTCATTTTATAATAAATTATAGTTCCCTAAAAATTGCCCCAGAAATGAGAAGCTCCCTATTTGGTAGCTGGGATCTGGCAGTGGCCCTGTTTCCTGGCTTCCAATTTTCATAAGTCTTGAGTCAATCTCTTTTTCACCAGACTCTTCTGTCTTCCCACAGCCATAGAGCCTCAGAAGGAGGAAGCTGATGAGAATTCTAATTCCGTCAACACGAGAATGAGAAAAACCCAGGTGGGTTTATTTTTCCTAGAACTAGGACATTTCAGTAAGTGGTTCATAAATCATTTAATGGGAGATGTATGAAGGAAGGGTCCTTTAGAGATCCTTGAGTCTAACCTGAAGATTTTTCAAATAGGGAGACTGAGGCTCAGAAAGAGAAAGAACTCACTTAAGGTGAAGAACCTAGATGGCCTGATACAAAATCTATTTTAACACCCTGCTTTCTTCTTCTCCATTCAGTGAATCTCTTTGTCCCCAGACATGGCCTTGGCTTTGCTACAGGAGACATACTTTACAAGAAATGAGATGGAGAATATGGGTTGATTAGGGAGCAAACACATTATTCATGTAGGACTTGGTGGCTCTGCCCAGAAAATGAGAAGGAAAAGTCAGAAATGACTGGCAACTTTCCTGCCTACATGGCAGAGACATCCTTGGCCCCATGGACAGTATTCAAGAAATCAGGAAGAGGAACTTTGCTGGGGCAGTACTGAAGAGGAACTTCCCTGCGATGACATCTTAGTAAGGAGATTTGAAATGATCAGATTGGCTCCCTCGGGGTGTCCTGGGTGAGGAGTGGCTTGGGGTTCTTTGAACCCAAAATCCCTATCTTTGAGGGACTTATATTCTAGTGGGGCAGGACAATCACCATAATAATAAAAACACAGTAAGTATTAAGGACAAAAGAGTAGGAGAAGAGGGTCAGAGAGTGCTGAGAATGTAGGGTTGCAATTTCAGTGAGGTAGAGGGCTGAGGGTAGAGCTCAGTGGTAGTGCTTGTGCTTAGGATGTTCAATCCCCAGTCACTAGTGCCACAAAAAATAAGTTTTAAAAAAGGTGGAGAAAAGCTGGGTGTGGTGGTGCATGTCTGTAATCCCAGTGGCTCCGGACGCTGAGGCAAGAGGATCAAGAGTTTAAAGCCAGCCTCAACAAAAAGCAAGACACTAAGCAATTCAGACCTTGGGGCTGGGATTGTGGCTCAGTGGTAACGGGCTTGCCTCGCATGCCTGAGGCACTGGGTTCGATCCTCAGCACCACATAAAAATAAATAAACATATTGTGTGTCTATCTACAACTAAAACAAAAAATTTAAAAAAAAAAAAAATTCAGACCTTATCTATAAATAAAAAATACAAAATAGGGATGGGGATGCAGCTCAGTGGTCGAGTGCCCCTGAGTTCAATCCACAGTACCAAAAAAAAAAGGGTAGAGAAAAGCCAGGCGTGATGGCACAAACCTGTAATCCCAGTGGCTTGGGAGGCTGAGGCAAGAGGATCGTGAGTTCAAAGCCAGCTTCAGCAAAAGGGAGGTGCTGAGCATCTCAGTGAGACCCTGTCTCTAAATAAAATACAAAAAATAGGGCTGGGAATGTGGCTCAGTGGTTGAGTAGCCCTGAGTTCAATTCCTGATACTCTCCCCTGCCAAAAAAACAAAACAAAACAAAAACAGTGGAGAAAGCTTCATTCATGAGGTGACATTGGAACAAAGATTTAAAGATGTTTGTGGGGAATAAGCATGCTAGACAGAAGAAGCAGTGATTTCACAGGCTGGTGATATAAGTAAGGAGTAAGCAACAATCTGGAGGGAGGGAGGTAAGATCAGAGTTAATGGGGATAGGAGCAGATCATGTAGGGCCATTTAGGCCCTGGTTAGGGCTTTGGCTTTCACTCAGAGAAGTAAGGGAGCCTGTCAAGGTAGTTAAGGCAGTAGGTACCTCATGACAATTCATGATTGCTCACTATATCCTTGGGATACTGAGGCCCAGATAAGCAGGGATCCTCCTGAGGTATTCTCCATCTTTAGCATGGGGTCCTGTCCCAGCAATTTGTGGAACTCATCAACAAGTGCAACTTGATGCAGTCTGAATACCGGGAGAAGAACGTGGAGCGTATTCGGAGGCAACTGAAAATCAGTGAGTTGGAGCTCTAGACCTGTGGGGTCAGGTAATGCTGACCCAGCTCTGAGCTGGCCTTTTCTTTCACAGCCAATGCTGGAATGGTTTCTGATGAAGAGCTGGAACAGATGCTGGACAGTGGGCAGAGTGAGGTGTTTGTGTCCAATGTGAGTAGCCATGGCCAACTTCCCTCTGCTGGGCCTCCCACCTTCTCTGATCCCTAGTGCCTTTTGATTCAGGGCATACTACAGCCCAGGGGGAATTAGTCAATATACTTGAAGTCACTCATCAGGTTCCTGGCTTTGCTCCTCGGCCAGGGGACTGCCCCCAAAACTCAACAGGAGCTTATGACCTGTTGCTGGTCACCTTGTGACCTATTCCCCCTCTTCTGTCCACCTCCCTCCCAGATACTGAAGGACACACAGGTGACTCGACAGGCCCTAAATGAGATCTCAGCCCGACACAGTGAGATCCAGCAGCTTGAACGCAGTATCCGTGAGCTTCATGAGATCTTCACTTTTCTAGCTACTGAGGTGGAGATGCAGGTGGGCGCCCTAGGCAGCCCCCAGATGGGAGGCTGTGCATAGTCAGAGCCCCCAGTCTCGACCTAGGACCAATCTCCACCCTTAGACTCTCTCCTGGGCTTTTGTGCTCTTCCAGATTTGGCCATGCCCCAGGTGGCCCCTACTTCCATCCCTAGCCAGATCCCCAGAATTGTGCCTGCCTTCACAGCTACCCAGATGGTCACTCCTTTAATACATAACCTCCCATCCATCTCTCCAACTTGCACCTACCCCAGGTATAGCCTCAATCGTGGTTCCTCCTCTACCAATAGAACCCACCTTCATGATTCTAAGAGCTCCCAAGTTTCCCCCTAGAGAACCTGCCTTCTAAAATTTATCCAAGGTTGGGGTGTCAGATGGTGTTCCTCTGGCCCATTATAGGGGCTGAGGTAAGCTTCCAGCCCTGTCCTTGAGGAGCTGACCTCAGTAGTGCTACAGCCAATGCCCCTTTGCAGCTGGGATTCATGGGAAAGGGCTTTCATTCAGTAGGAGTACCAGGACCTGAAGGCTGGTAGTGCCAGGAGGAGGCAGGAACAGGGAGGGCTTCACAGCAGCTGGGAGACAGACATAGAAGAATGGATGAATTCAGACAGATTTGTGAGGGGACAAAAGTTCACCATTTGTGGAAAAGGTAGGAGCCATTTGAGGCCCTTGTCTCCAACCTACCCCTGCAAATGGAGGTTGTATGGAGCAAGGGAACAAGGGAGAAGGGACCACATGATTGAAGGGGACCAGGAAACCATCCTTAGGAGTTGGAACTTTTATCAGATCTGGTCCTGCCAGATCTTTGTTAGTGTATTTTTTTTTCTGCTAGGACTGTCCTTAGTCATTTGTGGCTGGGGTGGGCAAAGGAGTTGCTGGGCCCCCCTTGCCTGGTCATCCCTGTCTTCCTGAACCATCCTATTCTCTGAGCAGGGGGAGATGATCAACAGGATAGAAAAGAACATCCTGAGCTCAGCAGACTATGTGGAACGTGGGCAGGAACATGTCAAGAAAGCTTTGGAGAACCAGAAGAAGGCGAGGAAGGTGAGCCTCCAGCCCTAGCTCCAGCCCCAAGTGTTCCTGAGTCATTTTCCCTGACTCTTCTTCTCCCACAGAAAAAAGTCATGATTGCCATCTGTGTGTCCATCACTGTTCTCATCCTGGCTGTCATCATTGGCATCACCACAGCGGTTGGATAATGTTGCTCATTCTCGGTGAGATATGGTGGGCTTGCCCTGTCCCTGGCACCAGCCTCCACCTCCCCTCAGACCCTCTTCTCCGTCCTTCCCTTGCAGGCCTGGGGAGCACCAGGGACCTGGGGCCTGGCCTTCTCTCCCAGCAGTTGTGGGGGCAGGGCAGAGTCTCCAGCTGGACCCCTGTCCTCACACTGGCCCCTTCGCAAAGGGGCAGATGGTTCTTCTGGGATTGACAGCTGCTCAATCAGGGGGGCCTCCCTCTTCAGGCCATGATGCCTAGGGGAAGGCCTGTAGTGTCCTATTTGACTGGGACACATGGTTTTGTAAAAAATTAAAACAAAAAACAAAAAACCTTGGAGACCCCTGTGCATGTGTGTTCCTGGAAGGGCTGGCCCAGGGCTTCCACTGTCTACCTCCTGGCCAGGCCCGGTCAGACAGGCTCATATCATAATGCCCTAGTGTTGTGACCACAGCAGGCTAGCTCTGTGCTGCTGTTCCACAGAATGGGCAGAGTGTGTTGGGGAGAGATTCTATCTGGCTCCCAGCTCATACTGTCCCACCACTGTGAGTACATATATCTGAACTGATAGTTGATCAGGCCAGGCTGGGACCCAGGTGAGGCGTATGTGGGTTTGTGGATGTGTATGAGAGTGTATGAGAGACATCAGTGATCAGTGGTATCTCTGAGGCCAAGAGGAAGAGGCATCATGAAAAAGTAATTGAGGCTGTTACTTTGGGTATAGTGGAGAGGAAGGTCTGGTCTCAGAGGGGACGTTTATTTTGAATGTTAAATGAGGAGGATCCAGTTATAGAAAGATGCAGCAGAAGAGATTGTCAGGCAAACTCAGCAGTCCAGGCCCTTTACCTAAAAGGTATTGCTTTTTTTTTTGGTACCGGGGATTGAACTCAGGGGCACTCGACCCCTGAGCCACATCCCCAGCCCTGTTTTGTGTTTTCTGTAGAGACAGGGTCTCACTGAGTTGCTTACTGCCTCGCCATTGCTGAGGCTGGCTTTGAACTCGCGATTCTCCTGTCTCAGCCTCCCTAAGTGCTGGGATTACAAGCGTGAGCCACCGCGCCCGGCTGCTTTTTTTTTTTTTTTTTAATTTTTTTTTAGTTGTTGATGGACCTTTATTTTATTCATTTATTTATATGCAGTGCTGAGGATCGAACCCAGTGCCTCACACATGCGAGGCAAGTGCTCTACTACTGAGCCACAATCCCAGCCCAAAGGTATTCCTTTTTATGAGTTCAGCTTAGAGAGCCACGGCCCCAGAACAGCATACCTGATTACTACAAGGTTATTGGGTGGAAGGAAGTAGAAAAGTCAGAGGAGCTGGGACCCTGATTTCCATAAGACATTTGAACTAAAAACCCTAACTCTAAATTTCTAAGCATTCCTAGTACAGATGCCTCATTTCTGGAGAGGGATGTGGCTCCTGTCCCAGATACTTGGTTTCAAATGGTAAGCTGATTCCTGGCTCTGATGCGCGGTTGGAGTAGGAGTGTGCTTGGCTCCGGTCCCCAAGGTCTGGGGGCCAAGTTTCAGTAGCCCAATCCATTCCACTTAGATCTAGGAAGCTGATATGAGGAGGGACTCCACAGACAGGCAAAAGTGGTTGGATCTCAGAGCTCAAGGGGCAAGATTAAACTTCCAAAAGAGGTGGGAGGGCCTGTGGAGGGCCTGGCAGGGGTAGTGAATTAAGGACTTTACAGCAAAGAGCTTCCCATTCCTAGGAGTGTGCAAACCCAATCTAGATGACCACTCTGTGGGGAAGCTGTGAGACTTGGGAGGATCCTGCCTTAATACCAGAGTGAATTGAACTTAGGACCTCTGGGCTTCTCTGATTCTCCATCTATTCCCCCTGTGGCCTGCAACTCCAGTGGAATTCTGTCCAGTTGGCTGCCTTTGTCCTCTGTCACCTCTCTGCCTTCAGAGTAAAACCACAAAATCTATGGCACCTACAAGGATCTGATTCTTTGGGCATCCACATCTATGCAGCTGGATGTTCCTGTACTAAATAGCATGTTAGTTCTTCACCATGCTGGATAGTGCCACCTCTGAAATAGAGATCACCTGTCTCACCCAGAAAACTATCCAGGACCTCTGGGAAGAGGTGAATGGATGATCAGGTGAGCCGTTGGATGCTGGGTGGGCTCAGTAATTTGAACTTCTGTGGATTTTGGGGACACATGGATGGTTTGAACAGGTGAATAAAAGTTTGAAACAGACCTGGCAGGCAAGTGAACAAGTGGAGCGATGCACCAGCTTCCACAGGTTTCCCCGTGTATACACTACTCCCTGTAGGAAACTGACCTCAGGAAGGAGCCAAGAGTAGGTAGATATTATATTGAAATCCTGGTGTGGCTGCTCTCAGCTCAACTTTCAAGGAACAGAGTATGGGTTAACTGTAACTTTTTCAAATCTACCTGTTTTACAGTCTAGCTGCAACTTAACTCAATATTTTGTGGTTCAAATTTCCAAGAAAAAAAAGTTGGTCTAGTTCACTCTCCAAGTCAGGCTACATTGATCTGCCTAGGAATTGTCTGCCCTTGAATCATGACTTCATTCTTGGTCAAGACGTATGTAGGGTATCGCATGGCACAGAATGCTGCAGTGGAGTGTATATGTGGTGGATGAAGGGTGAACAAGTTCAGTGATTGACAACTTTGGTACAGTCCTGTAGCAGAATTATTGTTTCCAATATTTACTGTCCTTTCCCAATTTAGAAAGACCCTGTCTCAAAATAAAAAATTGAAACAACTGAGGACGTATGTAGTAAAATGCCTTTGGGTTCAACTCCCAGTACTGGGGGGAAGAAGTGTATCACTTGCCTGGATTTTCTTTATTCTCTTTTTTTCATTTCTGCTTAAAGCTGACCAATTTTTCTTTTTTTAAAAAAAAAAATTTTTTTTTTTAGTTGTTGAGGGACCTTTATTTTACTTATTCATATATGGTGCTGAGAATCAAACCCAGTGCCTCACACATACTAGGCAAGTGCTCTACCCACTGAGCTACAACTCCAGCCCCCAATTTTTCTTTTCTTTTTTTTTTTTGGTACTGGAGATTGAATTCAGGGGCACTCCATCACTGAGCCACATCCCCAGCCCTATTTTGTGTTTTATGTAGAGACAGGGTCTCACTGAGTTGCTTAGCGCCTCGCCATTGCTGAGGCTGGCTTTGAACTCGCAATTCTCCTGTCTCAGCCTCCCTAAAAACTAACCAATTTTTCTGAATTATTCTTTTCTTATAAAAATTTGTCAATGCACCCAATAGTAGCCACTGTATGCTATTAATATTTTCTTTGCCTAACTTTTGCCTAAAGCTCTAATGCCATTTAGTCCATTATTATATTCTTGGTTAGTCCCAGTTTAGCTTAACAAGATGCTTCACCACTGCCTAAC
The DNA here is from genome assembly GCA_028644305.1 of Xerus rutilus. Taxonomy (NCBI): domain Eukaryota; kingdom Metazoa; phylum Chordata; class Mammalia; order Rodentia; family Sciuridae; genus Xerus; species Xerus rutilus. The sequence goes on along the minus strand of CM053415.1, from coordinate 14,983,845 downwards.
AAGTGTTACCATTCTCCCAACTTCCAATAACAGTTTTTCACCAATTGCTCTCTAGCTCAAAGCCAATGCCACATAATTTAGGCTTATTTTGTTGTTGTAGCAGCATCCCAATTTTAGGTATTAATTCTGTAACAGTTTTCAAATTAATTATAATATAGTAATGAACAACTTCAATACATCAGTAGCCCACAGCACAAATATATATTTTTCACATTACTCATCATTTTACAGGTGGGCTATAGCCTAGTTTCATATCATTTTATTCTGGGTTCCAAGCTGAAAGAGAATTCTAGATCTAGAAATTGCCAGGTTCATGGCAGAGGGAAAAGACAAAGGAAGCTGCCAGACTACTTTATGGAGTTTGTTTTTGTTTGTTTGTACTGGGGATTGAACCCAGAGGGGCTCTACCACTGAGTTACATCCCAGACCCCTTGTTAATTTTTTGAGACAGGTCTTGCTAAATTGTAGAGGCTGCCCTTGAACTTGTGATCCTCCTATCTCAGCCTCCCAACTAGGTGGGATTATAGGCATGTGCCACTAAACACAGCTCATGTTTTGAAGGGATACTATACCTTTCTACTTATATTCCATTGGTCAAAGAAAGCCAAGGCACATAGCCAAGTCTACCATCAGTGGGTCATGAATGTATAATTTTCCTATAGTGAGAATCCTGGAACTTCTGATTCTCTTGCCAAGCTACATGTGTGTGTGTGTTACTGGGGATTAAACCCAAGGGTGCTTGTAATCCCAGCACTTAGGGAGGCTGAGACAGGAGAATCGCGAGTTCAAAGCCAGCCTCAGCAGAGACAGGAGAATCGCGAGTTCAAAGCCAGCCTCAGCAACGGCGAGGCGCTAAGCAACTCAGTGAGACCCTGTCTCTACATAAAACACAAAATAGGGCTGGGGATATGGCTCAGTGGTCAAGTGCCTCTGAGTTCAATCCCCAGTACCAAAAAAAAAAAAAAAAAAAAAAAACCCAAGGGTGCGCTACCACTGAACTACATGCCCAGCCCTTTTATTTTTTACTTTGAGACAGGATCTGCTAAATTTCCCAGGCTGACCTTGACCTTGTGATCCTCCTGCCTGCCTTAGCCCTCCTGAGTCACTGAGATTACAGGTGTGTCCCACAGTGCCTGACCACATAATACACATTTTTAACCAGTAAAACAACTAGCCAGGTGCAGTGACACACACTAGTAATTCCAGCAGCTCAAGAGGCTGAGGCAGGAGGATCACGAGTTCAAAGCCAGCTTCAGCAACTTAGCAAGGCCCTGAGCAACTCAGTGAGACCCTGTCTCTAAATAAAATACAAAATAGGGCTGGGGATGTGGCTCAGGGGTTGAGTGCCCCTGAGTTCAATCCCCAGTACCCCCCACAAAACAAAACAAAACAAACAAAAAACCTCAGAACTAATCAAAGTGGTTCATAAATCTGCGTGAAGTGGCACATACCTGTAATCCCAGTGAGTTGTGAGGTGGAGATAGAAAGATTGCAAGTTGGAGGCCAGCTGGGCAACTTAGACTCTATCTCAAAATAAAAAATAAATCTAGTGGCCTATCAAATGTGGTCAAGGAGAATAAATGGATGAGGATGGTCCACTCCAAGGGCAGAACATGAATGAATCAAGAAACTATTCCCAGGAAGCAGCCCCAGGGAAAGGTGGGGTTCATTCTCATTATGTGCCCTGCTAAATTTTAGATTTACTATGGACCAGTAACTGCTGTGTTTCCCATTTATCCCTGTGAATGGGAGCATGAACTGTTGTTTTCCTGTCCTTGTTCTACTATTTTCCTTTTTTTGTACTGAGGATTGAACCAGGCGTTGCATACACTAGGCAAGTGTTCTACCACTAAATTATATCTTGGGGGTATGTGTGTGTGTTGAGAGGTAGTGACACAGATGACTTTCTCTCTCTTTTCCATAGGTCTCTGGATTAAGGGAAGCCACATCTGGACATGATATAGAGATTTGTAAAGATCTGCCATGATTAGATGGGTCATTTTGGGTTGTCTGCCTTGGGGAGGGGATGCATTGTTTTGTATGTGGAAAACAATGCAAAAGCAATAATCGTGATGAAGAGGAAGATTTTATAATTGTTCAAAAACATTCACTGGTGCTCCTTAAGGGGCTCAATCATATAAAGATTATTCCCATTCCACTGACATCAAGTTTGGATATATGGCTTGCTTTAGCCAATGGAACTTGAGTGAAAATAACAAGTACCACGTCTATGAAGTTAAAGAGCAATCACGGGCCAGGCATGGTGGTACACGCCTGTAATTCCAGCAGCTTGGGAGGCTGAGGCAAGAGCATCCAAATTCAAAGACAATCTCAGCAATTTAGCGAGGCTCTAGGTAATTTAGCAAAACTGTCTCAAAATAAGAAATAAGAAATGGACGGGGATGTAGTTCAGTGATTTAATGCCCCTGGGTTCAATTCCTGATACCAAAAAAAAAGTAATGGCTTTTTTTTTCTGGTCCTGGAATTTGTTTTTTCTGGTCCCATGTGGATATCGAAATTGCTTTGGATTGGTTAACTTCTAACCTTCTGTCTGTCTCCTCTTTTGAACCAGTCTCTCTTAAATATTATTCTATACCTATCCCACCATTGTACATCAGAAGCACAGGACTTATTTCTTTTCTTTTTTTGCAGTATTGGGGATTGAACCCAAGGCCTTACACATGCTAGGCAAGTACTCTATCATTGAACTACATCCCCATCTTTTTTTTAATTTGAATTTTTTTTTTTTTTTTTTTTTGGTACTGGGGATTGAACTCAGGGGCACTCGACCACTGAGCCACATTGCCAGCCCTATTTTGTGTTTCATGTAGAGACAGGGTCTCACTAAGTTGCTTGCTTAGCGCCTCACTGGCTTTGAACTCGCCTGAGGCTGGCTTTGAACTTGCGATTCTCCTGTCTCAGCCTCCCTAAGTGCTGGGCTTACAGGCTTGAGCCACTGCGCCCGGCTTTTAATTTTGAAACAGTCTAGCAAGTTGCTGAGGGCTGGCCTCAAACTTGCAGTCCTCCTGCCTCAGCCTCCTAAATAGCTGGGATTACAAGTGTTCACCACAACACCCAGCAGGACTTGTTTCCTTTATTGCACAGGTACCCAGACCCTTATCTGTATGATTTGAGATTTGGGATGTTTGATAAGATATTTTTTGGACTTTGACCTGATATTGTAACAGGCTGAGACTTTGATAGGAATGTATTTTTGCATGTGGGACAGACACGAATCTTAAGAGGGCTAGATCATAAAATATGGTAGGTAAATTAATGGTCCTGAATATTCCATGCTCTAATCCCAAATATTACCTCATATGGCAAGACTTTACAAATGTAATCGAGGTTACTAATTAACTTAGGTTAAAATAGGGAGATTATCTTGAATTATTCAGGTGGGCCTAATGTATCACATGAGCGCTTAAGAGCAAGGAAGTTTCTCCAACTAGTAACAGAGGAAGGCAGAATAAGTCAGAGGAATTTGAAGCAGGAGAAAAACTTGATGTGCTTTTGCTGGCTACCAAGATGGAGGGGCCCCCAGCCAAGGAATGTAGACATCTTCTGGATGCTGAAAATAACCTATGGCTGACAGTCAGCAAGAAAGGGGAACCTCAGTCCTATAGCTATATGGAGCTGAATTCTTTTTTTTGTATTGGGGGCTGAATCCCGGGGGTACTTTAGCACTGAGTTATACCCCCAGCTCTTTTTTTATTTGAGACAGGATCTCTTGGAAGTTACTGAGGGTTTTTTTTGGTACCCGGGAACTAGGGGGTATTCAACCACTAAGCCACATCCCCAGCCCTATTTTTTGTTTTATGTAGACAGGGTCTCACTGAGTTACTTAGCGCCTTGCTGTTGCTGAGGCTGGCTTTGAACTCGCAATTCTCCTGTCTGAGTCTCCCAAAGTGCAGGATTACAGGCCTGTGCTACTGCACCAGGCTGTTACTGAGGTTCTTGTATTGCTGAGGGTGGCCTCCATCTTGTGGTCCTCCTCCCTCAGTCTCCAGATTCACTGTGATTACAGGCATGTGCTGCTGGGCCCGGCTTGTTACTGAGTTTGTTTAATAACTTGGATGTGCCTGGAAGTGAATTCTACCCTAGAATCTCCATATAATATCCCAGACTAGCTGACACCTTGACTTAGCCTTTTGAGACCTAAATAGAGTACTCAGCAGAGTTTGCCTGGACTTCTGGCCTACCTAACTGAGATAATAAATGGGTATTGTTTTAAGCTGCTAAATTCATAGTGATTTATTATGTAGCAATGGAAACCTAATACAGTGACATTTGAACTGAAACTTCAAAGAGCATCACAGACAAATGTAGGGCAGTAGGTTCCATCTCCAGAGAATGGCAAGTGCAAAGGTCCCAAGACTGGAAAGAAACGAACAAATCGACAAAAGCCTGTGGTGGCTGGAGCCTGCAGAGTGGAAGGAATAGATGGGAGATGAGGTTAGAGCTGGGGCCGAGACTGCCAGAAAGCAGGCTCTGGGGGAGGGATTTGTTGAGTGGGCTGTCAATAGTCCACAACTGGCCTCCAAATCTTCTCAAGTGAATCCAGAATAAATGCCCTGCTTACAAGAGCCTGTTGCCTTCCCTACCTCTGCCTCAGCCCTGGTCCCAGAGCATTCTCCTGGGGAGCCCCATTTTTCTTTCTTTCTCTTTTCTCTATCTTCTTTTCCTCCCGGTACTGGGGATTGAACCCCAGGGCATCTACCACTAAGCTACATCCCCAGCCCTTTATGTTTTTTTTATTTTGAAAGAGGATCTAAGTTTGCCAGACTGTCCTCATACCTTAGCCTCCTGCATAGCTGGGATTACAGGCGGGGGCTACCACACTTGGCCTCTTTCGCCAAGGCCCTGGGCGAGCCCTGATTTATCTAGTTGTTTGGGTGAAGAGGGGATGATGACCATAGTTCACAGTATAGACTGAGTTCATGTCAGTGATTGCCCCAGCAGCAGATGCACTCACCACCTGGGAAAGCCTGGTAGGAAACTGGGGGGAGGGGGTAGTTGGGGCAGAAGAATAATGAGGGATAGAAATCAGACTGTCTAGACATTACCCAGATAACAAAACTGGACAAAGACATCACAAGAAAACTGATCGATATTCTTATGAATACAGACACAAAAATCATCAACAAAATACTAGCAAACCAATCCAGCAATATAGAAAAAAGAATTATACAGCATGACCAAGTGGGATTTATCCTTGGAATATAAAGTTGGTTTAACATCAAAGTCAATTGATTTAATACAGGCTATTAATAAAATAAAGAAAAAGCAGTTCAGTGATAGAGCACTTGCCTAGCATGAGCAAGGCCCTGGGTTTGATCCCAGTATCACAAAAACAAAACCAAAAACATATGATTTCAATAGGCACAGAAAACATATTTGACAAAATTCAATGCTTTCATAATTTAAGAAAGCTTAAGATAACAGAAAAGGAAACTTTCTCAACTTGCTAATTATCAAAAGGCATCTATGAATAATTCACAGCAAATTTCATAATTAATTGTGAAGGATCGGGTACTTTCCTCCTGAAATCAGGAACAAGACAAGGACATCTACTCCCATCACTTCTATTAAACACATATGAAAGTTTTAGTCTGGAAAATTAGACAAGAAGAAATAAAAGGCATCCAGATTGAAAAGGAAGATCCATTTACAGATAACAATCTTGTACACAGAAAATTCTCAGGGATACACACACAAACACACAAAACCAAACCATTAGTCCTAATAAGTTCAGCAAGGTTGTAGAATGCAAGGATAGTATACAAAAATATATCGTATTTCTCATCACTAGCAATAAGCAATCCAAAAATGAAACAATTTGTAATATCAACAAAAGGAATACAATACTTTGAGATAAAATTAGCAAAAGGAGTATACAATTTATATGCTGAAAAAATACTATTGAAAGAAAGATCTATGCTGGGGTTGTGGCTCAGTGGCAGAGCACTTGCCTCGCACGTGTGAGGCACTGAGTTCAATCCTCAGCACCACGTAAAAGGTAAAAAAAAAAAGAAAAGAAATTAAAGATCTAATTGGTGGTCAGGTGTGGTAATACACACCTGTAATCCTAGCGTATTGGGAGGCTGAGGCAGGAGGATCAAGAGTTCAAAGCCACCCTCTGCAAAAGTGAGGCCCTAAGCAACTAAGCAAGACTCTGTCTCTAAATAAAATACAAAAACAGGCTGGTGGTTAAGTGCCTCTGAGTTCAATCCCCGGTACCAAGAACAAAAACAAAAAAAAAATCTAACGGGCCAGAATATTTAATATTCTTAAGATGGCAATACTCAGTCAGACATCGTGGTGTCCGCCTGTAATACCAGCAATTCAGGAGGTAATACAAGAGGATCTCTAGTTCAAGGTCAGACTCAGCAACTCAACCCTGTCTCAAAAAGGGGGTTGGGAATTCAGCTCAGTGGTAGCATGTCCCTGGGTTCAGTCCTCGATACCACACACACACACGCACATTGTGCACGCACAAAAGTGAAAAAACTCACACAATAGAAAAACATTTTGCAAATCATAATGAAACTGTATCTAGAATACTGAAAGAACTCTTACCTCTCACCAATAAAGACAAAAAAACCCCAATTTAAAAATAGGCTAAGTCGGGTGTGGTGGTTGCAAGCTTGTAATCCTAGCACTTAGGGAGGCTGAGACAGGAGAATGGCGAGTTCAAAGCCAGCCTCAGCAGCTGCGAGGCGCTAAGCAACTCGGTGAGACCCTGTCTCTACATAAAACACAAAATAGGACTGGGGATGTGGCTCAGTGGTCGAGTGCCCCTGAGTTCAATCTCCAATACCCCTCCTCCCCCCAAAAAAGGCTAGACTTGAATAGACATTTTTCCAAATGGCCAACACAAGCTCAACATCACATGCAATCAGGGAAACACAAATCAAAATCATGAAATTCACACACAGTAACTATAATAATAAAGACAGATAAGAACAAGTTTTAGTGAAAATGTAGAGAAATTGGAACACTCAAATCCTGTTAATGGGAATGTAAACTAGAACAGCCAGTTTGGAAAACAGCCTGACATTTCCTCAAATAATTAGCAATTCCACTCTTAGGTATGTATCTTAGGTATATATACAAGAGAACTGAAAACATGTCTGCACAAAAATCTGTACGTGAAATGTTCATAGCAGCATTACTCACAATGGCCAAAAATGGAAATAACCCCAAAGCCCATCAACCAATGAATGGATAAACAATATGTGATATATTCATACAATGGAATACTATTTGCCAAAAATAAGGTAGTGATACAAACTCCAAAATGAGTGGACTTTGAAACCATAAGGCTAAGTGAAAGCAGTCACAAAAGACCACATTTACTTGAAATGTTCAGAATAGGCAAATTCATAGACAGAAGGTGATTGATTAGGGCTTGAGGAGTTGTGACAGGGAGGAATAGGGAATGATAGCTAGTGGGTATAGTTTCTTTTAGGGGGATAAAAATATTCTAGAATTAAATTGTAATGCCTGCCTGACACTGAGTAAAGTGAAAAACAGCTGTCATGATTTAATTTTTTTTTTGGTACCGGGGATTGAACTCAGGGGCACTTGACCACTGAGCCACATCCCCAGCCCTATTTTGTGTTTTATGTAGAGACAGGGTCTCACTGAGTTAATTAGCTGAGTTGCTGAGGCTGGCTTTGAACTCGCGATTCTCCTGTCTCAGCCTCCCTAAGTGCTGGGATTACAAGCGTGAGCCACCGCGCCCGGCTCAGCTCTCATGATTTAAATGGGCTAATTTTTATTGTATGTGAATTAGATCTTAATGAAGCTGTTAAAATAATTCTTAGTATTTGTCCTTAGGGAGCTTGGACTAGGATATGGAAAACCTGGAGTGTCAGAGAAGGGATGGATTATCTAGGTTCAGAAAGAACTGTGGATCTTTCCTAAACATTCATGGGTACCCAAGGTTATCTGTTGACTAGAATGTGGTATATATGTATCTTTTTTTTTCTTTTCCTTTCTTCTTTTCTTTTGCAGTGTTAAGGATTAGGGATTGAGCCCAGGGCCTCACATTGGTTATATCCTTCAAAGAAAGCTATTTATGTTGATTTTCTTCCATTGATTCAAACAATTACATTGATCATAAACTAAATTCACAGATATATTCAAGGCTATTTCTAAACCTTCTTTCTCACTCAGTTTTATTTTATTTTTTCATTTGTTGATTTTGTGCCAGTAATATCCTGTTTTGAGCTGGTGCTGTAACTCAGTGGTAGAACACTTGCCCAGCACGTGTGAAGCCCTGTGTTCGATCCTCAGCACCACATAAAGATAAATAAATAAAAGTATTGTGTCCATCTACAACTAAAAATATATATATTTAAAAAATGGGGGGGGGGCTGGGATTGTAGCTCAGCGGTAGAGCGCTTGCCTCACATGCGTGAGGCCCTGGGTTCGATCCTCAGCACCACATACAAAGTAATAAAATAAAGACATTATGTCCATCTACAGCTAAAAAAATATTTAAAAAAAAAAATAGGGGGGGCTGAGGCTGTAGCTCAGCGGTAGAGCACTTGCCTAGCATGTGTGAGGCCCTGGGTTCGATCCTCAGCACCACATATAAATAATAAATGAATAAAATAAAGATCCATCAACAACTAAAAAATATTAAAAAAATAAAATAAAATAATAAAATAAAAAATAGGGGCTGGGATTGTGGCTCAGTGGTAGAGCACTTGCCTTGCATGTATGAAGCACTGGGTTCAATCCTCAGCATCGCATATAAATAAAGGTCCAACAACTAAAAAAATAAAAAATAAAAAAATCCTGTTTTTACTCCAGTGCTTTGGTGTTTGATTTAAATATACCACCTCTACTATTGAAAAAACAAAAACAAAAAAACCCAGCATCATGGGGATGTAGCTCAGTGATAGAATGTGTGCTCAGCATGCGTGAGGCTCTGAATTGAAACTCCAAAACACGCACACAAAAAGCATTGCATATGAGCTGTGAATTTTCAAGTTCCATTAAAACAGTCCTTAGGTTGGCAATAAATTCAAGGATTAAATTATGGAGAATTAACTTTATTTTTTATTTTTGTGGTGCTGGGGATTGAACCAGGGCCTTGTGCATGCAAAGCAAGCACTTTTCCAACTGAGCTATATCCCCAGCCTGAGAATTAACATCTTTTAGTAATGATTTTTTTCATTCAGGTACATAATATGTCCCCATTTACTTGATTTTGTTCTTTAGGCCAGATATATTATTTTCTTCAGGGTTTTGCACATTTTTTGTGAGATTTATTCCTTTGTAGTTTATAGGTTTTGTTGTCAATGGAAACCTTTTTTCCTCCAAGTGTATTTTCTAACATAAAATTTTGTCTCAGTTTGAGGATAAGAGAACTACTCAGTAAAAGGTGTTCATGGTCATAAGTATGGGCTAAACAAAACTAAAAAGATTTACTCATTACAGTATTTAATGCTTTTAATAAAACTTTTATTTTATTAAATAAAATAAAAGTTTATTATTTTTATAATAATGGGTATGGGGGCACATGCCTGTAATCCTAGTGGCTTGGGATGCTGAAGCAGGAGAATCTCAAGTTCAAGGCCAGCCTCAACAACTTAGCAAAATTCAGTCTCAAAAAAAAATAAAAAAATAAAAAGGTTGGGGATGCATCTCAGTGGTAGAGTGCCCCTAGGTTCAATCCTTAGTACCCCTCCTCACCCCCCGCACAAAAATTTAATACAACTTTTAATCAGCAAGAATTCACAAGAAGGGCACAGGGAATTTCCTGTATATACTTGGCCATGGAATCCTTTGTCACAATACATCCTCAAACATACTTTGGGATATGATGCATCCAAACACTCTTGTAGTTTCTAATCTGTCAGGACAGGCTTCATCATTGGACCCACTCACCCCAACCACAACACAGAAGACAACCCGGTGTCAAAGTGAATGCTTTAATGAGTGTTGCTCAGAGAGAAGCCTGTCACAGCTGCTGCTGGCCTCCACTATCCCCAGCTCTCTTAAGTGACAGGTGAGCTAGTTGCCTAGGGGCAGGGATCTGGAGTCTATATAGTGAGCTGGGTGAAAAGCAGTTCAGGAAGTACCCTGTCAGGCAATGTGGTAGAGAGAGCCACCAGTTTCAGGATGGCCCCTCTTCTGGCATTCCTAGCAAAGCCACAAGGGGCTCCAGGGGTGTAGGGGTTCCCATGGGCACAGGGTGAGTACGTTCATGCTTGCGGAGGTCACTGGCACTTAAGAAAGCCTTGGGACAGTGGGGGCAGGCATAGGGGCGCACAGAGCTGTGGGTGCGGCTATGCTTGCGCAGCCCAGCCCTGTCTGAGAAGCTCTTGCCACACTGGGTGCAAGGGAAGGGCCGGAGTTCTGGGTGTGAGCGCTCATGCCTTCGCAGCAATGTCAGAGTAGTGAAGGTTTCCTTGCACTCTCGACACACAAACTGTGGTGGCTTCTCATCAACTTCCTCACCTCCCACCTCTCCTGTCCCTCCCAAGGAACTGGGAGCCTCCCCAACACCAGCATCCCGACACTCCACATGCTCCACGGTCATGCCAACCACTTGCCACTGCGTAGCCATCACACCACCTGACTCTGGGGGCAGCCCTAGCAGTCCTGCTGCAGGGTCCCCTAGCCCTGTACCTGCTACTGGGGCGGCAGAGCCTTCACTACCAACGCCAACAGGCAGAGCCAGTCCCACTACCAGCTCCTGTTGGGGAGTAGCCCCGGAGGCCTCACTGCTTCGATGGGTCCGCTCATGCTTCCTGAGGCTTGATGATACCACAAAGGATTTTCCGCAGGCGTTACAGTGGAAAGGGCGCTCACCAGAGTGTACACGGCTGTGCTTGGTGAGACTGGCACGCTCAGCAAAGGCTCGCCCACACTCCTCACAGCGGAAGGGCCGCTGGCCGGAGTGCACCAAAGCGTGCCGCTTGAGGTCCCAAGACGCCACAAACGTCTTGTCGCATTGCAGGCACTTGAAGGGTCGATCGCCCGTGTGCACCCGCCGGTGCATGGCCAGGTCTGCCGGCTGCCGGAAGTCCTTGCCACATTTCTCGCAGCGGTAAGGCTTCACACCCTCGTGAGCCCGCTGGTGGCGCCGAAAGCTTGAGGGGTCAGAGAACATGCGGCCACAACGTGGGCACAGGAAGGGCTTCTCACCAGAGTGAGTGCGCTCATGGCTCTGGTAGGAGCTGAGCTGCGTGAAGCCCTTACCACAGGCGGGGCAGCGATAGGGCTTTTGTGCCGCGTGAATACGCTGGTGGCAGGTGAGAGAAGATGAGCGGGAGAAGCTCTTCCCGCACTCAGAGCAGAGGAAGGGGCGCTCACCCGTGTGGGACCTGTGGGAGTATGGAAGACCAGGCATGAGGGTGACAGAATCCTTCTGTCTCTGTAGATTGTGACTGAGGGGCTGGAGGCCTCCACCCAATCCCCAGGAGTCACACAGGGCAGCACCCCAGAAAAAAACTGATACACACCAAAGAGCCCTAGACCAGGCCCTATCCATACCCAGGCTCCACCGAACAAACCCTGCCTCCTTTCTACCTGTCCTACATCCTAGGCCAATCCAATCCCACCTTCCCTCAGGGTTCCATCTCGAGGTGGCTTGCCCGGTCACAGAGCCCAGGTCCAACCAGGGACACCAACTTCTCCCACGTGCCCAGCACCCACATTCCCACTGGCTCATTTTGTTCTTTGAGACTCAACGCTAGGCCCCACTGGTTACAGCAGCGGCAATGATTTCCCCACTCCCTGGACGAAGCCCTCACCGCTCGTGGTTGCGCAGGTCCTTGAGCTCAGCGTAGGCCTTGCCACAGCGCTCACAGCCATAAGGTCGCAGGCCTGCGTGCGTGCGCCGGTGCTTGCGGAACACTGAAGGATCCGCGAAACTCTTGCCGCAGTCCGCGCAGGCATAGGGCCGCTCTCCCGTGTGACCGCGCTGGTGGATCTTGAGTTTGGACAGAGCCCCATAAGCCTTGGGGCAGTGTGCACATCGGAAGGGCAGCTCGCCAGCATGCGAGGCTAGATGCACACGCAGACACACAGGCTGCATGAAGCGGCGGCCACATTCTGGGCACGGAAAGGGCTTCTCGCCCGTGTGGCTTCGACTGTGGCTGCGCAGCTCTGGTGCAGTCTTGTAGGCCTTGGGGCACAGCGGGCATGCATAGGGCCGAGGCTTAGCAGCTGAGCCTGATATCTTGTCCCCACTGGCTTCCTCTGCCTTGGGTTCTGTCTCCGGCTTTGGCTTCGCCTCGGCCACTTCCTCTGTGGAATCTGCAGGCCTATGTGTGGCAGCATGGCGTGCTGCCCTGGGAGCATTTGGAAATGTCTTGGTACAGGACAGGCACTTATAGCGGCGGCCAGAGCGCTTGTAGCCTGGGGCTGGGGACCGGGCTTCGGCAGCCTCCACCTCCATGGCGAGCAGGGCTTCTCTACAAGAGAAGCAAGGTTAGACCAAAGCCACATTCCTCTGCTATTCCTCAAAGTCTCTCTCCTCAGCAAAAGAAGCCCTCTCAAGGCTTCAGAGGGAACCCTAACTTATCTGCACTTCCCACCTGGTTGCTCGTCCCAAACCATGGGGCTCCCATATCCCCTGTCAACCATTCCTAACTGGTAGTCTTGTTAAGATTTTCCTCTGTGACCTGCTCATTGAGGGTATGAATAAACCAGGTAACCATCTCCAAGAGGTTCAAACGGGAGCTAGGGTCACAAAAGATTTACCTATACTTTACTCTCTACCCTCTGGGCTTTTCCAAACTCTGTGGCATTACCAGAATGCCTATGTTCCATCTGTCTCACCATCTTCCTTCCTGAGCCCAGTGTCCTAGGGCTGTGCCAGGATGCAGAATACTGTGCAAGGCTGCAGAGGGTAACCAGAGTGGGACTGGTTTAAAGGTCTCCAAAGTCCCAGGGAAGACAGTACTAGACCCAGAAGAGGGAGGAGCCAATGAGCTAAATGTGGTGGTTGGCACTGTCTGGAAGTGACAGGTCCCCCAAATGTGTGTTGTTTTCCCCCTCTGGTTAGTAAATTCTCAGGAAACCAACTGTTCAGATAATTCTAGTCTTGCACAGCTGCAAGGGACTCCACCCCAGATAGGAATCCTGGTCCACCCTCTGCTCTGGAATCCTTATTGGGCTCCTATTCTCATAACTCCGGAAATGGGGATCTCTCTCTCAAGACAACCTCAGCTACTGCTAGCAGTCAGAAACCTTTCCAAGTTATGTATGATCTAGTGAGGCCTCATGGAACAAAAGGTCTTGTTGGGGTCCTTAATTTCTGGTCCAGAGCCCAGATACCATCTAGCCAGCTGCTCCTGGGATCATGGTTGCAAGGAGGAAATAGGATTAACAGCTGCATTGGTCTTAATACCAGCTCATCCGACCAGGAGGATGAAGGGAAGAGGATTATAACAGATCCACTTAAGGAGAGTTCAGCAGCAGCTGGGGGAGTAGACCCAGAAGGGAGAGCCAGGTGTGCCAAGGCTAAAAAGCCTAGGTTATACTTCTGCCCTCTGAATAACTTAGCATGAGAGCTTAGTGACATTTGGGCTTGTTTATAGGCCCTTTTCCTCCTTTGCTGTATGTCCCAGAGGTTGGTGGCTTCTACGTTGACACTAGGATTGAGGATGCAGCTGACCTAAGAGGGTGCTGGATGAAATACCAATAGAGGCTCAGGGACCCTTACTCCAGGAAAGGTGTCTCTTTGTAGACACTGCCTCAGTCCTGCTCACTGCCCTGCCCCTCAACCCATGCAGCCAGTCTTCTCCCTCAAGTAATTGTGTGATGCTCCCTGTGCCTTGCTAAAGAAATGACCATGTCTTCTATACCATGCCAGTTCCCAGACTTTTCCTGGTTGTTCCAAATCACACCAATCCTTCACTTGAACCCTGCTTCCCCAGGTTCTTTCTGCACCTCTGTTTTGGCCCCAATATCACACAACTCCATTTAACCCTCAGCTTGGTTATTTCACTTTTCTCATTAAATTCCAAGGCTGGAAGGTGAGCTAAAGGGCTTGGATTCCAGCCTTACCAGATGGCTTGAATTCCTCCTAGTTTCCAGGGCATCCCTCCTCATCTCTGGATGAGGCACTCACTATCCCTATCAGGCCACCTCTGGAGAGTCTGTATGATAAAGTTTCCCCCTTACAAAAAATGACAGCAGACTTGGGGTGGAGTGTGTGGTACAGCGCTTGCACATTTACTGAGCAGTTGTCAAATGGCAGGCACTATCCTAAGCTCTGTTTACATGCATTAACTCACTTACCCTTCATGTCAACACCATGAGAAAAGTTCTTTTCACAGATAAAGGAACTGAGGTCCAGAGAAACAATACAGCATTGTGGCTTAGTATACAGCCTCTGAAGCCAGAATGCCCAGCTTCAAATCTTGCCTCCATCACTTCCCAGCTGATGCAACTTTGTGTGGTTTACTGCATGTCTTAGAACCTCAGTTTTCTCATCTGAAAAATGGAGGTAAAAATAGTACTTACCTCATGGGGTTTGGTGAGGATTAGATGAGACAAGAATTACTCACCTCAATTATTCAGTCTTCTCAGAGCTAGACACTTTGCTGAGTATGTTGCCTTATCTGATTCTCTCATTGCTTCCTGAGATAGGGAGTACTGTCCCCATTTTATAGATGAATAAACTGAGGTTCCAAGAGTGAAGCAACTTGCCCATAGTCATACAGCTAGTAACTCATGGAGCATGGACACGAACTCAGGTGTTTAACTTGTTTTAAACTGCTGGATTCTTGTTCAGGTGATCTGGGACCTTCCAGACTTTTCACTGCCTGGGCCAGCTTCACAGGGACCAGAACCCTGAGCTCAGATTGTACTATATCTTCTCTCATCCCTACAGAACTGCCTTGAGACCAGAGCCAGCACCTGTTTTGTCAGAGTACTCAGCTTACTGGTTCTGAGTTCTGGCCCCTATTCTCATCCATGCCAGTTCTGAGTCTTTCTGTCTGTGTAACAAAGACCAGTTGCTGCAGGGGTAAATCCCACCTAAGGCACTCCCCAAGGGAGATAGTAAGGAAGTGCCTGGTTGATCCCAGTAGGTACCCAGCTCCACGAAGAGTGGAGAGCCATATAGACTAGGCTTGTGGAAAACCCACCATTAAATTCTCACTTCCCTGTTTACTGAGGACTCTTCCAACTCTTCCACTCCCTAGGGTGATGTTTCCCCAAGTGAAGTCTACAAAACCCCTAGGTTATGGTTTAGATATGAGGTGTTCTCCAACAGCTCTGGTGCTAGTTAATGCAGGAGTATTCAGAGGTGCAATAATCAGATTATGAGAGCTGTACCCTTATCAGTCCATCCTAGATTGGATGGACTAACTGGATGGTAACCACAGGTCAGTAGGGTAAAGCTAGAGGAGGTGAGTCACTGAGGTATGTGCCATCAAAGGGGTCCTCTTCCTTGCAGCCCCTTCCCTGCTTTCTCTCTCCTTCCTGGCTGTAACAATCTGAGCAGCTTTTCTTTACCATGATGTCTGTTTCACCTAGGGCCCAGAGTGATGAAACCAGCTGACCATGGACTGAACCTCTAAAACCATAGGCCAAAATAAACTTTTCCTCCTCTAAGTTGTTCTGGTCAGGTATACTGATAACAGTAGCAGAAAGCTAAGACACTCTGCAAGAGAATAATCACCCAGGCAGCTTGGGAATCTGTAGGACACAGGAATCTGCAGCACATACCCTTAAGTCTTAACATGCTCCTAGGAGAGAAGCATTTTTACTATATCTCTGAAAACAGTTGTGGGAACTCATTACCCACAAGCAAGAAAGTGTTCACAGGATTCATATCTAGTCAAGGAGCCCAGATTCAAACTCAAGTTTTCAGGCTCCTGGGCTGGGTTCTTTTGCTACCAGTTTTTATCCCCTTAAGCTTTTCACAAATAATGACATTGCTTCCAGAATAAAGACCAATATTTTCCCATAATCAATAAGAACTGACTCATCTAACTCCTGCCTACCTTACCTCCAACTCTTCCTCATTTCTTCACCTCAGAGTTCAACTACTTCCCACCTCAGGACATTTGCATTAGCCACTCCCTCAGTGAGAACCACCATTTCCCCAGGATTGTTGTGTAGTTCTCTTTTGGATTTCCTTTAAGTCTTGACTCCCTGTTGCTTGCTTAAATAAGCTTTTACTGATCACCTTTGGTACCAGGGATTGAACCCAGGGTTGCTATAACCACTGAGTCTCATCCCCAGCCCTATTTTACTCTGAGACGGTCTCACTCAGTTGCTAAAGGCCCTGCTAAATTGCTGAGGCTGGCTTTGAACTTGCAATCCTCCTGCCTTGGCCTCCTGAGTCACTGGGATTACAGGTGTGTGACAGCATGCCCAGCTATGACCGCTTTCTTTTTTCTTTTTGGTACTGGGGATTGAACTCAGGGGCACTTGACCACTGAGCCACATCCCCAGCCCTATTTTTTTGAGTTTTATGTGGAGACAGGGTCTCACTGAGTTGCTTAGCACCTCACCATTGCAGAAGCTGGCTTTGAACTCATGATTCTCCTGTCTCAGCCTCCCTAAGTGCTGGGATTACAAGCGTGAGCCACCGCGCCTGGCTTATGACCGCTTTCTTAATGCTCTCTGCACTCCTGCTAATCATTGCCCATTCCCTCTTTATTTTTTTAACACAGCAGGATGCATTTCAATTCACCATGGAGCACAATTTTTAATTTCTCTGGTTGTACACAAGGTAGAGTCACACCATTTGTGTCTTCATACATGTACCTAGGGTAATGATATCCATCTCACTCCACCATCTTTCCTACCCTCAGGTCCCTCCCATCTCTTCCCTCCCATTTTAATTTCTTTTTTTTTTTTGGTACTGGAAATTGAACTCAGGGGCACTTTACCATTGAGCCACATCCCCAGCTCTATTTTGTGTTTTATGTAGAGACAGGGTCTCACCGAGTTGCTTAGTGCCTCGCCATTGCTGAGGCTGGCTTTGAACTCGCAATTCTCCTGTCTCAGCCTCCCTAAGTGCTGGGTTTACAAGCTTGCACCACCACGCCTGGCTCCCCTTTTAATTTTTGAATGGTGTCACCTCCAACACTCCTTGCAAGCTAATTTATTTACTGGTACTGGGGATTGAACCTTGGGGTGCTTTACCCACTGAGCTACATCCCAAGCCCTTTTTTGAGACAGGGTCTCAGTAAGTTGCTGAGGGTGGCCTCAAAATCGCAGTCCTTCTGCTTCAGCCTCCCAAATCATTGGGATTACAGGTATGAGCCTCTGCGCTCTGCTCTCTGCAAGTTTACTATGGGTCAGATATTATTCTAAGTATTTTTTTGCACACTGCTCAAAGTAATCTCATAAGTGTTTAGAAGTTTGTTATGAACTGAATGTGTTCTCCCAAAATTCATATATTGAAGCCCTAACCCTCTTTGTGACTGTATTTGGAGAGGAGGCATTTCTGGAAGTATTTAAAGTTAAATGAGGTCATAAGGGAAGGATCTTGGTCCAATAAGATCACTGTTCTTATAGGAAGTAACACCACAGAGAAGCAAAGTAACAAGTCATAGACATAGCTAGTATTCAAAGTCAGGAGGCCAGACTCCCAAACTTTTGCTTCTCTGTCTCCTGACTATTGCTTTGCTAGCATACACTTTTGCGAGCATTACACTTTTTATGATTTGATTGTTAATTCTCTGCCTCCAGCATGGGAGTCTAGGCTGGTGAAGAGGCAGGGAATGTGATAAATTTGCTTCCTCTATGCCCAGAACTATTTGGTGACCCAAAGCAAACACAATGAATCCACTTCAGATTGAAAACCCAGGTACTCAAACCCAGGTATATAGCCTCTGCCTTCCCCATAGCAGGACTCTGCAAATCACCCAATAGCTATTTATTAACTGAAATTTTCCTCCTTCCCAAATTCACCAGGTCCAACTATTACCCAGTATTCCCAAGTATGTTCACTGTTGTGACAGAGCTCTGCCTTTGCTTCACTACTAGCCTGGAAGGGAATGAAGTTCTTTGATGTCACTGATGTAGTACTGGACTAGCCCACTCCAGGAGTTGCTGCTCTGAAAAGCAGCTGTGGAGCCAAGAAGTGGACAGTGGATCCTAAAGACTGACAGTTTTTTGCAGATTTCAGCTGGTCTCAGAGTAATAAGCAGGAGTTTATTTGAGAAAATGAAATAACAGAGATAAGCACAAAGTACTGGCAATCATATCCCAAGAGGGCGGTATACTTTTCACAGAGCCAGGGAGTTTAAAGGATTTAAAGCTAGCTGAATTTGTAAATCCTTTCCAGTCCAAAATCAGGAAGATGCAGATGTTGGAAGTCTTGCTCCTTTCTGATGTGATATGGAAGGTTCCAGGGCTGAGGAAGGAGCCAAAAATCTGTGAAATCCTTGTTTTTTTTTTTTTTTTAAATATTTTGTTTTTAGTTGTAGATGAACACAATATCTTTATTTATTTTATGTGGTGCTGAGGATCGAACCCAGTGCCTCTGAGCCATAGCCCCAGGCCCAAATCCTTGTTTTTTTGAGTCCTGAAATCTTTGGTTGATATAAGTCATAAAAGTCTCCCCTTCGGGCTGGGATTGTAGCTCAGCGGTAGAGTGCTTGCCTCGCATGCGTAAGGCCCTGGGTTCGATCCTCAGCACCACATACAAAGCAATAAAATAAAGACATTGTGTCCATCAACAACTAAAAAAATATTTAAAAAAAAAAAAAAGTCTCCCCTTCATGGTAACTTGTGTTCTTATCTGCAGGGAGGTGCCTTTCTGGACCTGCATTTCTTATGCAGATAGCAGGTAGTTTGCCGAAAATGTAACATATTCTATTAACTTAAGCCAGGACAGAAAGGCAGATAAAATGCTTTTAAAAAGAAAGCATGTGGGGTCAGCACAATAGGCTCAGTCTATAGAATTATCTCTTAACTTCGTATTCCCACCACTGTATGTTACCTAACATTTCACCCTCAAGAACTTGGGTTTCTTAATTATTTTAGGCTAACTGGCCACTAACTCATTTTGGCTGCTTTTTGCTGAGAGGAGGCCATGTTCGGAGATGAGACCTGAAGTCCTTGTTCATTGTCAGGTGGGACATGGGCAATTAAGAGTGTTTAGCACCAGGGTGGTCCTGAGATTTTATAGTGGCAGCTGATGGGCAACCAGACAAGACATACGTAAGGAAGGGATCATGCTTATACAATGATAAGACAGAAAAGCATTTTTCTGCAAACAAGCAGCATAAAAGTAATCAGTGGGTTTGTTTTTGTTTTTGAATCAGTCTCTAAAAACTACAAAGAAGTAGCTCATTAAAGCTTAAGGTAAGGTCTGACATGGCATTAATTTGTGAGTAGATGTCATTTAACGTTTCTGGAGTTAGGGGCTGGGCGTGTAGCTCAGTGGTAGAGCACTTGCCTAGCATGCTCCAAGTCATGGGTTCAATCTCCAGCACCACACACACAAAAAAAGTTTCTGGAGTTATTAGCAGAGTTGTCAAGAATATGTCCATCAGTCCACCTTTGTAGGTTAGGAAGATTGGCAAGTTTGTAACAATAAGCTCAAATTGACTTAAGACAGACTTGTGATTCTGACAGAGTCTTCTGTGATACTGTCAGGCCCCCGTATATTATGACCCTTCTTTTATAACCTCCCAGCTTTATTTACTTCCTTTTGATAGGGCTGACATAAGTGGACATCTCAAGTTTCATTAAAAGAATCACTGCCATCTTTAAAGCATCCACATATGATTGTGCTTTGGTTATATTTTCCCGATGAGTGTTTAACATTAAGTAGGTGACTCCTATGTTGGTCAAAAATTAATTTTTTTTTAACTGTTCAGGTCAGCTAAGACTTTTCAGAAGTTACTTTTGGGAACTTCTTTTTTTTTTTTTTTAAATGTTTATTTTTTAGTTGTAGGTGACAGAATATCTTTATTTTATTTTTATGTGGTGCTGAGGATCGAACCCAGTGTCTTATGCATGCTAGGCGAGCACGCTACCACTGCGCCATAATCCCAGCCCCAACTTTTGGGAACTTCTAAGAAGCCTCTTGGCCCCTTTAGTTTTTTCCTCTATTAGTGAGCCATCTTCCAGGATGGGTCAGGATATTGCTGACCACAGGCAGCTTCCCTTGGAAGCATTAAGAGTATTTTCCTCCCCAGTGACAACTCGTCTTTGCAGAACATACATTGACTGGCTTCCTGTTTAGGATTCTCACAATCCTCCTAATCAGGTCGGGTGACTCACCTGGAGTTGTAGGGCCCTCACAGGGGTCCTATTGTTCCCTGGGTCCTGGGCCTTATAGGGCAAAGGCCAAAATATGGGCTTTTTTTTTTTCTTAGACTTCTTACTTCCTTGGCTTTGGTCTCTTAAGTCTTGGTTTTAAACACGCAGAAGGCCAGTTTCACCTGTCTTGAAGTGGGCATAATGGGTTTTAATTTTAATGTCTAAAATTTTACAATTACCCTCATAATTAGTTGAGGTTAGCATTAGTACTAGGAGTCAGTATCATCTATCTGTCCTGTAGGTGATGGCTTATTATCTTAAATTAACTCAGGTAGTTTTGTTAGAAGTAGTACTTCTGCAAAACATTAACAGGCAACAGTTATAAAGTTTTACAAGGAAAAAAATGAAATTAACAAGAGTAAAAAACCATATTGACTCTGTATAACAGTTTTGAACCAAGAAACAATTTTTTAAAAATATTTTTTTAGTTGAAGATGGACAAAATATCTTTATTTATTTTTTAAAATTGTAGATGGACACAATAACTTTATTTTATTTATTTATTTTTATGTGGTGCTGAGGATTGAACCCAGTATCTCACACATACAAGGCAAGCGCTCTACCACTGAGCTACAATCCCAGCCTGGAAACAATTTTTATAATAACACTAATGTATCTCTGGTAACTATTTAGCCTCCACAAAACCCACAGATGCCAGGCATGATGGTGCATGCCTGTAATCCCTAAGACTTGAGAGACTGAGGCAGGAGGACTATAAGTTTGAGGCAAGCCTCAGCAACTTAGTGACGACATCTCAAAATAAGAACTGGGGATGCAGCTCAATGGTAGAGCCTTGCCTATCATGTGTGAGGCACTGGGTTTGATCCTCAGCACCACATGTAAACAAATTAATAAAGGTCCAATGACAATTTTAAAAATATTTAAAAAAAAACCAAACCCACAACCCATATTCAGGGCTGGGGCTGTAGCTCAGTGGTAGAGTACTTGCCTAGCATGTGTGAGGCACTGGGTTCAATTCTCAGCAAGACATATAAATGTATTAATTAAAGGTCCATCAACAACTAAAAAAATTTTTTTTAAAAATCCATAGATAATTTGTCAACTCAGTCACATATAAAAATCCATTACAAGTTTTATTTTTTGTTAAAAATTATTTTGAACAGAGCTTTAAACAAGTTTAATTTTAGCCTGCCAGGGCTATCCCAACATGGAGTAGGGCAAGAGACAGAACATTAGTATAAAGAGTAACAATTTTTATATGGAACTTATGGGTATCAAGTTACTTTTATGTAGTTATGAAACATTAGATGACATAAATACAACCCAAACAAAATCTGCTATTTTCACATAAGCCTGAAAAAGACTATTACTATAAATAATTTTAGTTTGAAGAACACCAGCTTGGTAAAATGTTTTCTTTTTCTGTCTTTCTTTCTTTTTTGTTTTGGTGCTGGGGATTGAACTCGGGGGCACTTTACCATTGAGCCACATCCCCAGCCCTGTTTTGTGTTTTATGTAGAGACAGGGTCTCACTGAGTTGCTTAGCGCCTCGCAGTTGCTGAGGTTGGCTTTGAACTTGCAATTCTCCTGTGTCAGCCTCCCTAAGTGCTGGGATTATAGGCTTGCGCCACCATTCCTGGCTTCTTCTTCTTCTTCTTTTTTAAAATATTTTTGTAGTTGTAGGTGGATACAATACCTTTATTTTATTTAGTTTTATGTGGTGCTAAGGATTGAACCCAGTGCCTCACACATGCTAGGCAAGCACTCTACCACTGAGCTACAACTCCAGCCGGTAAAATTTTTTTTTTAAGTTTTATATTTTATTTTATTTTTTGGTACCAGGGATTGAACTCAGGGGTACTCGACCACTTAGCCACATCCCCAGCCCTATTTTGTGTTTTATGTAGAGACAGGGTCTCACTGAGTTGCTTAGCGCCTCGCCGTTGCTGAGATTGGCTTTGAACTCGCAATTCTCCTGTCTCAGCCTCCCAAAGTGTTAGGATTACAGGCGTGAGCCACCGCGCCTGGCAAAGTTTTATATTTTAAAAGCCTTAAACACCCAGAGAATGTCAATATACTTACTATGCAAAGATGCCAATAATAATCAGCTTCATAATTAACAGAGATGTCTTTATGTTAACTTTTTTTTTTTTTTAAAGAATTTAACCTTTAAAAAGTATAACCTGTGGTATATATACACAATGGAATATTACTCAGCATTGAAAGAGAATAAAATTACGGCATTTGCAGGTAAATGGATGGAGTTGGAGAATATTATGCTAGGTGAAGTAAGCCAATCCCAAAAAACCAAAGACCAAATGTTCTCTCTAATAAGTGGATGCTGATCCATAATTGGCAGGGGGGTGCATGGGAAGAATGGAGGAATTTTAATTGGGAAAAGGGGAGGGAGAGGAGGGCAGGTCATGGGGGCAGGAAAGATGGTGGAATGAGATGGACATCATTACCCTAGGTACATATATGACTGCACATATGGTGGGACTCTACAACTCTACATCATGTACAGAGAAATGAAAACTTGTGTTCCATTTGTGTACAATGAATTGAAATGCATTCTGCTGTCATGTAACTAATTAGAGCAAATTAAAAAAAAAGACATACAACTGACTATGTACACACTGACCTTGCATGCAGAAAAATTGCTAGCTTCCATGATCACTTCTAACATTTTTGGGTATTTTTTCATTTTCCATATGTGTAATCATACAATTTGTGAACAGCATTTATTTATCCCTTTCCAACAATTTCTATTTTCTATTACATTAATGTTCACACTAGGACCTCTGCTATTACAATGAATAAAATCTGCGATAGTGGCCATCTTTGTTCCCTTTTTTATTTTAACAAAAATAAAGAATCTAACCTTATTTATTTGTATGTGGTGCTGAGGATTGAATTACCACTGAGCCACCCCAGCCCACAAATATATTTATGTACAATCGAGTGATTATTCAATCAAAGCAAACATATGCTGACCAAGTACAAAGGGCAGAAATGCCAAGTTTTATTTACCCTTTAATATGTTTAAGGTCCAGATACAAGGTATATTGTAGAGAAGAGAACACTTATTGGTTCCTCTAATATAGATTAAATTTATATACCTTTAATTTTACAAACCTTGCATAACATTTAGACAAAGCTCATAAACACATATCTAGTCCTTAGATGTACACATGGCTCCAGTCACACATACTTAGGGTGTCAAATGTATCTGTAATAACATAAAATAAGAGTTTTAGCTGGGTGCAGTGGCGCATGCCTATAATCCAAGCACTTTGGGAGGCTGAAACAGGAGAATCGTGAGTTCAGAGCCAGCCTCAGCAACAGCAAGGCACTGAGCAACTCAGTGAGACCCTGTCTCTAAATAAAACACAAAATAGGGCTGGAGATGTGGCTCAGAGGTTGAGTACCCCTGAGTTCAATCCCCAGTATCAAAAAAACAACAACAACACAAAACAGTTGAGTTATGAAGCGATCATTTAAAAGACTTACTTAAGCAAACTCTAATTCTTTTAAGACTTGGTTTTTTTTCTAAGTAATGAAAACCTAATAGACACAATGAATTATCTTGATAACTAAGAGCAGATCAATGTTTTAAAAAATCCCTATGTTTTTAACATATAGAAAGATTTTGGTTTTATATCAGTAAACTAAATTTTGACCATAGAAAACCCCTTAAGCTCAGCTGGTAGAGTGTTTGCCTCGCATGCACAAGGACCTGTGTTCAATCTCCAGCACCACAAAAAAAAAAAAAGAAAAAGAAAAGAAAGAAAGAAAGAAAAGAAAATCCCTTAAATTATTTTAGCTGTTAGTTGTAGCCAACTTAATAACACATATAATTTTTGTAAGATTTAACTTCTATAAACTTTTTGAAACTTAGACATTTTACGACTTGTTTACATCTTTACTTTTATCCTGTCTTCGTTTTTTTTCCATCTTGAACTTTAGGTAAAAAATATTACTTATTATACAAAATGCTTTTTCATCCAGAAACATTCCTTTTCTTTTTTCTTACCAAAAAAATCCCTACAATTTGTGTGTGCGTGTACATGTGTGTTACTCAAGATGGAACCTAGGAGTGCTCTACCACTGAGCTACCTCCCTAGCCCTTTTTATTTTGAGGCAGGGTCTTTTTAGGTTGCCCAAGTTGGCCTCAAATTTGAGATCCTCCTGCCTTAGCCTCCCGTAGCTGGGATTACAGGTGTTCACCACTATGCCCAGTTTGTACTCATATATATATATATATTTTTTTTTTTTTGAGGTGCTGGGGATTCAACCCAGGGTCTTGTGCATGTAAGGCAAGCACTCTACCAACTGAGCTATATCCACAGCCCCTTGTACCTATAATTTATATATATATTTTTTAATATACCAGCAATTTATAAAAACACAATAGATCCAAATATAAATTTTTTATAAAATTTAAGAAGCCAAAAATACTAGAATTGCTGGGCTTGGCAGTATATGCCTATAATTCCAGCGGCTTAGGAGGCTGAGGCAGGAGGATCAAGAGTTCAAAGCCAAGCCGGGTGCAGAGGCGCACACTGGTAATCTCAGCACTTTCGGAGGCTGAGACAGGAGAATCGCGAGTTCAAAGCCAGTCTCAGCAACAGCGAGGCACTAAGCAACTCAGTGAGACACTGTCTGTAAATAAAACACAAAATAGGCCTGAGGATGTGGCTCAGTGGTTGAGTACCCCTGAGTTCAATCCCTGGTACCAAAAAAAAAGAAGAAGAGTTGAAAGCCAGCTTCAGCAACTTAGTGAGGTCCTGAGCAACTCAGTGAAACCCTGTATCTAAATAAAATACAAAAAAGGGCTGGAGATGCGATTAGTGGTTAAGTGCCCCTGGGTTCATTCAATCCAAGGTACCAAAAACAAAACAAACAAACAAAAAACCACACCTGAGAATTTATATATAGTGATTGATGTTTTAGTATTTTAACTTGCTAATTAGTCAGATGCCTCCTCTAATACTTATAATTATTTATCCCTTTTATAGTAAACCTAATTTAACCATGAAAATCAAGGTATCAGGTGAGCATAGTTAACGTTTTAGGTCATTTTCCTGTCAAAAAAAAATTCCTAAAGCAATAGACGTTACACATTTCATATTTTACAGTGACGTGGTTGGCCACCTAGAAAAATGCATAGGTTAAGTAATTTTAAAGACACCTTTATAGCCGGGTATGGTGGCTCAAGCCTGTAACTCCAGCACTTAGGGAGGCTGAGACAGGAGAATCCCAAGTTCAAAGCCAGCCTCAGCAACTGCGAGGCGCTAAGCAACTCAGTGAGACTCTGTCTCTAAATAAAACACAAAATAGGGCTGGGGATGTGGCTCAGTGGTCGAGTGCCCCTGAGTTCAATCTCCAGTACCAAAAAAAAAAAAAAAAGATAACTTTACTTTTATATTTTTAACCAATTTAAAGTAACTTGTTTTTTTTAAAGATTTAAGTCATATGAACTAGAAAGTATCTGGATTTGTTTTCCTAACTTATGAGGGTACTCACTTATTCATGATCCAGTTGTGGTACCAAGTAAACAATATATAGACATAACATAATGCACAATTTGTGCACACAAATGTGCATAAAAACAGACAGGAAATAGATTTTATAGCTTTTTACCAGGTATTAGATCCCCACAGGTAGGGGACAAAAGAGCTACAGATGCTTATTACACAGCATCAAATTTAACCTTCAGAAGTTAGAATACAGCCCCTCATAGACTTTATAGTATGACTCAAACATGGGGAGGGCCTGTACATCTGGGGATGTTTGGAGCAGAGTCTGTCAGCCACTGTGGGCACTAAAATCAAAGGTTCAGGTGGCCACTTGTCCTCCAGGGGGCAGATTCATTCTGATCATCACCACTGTTCATTTCTCTCCATAGGGCTCTCTAAGGGGGAAGATCTCTTTCTTTCAGTTTCCAGTAATCTGAGTTAACCCTTGAATAACTGGCCTTTGAATAAAGGTAGCAGGGGAAAAAATTTGATAGACACAGGGCAAACAACAAATAAAAACTTTAGACAAAACAAATCAGAACAAAACTATATTAATTTAGGTGTATAGAACCAAAGGTGAATTTGGCAGAAAAACCAGGAGCTCAAAAAAAAACAGGGTTTTTCACTCTTCAAAATGAAATGGCTATAATTACTCTAATAAAAGAACACACAAATCAGGAGGGTGAGACAGGAGGATCCAAGCTCAAGGCCAGAAACTTGGCCAGACTCTGTCCCAAAATAAAACAAAATAAAAATGTTGGGGATGTAGGTTAGTGGTAAAGCGTCCCTGAGTTCAATCCCCAGTATCAAAAACAAACAAAAGGGGCTGAGGTTGTGGCTCAGTGGTAGAGCACTTGCCTTGCATGTGTGAGGCCCTGGGTTCGATTCTCAGCACCACATATAAATAAATGAATAAAATAAAGGTCCATCAACAACTAAAACAATTTTAAAAAAAAACAAACAAAAGCACAGAGAACATTTACATTACATAAGAGTGCACTTTTGGATTAGATCAGAGTCAATCGAGATATTTAGAGAGTACGAGAACCTATGAGATCAGAGGAGAGGGTGGACCATAGAAAAAGGCTTTCAAGAAAAAGAAATAGGGATTTTCCCTATTTTCTCTTTTGTTAATGTTTTACATCTGGATAGAAGAGAGTATCTGTAAGAAGTGGGTGTTCCCTGACATTCTTTTTTTTTTTTTTTTTTTTTTTTTTATATCTTTATTTTATTGCTTTGTATATGGTGCTGAGGATCGAACCCAGGGCCTCACGCATGCGAAGCAAGCGCTCTACCGCTGAGCTACCATCCCAGCCCCTTCCCTGACATTCTTGATTCCTGGGCCTGGTATTTTGGTTAACTGGTTAGCTGGTCTGTTCTCTACTTTTTTTTTTTTTAAACATTCTGGTAGGGAAGTCGGGCACGGTGGCTCACGCTTGTAATCCCAGCACTTAGGGAGGCTGAGACAGGAGAATTGCGAGTTCAAAGCCAGCCTCAGCAACGGCGAGGCGCTAAGCAACTCAGTGAGACCCTGTCTCTACATAAAACACAAAATAGGGCTGGGGATGTGGCTCAGTGGTCGAGTGCCCCTGAGTTCAATCCCCAGTACCAAAAAAACAAAACAAACAAAAAAAAACCATTCTGGTAGGGAGAAACTTAATGAGAGAGCAGAATCCTAGAGTACAAAAAAGAAAGAATAACCAGCGGGCACGGTGGCACACTCCTGTAATCCCAGCACTTAGGGAGGCTGAGACAGGAGAATCATGAGTTCAAAGCCAGCCTCAGCAATGGCGAGATGCTAAACAACTCAGTGAGACCCTGTCTCTACATAAAACACAAAATAGGGCTGGGGATGGGGCTCGGTGGTTGACTACCCCTGAGTTCAATCCCTAGTATCAAAAAAAAGTTTTAGATTGAAGCACTTTAACCCAAAGAGATGGGAAATGCTTTTTACCTTTAATGTAAATTAGAGTTCCCATCAATTTGAGCCCCTGAGTGAGGTGCCATGATGTTCTGCTGGACTAGAGGTAAAGATGAGAAGAGGGCAAAAGGAAGACAAAGTGGTCTTTTTTTTTTTTTTTTTTTGGTACTGAGGGTTGAACTCAGGGGTACTGGACCACTGAGCCACATCCCCAGCCCTATTTTGTGTTTTATGTAGAGACAGGGTCTCACTGAGTTGCTTAGCACCTCGCCGTTGCTGAGGCTGGCTTTGAACTCGCGATTCTCCTGTCTCAGCCTCCCTAAGTGCTGGGATTACAGGCTTGAGCCACCGCGCCCGGCTCAAAGTGGTCTTTTTACCCTAAAGGGCACGGATGTTCAGGACTTATAAATGCCAACTTTCAGGCATGTCAGAGTACCCTGGCCAGAAGCCTTCAACTGCCAACAGATAAGATCTGTCCACCAAAAAGACCAAAAATGTAAGCCCCAGGCTCTTATCCTGTAAAGGACCATGAGCAAACAGATTTAATGTAGACCTTCCAACTTCATTACAGCGTGCCCTGACCAGAAATTTTTAATTATCTCAGGATATGTCCTTCAAACATCAAGAAACCAAGTTGTTAAGTAAGAGTTTAGAAAAGGCAGATCTGGGGCTGGGATTGTAGCTCAGCGGTAGAGCGCTTGCCTCGCATGCGTGAGGCCCTGGGTTCGATCCTCAGCACCACATACAAAGCAATAAAATAAAGACATTGTGTCCATCTACAACCAAAAAAATATTAAAAAAAAAAAAAGAAAGAAAAGGCAGATCTGAAAAAGTAACCAGAAAAAATAATAGGAGTTAATTAGTAAAGCAATTGGCACAGACACCAAACACTGTAGCATGGGACCTGCCACCCTCAAAGCCGCAGCCAAAAAGCGGCTTGCAGGGCCTCAAAGCAGGCGTTGGGTCCTGAAGACAGCTGGTTCTTTATAAACTCACAGGAATGTTTTGAGTAGGTCATTCAGATCAACGAGCAGTTTATTTGGGAAAATGAAATAAGAGAGGTAAGTGTACAGTGCAGCTGTGGAGTGACCTGGACTGTCTCGGGACAGGGCAGCATATTTTTCAGAACCTGGGGCTTTTAAGGGGTTTGAAACTAGCTGAATTTGGACACCACTCCCCTCTGAAACTGGGGAGATACAGATGTCCACCCTAGGAAGTCTTGCTCCCTTGTGATGTGATAAGGTTCCAGTGACTAGGAAGGAGTCCTAGTCACTGGAAATCCTGTCTCTTTCTGTCCCAGAATCTTTGGGTGGTATAAAGGTCATAAATGTCCCTTCAGCGACTTCAGGGTAACTTGAATTGTTCTTATTGGCCTTTTCTGGACCTGTTTTTTCTTCTGCAGGTAATGGGCTATTTGCTGAGAATGTAGCATGTCCTACTGACTAAAGCTAGGCAGGGCCGTAGGTAAACTTTTTTTAAAAAGCAAGCATGTGAGCCCAGCATGGTAGCACAGGCTTGTAACCCTAGCGGCTCAGGAGGCTGAAGCAGGAGGATGGACAGTTCAAAGCCAACCTTAGCAACCTTGAGCAACTCAGTGAGACCCTGTCTCTAAATACAATACAAAATAGGGCTGGGGATGTGGCTCAGTGATGGAGTGCCCCTGAGTTCAATCCTCAGTACCCTAAATAAATAAAATAAAATAAAATAAAAAGGATGTGGGGGTCAGCAACAGTGGGCCCAGTCTACAGAATTATCTCTTAACCTCATGTTCCTACGACTCACATCTGTTACCTGTAAACACAAGATATGCCGAGATTCAATTCCCCAAAAAGCTCCATCTGGAAGCAGGGATGAGGCGAAAAAGGAAGCATTGAAGTCTCCCCATCTCTAATAAAGCAGTCATCACATAAACCTCACAGGCCAGGAGAGACCTAGTGAGTTGATGCAACTGTGGAGAGGTGAGTGTTAATCACAACTAGGCCTAAAACCTGGTCACTTCACAACCTGATCCCAATCTACTTTTCCAGCCTCAGTTTCAGGGGCACTGATCCCCTCGGGTCAGCGACCCAAACTCCAGCCACAATTGTTCTCAAACTTTGCCCCTCCATATGCAATTCCCTCTCCCAAGAGGCCCACGCTCCCTTTCTCCCGAGGGAAAATTCATTTGCACTACTCAAATACTCCCTCTCCAGTGCTCCCAAGAATACCTAATGGACAGTAGAGGTAAGGGATCCACAGCGCTCTTGGCCTATCTCCTCACTGCTAACATGGGACTGCTGAAGTATATGGGAGTTGAAAGGCATTAGAGCCTACTAGACAGTATGAGGAATGGCTAAGAGATGCAGAAACCTTGTGCTCCTCAATCCCCTATAACCGTTTGTGTCGGTGCCCTGACTAGACAGGCAGTCCCCGCAGGGCATGGCCCTGGGCTGAATCGTTTCGGAATGAACCCCAGGAAAACGTGGCCTTGGGGAACGTGATAAGAAAATGTGAACGAAGAATGAGAGAACAAACAAATGAATGGACGGAGGGCCAAAAGCTGGACAAAGCCTGCAAGATGGCGTTCTTTAGGACCGCGGGAGGGGCGGTCAGGGCCTCCGCCTGGGAGGGGGGCCACTGGCGCCGGGGACCTTACTAGGCGGGCCGCGCAGCTAAGACAAAAGCCCTCAACATGGCGGGCTCTAGGACCCCTGGGCCCACACCGCGCAAGGCCGGCAGCCGCGTTGGCTGAGCCCAGGCACCCGTAGTAGCCGGCCCGCTGGGACAGCCGGCGGGTTCTAGGACCTGCTGGGCCCGGAGCCCGCCTGGGGCCGCTTGCCGCCCGCCCCGCTCGCGTTGGGCCAACCCAGTCCTCCTGCGCCCACAGAAAAACTGAGGCCAGCTTGGACCGCAACCGTGCTGGGGCTGCCCCGGGTCTTTGCAACTTGCCGCCGGCGTCTCCTACCTGATCCAACTAGGGCTGGCTCCGTGGCATCAGCGTCCGCTCCTCGCACCAACAGAGCCCAGAACACTACCAGAAAGGGGAAGGCGCTAGGACCCAGCGGGGGGCAGGGGAGGCGGGGCCAGCAGGCCAGAGAGCGGAAGTGGAAGGGAGCTTTCCCCGCTAAGAGAAGGAAAAGTTTACGCAAGCACCTCCAGCCTATAGAGGCGGAAACATCTTGCAAGGGGTCTCTGGACGATAAAGGAAGGGGACGCCCGGCCGACTGTATATATCGGCCAGGTCACCGGAAGTGTCTCCAAGAGCTAGAAGGTGGGAGGACAGAAAGGCCATGATAAAAAGTTTTGCGGTACCTAAACCCCCTTATACTCCACATTTCCTGTAACAGTAAGGAGTGAATTTAATGAAGCTTCCCCCATCTGTCTGGGGAAGAACCTTTCAGGGAGCCCCCGCGAAAAGTGGCACCATAGTACTGTGGCCAAGCCTGCAGAATCCCCGCCCCCCTGCACTTATTCAGTATGCACCGGAACGACTTTGCAGCTCTGAACCGGAGTGTGGCTAAGGTAGTGAGAAGCAGCGCAGCGTTGTGACCTACGTGGGCGGAGTCAGAGTCACGCCCAGCCAGAACCTGGCGCCGGAAGTGTGTTTGTGTAGAACGGCACCCTGGAGGCGGGACAGGAAGTGTTCCCGAAGCGGAAGTTTCGCGGGGAAGATTTTGCATCTTGGACACTTCCTGTTTCCTAGTAACAATAGGAAGTGTCCGCGGAGGTGGGGGGTAGAGTCCCGGATTATACCAGTTGTTACTTCTTCTCTCTACCTTCGTCCTCCTTCACGTTCGTCTTTTCTTCTTTCCCTGTGCTCCCCCTTTCCTGGAACCCTGGCTGACTGTGCGTGTGTAGGAGCGCGAGACTCCCCCAAGGCCACCCCCTGGGGCGCGCGGCTGCAGTTAGGGTAAGGGTCCCAGTGCGCAGGCGCGCTCTCGTTCGCGGTTCCCAACGGACGCGCCCGCGGCGGGAACGGGAAGGGGTCGGCGGTGCAAGGTAGGGGTCCTAAAAGGAAATTGGCATAAGAAATGAGTGACGCAAGAGGACCTCATCAGTGGTTGATTAGGGAAGGGGACTCTTGAGAGAAGGAGTTTGGGGAGGTGAGAATTCCAGGGGCAAGTTCAGAGAGGGTTTAGAGTCGGAAATTAGTTTTATTGGTGTCCCATGGGGCTGAAGAGTCACAATGAGAGAAGGCCAACATGACTAGGAGGCATGAGGGGCTGCTACTTAGAAAGCAAGGGCTTTGAGATGAAGACTGCCTCAATCAGTGTGTTTCTCATGTGTAAACTGGGTTAACATGTTGCAGTGTTGTCAGGACTTGGTGACACAGTGAATATACTTACATTGCCTGGCACATGGTAATGTTCAGCATGTGTTGCTATCAGTATTGAAAGGAAGTAGAAGAAAAAAATGAAAGGAAAGGATGGTGAGGGTAAGGTAAGGCAGCTTGGAAAAGAGTAGGAGATGAAATTCAATGTGAAATAAGATTTTTTTTTCTTCAAATGGAAGATAGTTGGGGTTTGGGTGAAGTAAGCAAAAGTAGGCAAGGGAGTTTTCTGGAAAGGAGGCCTTGCGACACTGAAAGGACTAGAATGAGTGGGGGAACAAACCAGTCCTTTCTCTGTAGGTGACTTCTAACCTCTTAGATCTTAAGCTGTCAGCTGGAGAAAGTAGCTGTTTTTCCAGAGTGCTTCCAAGGTACTTTATTTAGTTGAAGGATAAAGGAAAAAGGGTTGGACTTTTCTTATTCTAAAGCCTAGGAACAATTCTAGTTTCCTTTTTTAGTTGTCATAAAAATTTAGAAGTTTTTTTATTTTTTTTTCCCCCACAGAATTATAGAGAGTACAAGGTTAGGTACAGTTGACCTTTGGATCTGTTCTGAAAGACAAAAGGTTTGTGATCAGAAGTGAGTTACTCCCTAGACTTCTATGTCTTTGTCTTTTAGGGATGACTGAAGCCTAGAGGAACTCCCGTATTTTGGGAGCTTGTGTATAGGGAGGCCTTAAAGTAGATTCCTGGGTATTAATGATTGGGGAACCTTTTAGTGACCTCTGGTGAACTTGTTGCTCATAGAACCAAGAGTCCAAGTTAATTCAGGCCTTTTTTGATAACTGCCCCCTCTTCCTAGGCCTTGGCTCCTCCACCAGAAGATGCTGCTGCCACCTGTCTGTTCCTCTTGAACCTCCAGGTTTCTGTCACATTGACCCATGGAGGACACGCCCCTCTCACTTAGCTGCTCTGACTGTGAGCGTCACTTTCCTAGCATCCCAGAACTGTCACGGCACCGAGAACTGCTCCATCCATCTCCCAACCAGGATAGTGAGGAAATTGACAGCATCCCTCGGCCCTACCGCTGTCAGCAGTGTGGGCGGGGCTACCGTCACCCAGGGAGCCTGGTCAACCACCGCCGAACACACGAGACTGGCCTTTTCCCTTGTACCACCTGTGGCAAGGACTTTACTAATCCCATGGCCCTCAAGAGCCATATGAGGACTCATGCTCCTGAAGGCCGGCGCAGGCGCAGGCCCCCCCGTCCCAAAGAAGCCACTCCACATGTCCAGAGTGAGACAGTGTCCACTGACTCCTGGGGCCAGAAGCTTGGCCCTAAGGAAGGCTGGGGAAACCAGACAAAACATACAAAAGACATACCTGACTGTGAGTCTGGGTCTGACCCCAGGGCAACCTCTGGCACTTGGGAAGATCTGCCTACCAGACAAAGGGAAGGCTGGGAAAACCAACCAGATCCTGAGGAGGGTGCAGAGGTGTGGGGGCCCACCACCAATTCTGCCAGAACCCCACCTCTCCCCACCCCAGCAAGCAACCTCCTTAGCAATTTGGAGCAGTATTTGGCTGAATCAGTAGTGAACTTCACTGGGGGACAAGAGCTCCCTCAGTCTCCTCCTGCTGAGGAGGAACGGCGGTACAAGTGCAGTCAATGTGGCAAGACCTACAAGCATGCTGGGAGCCTCACCAATCACCGCCAGAGCCACACCCTGGGTGTCTATCCTTGTGCCATCTGCTTCAAGGAGTTTTCTAACCTCATGGCTCTGAAGAACCATTCCCGACTGCATGCCCAATATCGGCCTTACCACTGTCCTTATTGCCCTCGTGCCTTCCGGCTCCCCCGAGACCTGTTGGAACACCAGCAGTCCCATGAGGTCGAAAGGCAGGAGCAGCCATGGGAAGAGAAAGGGATGCCCACCACCAATGGTCACACAGATGAGAGCAGCCAAGACCAGTTACCTAGTACACAGATGGTGAATGGCTCTGGGGAACTTAGCACTTCTGGAGAGCTGGAAGACAGTGGCCTGGAGGAGTACCGGCCTTTCCGCTGTGGGGACTGTGGCCGTACATACCGCCATGCTGGGAGCCTCATCAACCATCGAAAGAGCCATCAGACAGGTGTCTACCCCTGCTCAGTCTGTTCCAAACAGCTCTTCAATGCAGCTGCTCTCAAAAACCATGTGCGGGCTCATCATAGACCTCGGCAAGGAGCTGGGGAAGATGGACAGTCATCAGTACCACCAGCTCCCTTGCTGTTGACTGAGACCACCCACAGAGAAGACGAGGTTCCTACTACCACTCTGGATCATCGCCCCTATAAGTGCAATGAGTGTGGTCGGGCTTACCGCCACCGGGGAAGCCTGGTAAACCACCGACACAGCCATCGGACAGGAGAGTACCAGTGCTCACTGTGTCCCCGCAAGTACCCCAACCTTATGGCCCTGCGCAACCATGTACGGGTACATTGCAAGGCTGCTCGCCGAAGTGCAGACCTAAGAACTGAGGGTCCCCCCAGCCACCTCAAGGTGGAACTCCCACCTGACCCAGTGGAAGCAGAGGTAGCCCTACACACAGATCAGGGGCACTTGTGCAAACGTGAAGAGGAAGCCATTAATATCCCCCCAATAGCAGATGGGACATCACCTCAGATATGTAGCATCTGTGGGATGCTCTTTGAAGATCCTGACAGTCTCGAACATCATGTCTTGACCCACAGGGCAGGGGAAGTAGAAAATAGGACAGACACCACAGTGTCACCTCCTCGGGCATTTGCTTGCCGAGACTGTGGGAAGAGCTACCGCCACTCAGGCAGCCTTATCAACCACAGGCAGACCCACCAGACAGGGGACTTCAGTTGCGGGGCCTGTGCCAAGCACTTCCATACCATGTCTGCCATGAAGAACCATTTGCGACGCCATAGCCGACGGCGAAGCAGGCGCCATCGGAAGCGGGCTGCCAGTATGGGAGAAGCCAAACTCCCACCAGGGGGGACCTGGGTCCAGGAGTTGGAAGACAATGGGGACCTGGACTGTTCCCAAGGACCTTTAGGGGAAAGTCCTTGTAGGACTGAAGGCAACTTGGAAAATGATGGGGACTGTTCACAAGCTGAATCTGAAGGCGACAAATGTGAGCTTGAGAGGGATGAGGCCTGTGATAAAGATAGCAGAGACACTGAGGATGGACTAGAACGGAAGGAGGCTTGTTTTCTTGACAATTTGGACATGCCAGGTAATGAAGAAGGCAATGGGACTCACTTCTCTATTGGCCTTACTGGGATGGACAAAGACCAGAAACCAACTACTGACCAACCTAACTCCTCTTCCCACTGTGCTGAAACTGTTGCCAGTTGGCAGTCTGAGGTTACTCACACATGTTCTGACTGTGGGTGCTCTTTCCCCCATGCCAGCAGCCTGCTAAGCCATAGGCCCTGCCACCCACCAGGCATCTATCAGTGCTCACTGTGCCCGAAGGAGTTTGACTCTCTGCCTGCCCTACGCAATCACTTCCAGAACCATGGGCCAGGGGAGGTAGTCTCAGCACAGCCTTTCCTCTGCTGCCTCTGTGGTATGATCTTTCCTGGGCGGGCCGGCTACAGGCTTCACCGACGCCAGGCTCACAATTCCTCTGGCATGACTGAGGGCTCAGAGGAGGAGGGAGAAGAGGAAGGAGCAGCAGAAGCCGCCTCCACCCATACCCCTCCACTGCAGCTTTCAGAAGCAGAGCTGCTGAATCAGCTGCAACGGGAGGTAGAAGCATTGGATGGAGCAGGTTATGGGCACATCTGTGGCTGCTGTGGTCAGACCTATGATGACCTGGGGAGCCTGGAGCGTCACCATCAAAGTCAGAGTTCAGAAAACACTGCAGACAAGCTTCCCAGCTGCTTGGAAGTGTTAGGTGATGCCACAGAGGTGGTTGCTGACAGTGTGTTTGAGGGCATAGTGACCTCTGTCTCTGGAGAGGGTGGGGACACAAAATCTGAAGAAGAAATAGGTGGCACAGTTGCAGACAGCCTTTGCATGCAGGTTGATGAAAGTTTTCTGGAGGCCCAACCCCGTCCCTTTCGCTGCAACCAGTGCGGCAAGACTTATCGCCATGGGGGCAGCCTGGTGAACCACCGTAAGATCCACCAGACTGGGGACTTCATCTGTCCTGTTTGCTCCCGCTGCTACCCCAATCTGGCTGCCTACCGTAATCATCTGCGGAACCACCCTCGCTGCAAAGGCTCTGAGCCTCAAGTGGGACCCATCCCAGAGGCAGGAGGCAGTAGTGAGCCCCAGAATGTGGCAGAGAAGGGGCCAGAGCAGGCAGAAGTGGGAAAGCTCCAGGAAGAACTTAAAGTGGAGCCTTTGGAGGACGTGGCTAGGGTGAAGGAAGAGACATGGGAGGAGACTACTGTGAAGGGAGAGGAGATAGAGCCAAGGTTGGAGACAGCAGAGAAGGGCTGTCAGACAGAGGCCAGCTCTGAGCGGCCCTTCAGCTGTGAGGTGTGTGGCCGCTCATACAAACATGCCGGTAGCCTCATCAATCACCGGCAGAGCCACCAGACTGGCCACTTTGGCTGCCAGGCCTGCTCCAAGGGCTTTTCAAACCTTATGTCTCTGAAGAACCACCGGCGCATCCATGCAGACCCTCGGCGTTTCCGCTGCAGTGAATGTGGGAAGGCCTTTCGTCTGAGGAAGCAGCTGGCTAGTCACCAGCGAGTCCATTTTGAGCGGCGTGGGGTTACCCAAAAGCTGACTCGAGAAGATCGTCCCTTCCGGTGTGGTCAGTGTGGACGGACCTACCGCCATGCAGGCAGCCTTCTAAATCACCGGCGCAGCCATGAGACAGGCCAATACAGCTGCCCCACTTGCCCCAAGACTTACTCAAACCGCATGGCCCTGAAGGACCATCAGAGGCTGCACACTGACAGTCGTCGTCGGCGAGCAGGCAGGTCCCGGCGGGCAGCTGTACGCTGTGCTCTCTGTGGCCGGGGCTTTCCTGGCCGAGGATCTCTGGAGCAGCACCTGAGGGAACATGAGGAAAAGACAAAACAGGAGCTGGCCAATGGCCATGGAGACCCAAATGGTACAGAAGGAAGTGAGGAGAACCTGGCCAATGATCTGGGACTTAAAGACAGATCAGGTGATATTGAGTCAGTACCCCAGGTGGAAGATGGAGCCATGAGGCCAGGGGAACACAGTCAGAGCCCCCTCAGAGAAGAAGGTTCAGAAGCCGCAGAGCCACAGTGGGGCATGGGGAAGGCAGATGGGTGGCAAGGAGATAGACTGATGAATCACAGTGGAGATTGGGTTCCTCGGGGTCATCTGTTAACAAAGCCAGAAGACAAATCAGGAGACAGTGTTTCCAGTGCTTGCCATCTTGCTGACAGCCAGTCCAATGGACCTAGTCTGAGTCACATGGATATCTGGGACAATGGAGACAGCAGCTCTCAGCTCCGGCCAGAGAGCCATTCCTATTCTTGCAGCCAATGTGGTAAAACCTTTGGCCAGTCAGATGGCCTTTTGAATCATAATACCCACAAGACAGATCGCCACTATTGCCTGCTCTGCTCCAAGGATTTTTTAAATCCTGTAGCCACTAAGAGTCACAGCCACAACCATATAGCTGCCCAGACTTTTGCCTGCCCTGACTGTGATGATGCTTTTCAGTGCCACCATGAACTGGTCACCCATCTGCAGACTCATGCCAAGAGCTATAGTCAGATGCCAAGTCAGATAGAGGAGACCAGAGGTCCCCAGGCTGGGACTATAGAGGACAAAGCAGGTCTCCCTGGTCAAGAGAAAGCTCAGGAGGCCCCTTCAGAACATCCCAGGGCTCCAGAAGAGAATGCCGAGCAAGCTAGTGGAGGGCAAGGAATAAATTCCACAGCAGCTGAAGACAAGGAGCGGCCCTTCCGCTGTGCCCAGTGTGGGCGTTCCTACCGCCATGCTGGGAGCCTACTAAACCACCAGAAGGCCCACACCACTGGACTGTATCCATGTTCCCTGTGCCCTAAACTTCTGCCCAACCTGCTGTCTCTTAAGAACCATGGCAGGACCCACACAGACCCCAAGCGCCACCGCTGCAACATCTGTGGCAAGGCCTTCCGGACAGCTGCCCGGCTGGAGGGCCATGGGCGGGTCCATGCACCTCGGGAGGGACCTTTCACCTGCCCCCATTGTCCCCGCCACTTCCGCCGCCAAATCAGCTTCCTACAGCATCGGCAGCAGCACCAAGAAGAATGGACAGTGGCCAGATCTGGTAAGAGGGCACAAATGGGGTTGGGTAGAGGATTGAAGGGTCCCAGAAAGGGGGTGCATTAGAGGAAGGCAAAACCAGCCCCTAAGGTGAGTGTGGGACAAGGAGTGAGAGAGCTACATGTATTCCAAGAGTGTGGGGGACCTGGAGTGAAGAAACTAGTTCAAGGATGCTACCTTTTGAACAACTGAGATCTGAACCAATCCCTGTTGTCAAGGAGATGTGATAAGCTGATTGGATGAGGTCTGCATTATATGCTCCGTCTCAGATGTGGGCTGAGGTGTCTTTCAGGCATCATGAGCTGAGTGTAGTAGGGGTGGATTCCTAAGGGGAAATGGAGCTATTACTGAAATAATGCAGGGTGGATTCTGGGCTCCATCCTGAGCTCATACATAAAGATATGGGTTAAACTCATTTTGAAATCCCATTGACACCTCAAATAAGAACAAGCTCTTTGGGGTGTAGGATAGACAGTGGGCCAGCTGAAAGGCAGCCCTAGCTATTTTAGAGGCACCATAGGGGAAACACATGCTCTGTTAACTAAAAGGCTAGAATTTGGGCTGGGGCTATAGCTCAGTGGTAGAGCGCTTGCCTAGCATGTGTGAGGCCCTGGGTTCAATCCTCAGCACCACATATAAATAATAAGTGAATAAAGATCCATCAACAACTAAAAAAAATTAAAAAAAAAAAAAAGGCTAGGATTTACATCTAAGCCCCACTTTCCCTAAAGTGAGACCTGGAGCTCATCATTTAACCTCTCAGGGACTCAGATTCCTTGTTTGTAAAATGGAAATGTTAATACCAAACCATGGTCAGATAAGTTAATGTGGTGTGTTAGGGCGGTACAAGATGGGAGGTAGTGGCCCTGCACATAGGTAGCTGTGTGGGCTCTTCCGCTATGGCCAAAGAGGAATGCCTTTTTGTTTCAGTGGTAGTGGGGGCTGGGTATTTCTTGGCTACCACATCTGGAAACCCTCCTGATTCAGCCAATAATGATTTTCAGAGAAAAAGATGAAGTCATTGATTTTGTGTAGTCTTTTTTTTTTTTTTCTTTCTTTCTTAGAATGGGCATGGATGGGGAATTACTGTGAATCCCAGGATTCCTGAGTTCTCATATAGGTGAGGGTAGGGGGAATGGCCTGCAGGCCTGGAAGAGGTGTGGAGTCAGCCTCCTTAGTCAATGACTGGACTGCTTTATGGCTTCACTACTGACTTGGCTGTGGAAACTGGGTCACTAGTCAGTACCCAGTGCCCTGTCCATCTTTCCCTATATTTTGTGTCTGCTCTCTTTTCTTGGAAACCAGACTTCTAATCCTTTCTTGTGACTGTTGGCCCACATCTCTTTTTCTTCCCTTTAGTCAACTCTTATACATTCTCCCTCTGCTGGCCATCTTTTTAGGATCTAACCAAACCACTCTTTCCACTTGCAACCCCCACCCGCACCCCCTGCATGCCTTAACTGGAGGACTGAGTCACAGATAATTGTTTCTTTGAAGCCTGGCTCAGCTGTAGCAAGAACAGTTATTAGCCTCTATCTCTTATTCTCTATCAAGAAGGGATCTCAGTGTAGGCTCACTTCTATCCTGCCTGTTGAAGGAGTAGGACAGCTTGTTTCTTCAGTAAGCCCTAGGCTGTCTCCCTCCGCCTCCTTTAGAGAGGACGACCTGTACCATCTAATGGCCACCAAGGATGGGTGTCCTAAGATGGTAGGCCCTTCACCAGAGCTTATCAGGGGAAAGGATGGTGGGTGACAATCCACTGGGAGGTAAAGGGATGACTCTCAATATAAAAGATTTCCTAGCTGGGCGCGGTGGCTCAAGCCTGTAATCCCAGCAGCACTTAGGGAGGCTGAGACAGGAGAATCGCCAGTTCAAAGCCAGCCTCAGCAACAGCGAGGCGCTAAGCAACTCAGTGAGACCCTGTCTCTACATAAAACACAAAATAGGGCTGGGGATGTGGCTCAGTGGTCGAGTGTCCCTGAGTTCAATCTCCAGTACCAAAAAAAAAAAAAAGATTTCTTATGACTTCAAGGGAAATGGAGTGAGTAGCCAGTTGGGAAAATAATTAAGAAACCTAGAATTCCTGAGCTTTCATATGGGCCTCTAGGGGCCACGGGCAGGTAGGAATGGTCTGCAGGGCTGGGGACATGTGGTATCTACCCCCTCAAGTCAGTGACCTCCTCTCTCTCTCCCCCCAGGAGCCCCAGTGGCACCAGCGACAGGCAGAGGAGATTTGTCATTGTCCCCTCCACCCACTCCCACGACCCTACTTCTGGACCCTTCACCCCAGTGGCCTGCAGACCTCAGCTTCTCGCTCTGAACTTCAAGTCTCCAAAGATCAGAACATTGGAGCGGGGGCGGGGGTGTAGGCAAAGAGGGGCTTGATCTCCTTGTTTTGCTCAGGAGTAGCTTGGGTATCCCCATCTCTTTTCTCCTCTCCCCATGAAGAGGACCCACATCTGGCTTCTTTCCCAAGAAGGGATGGGTCATTCCTCATGTCCCTGCCCTTGAAGGATCTCCTTCCCCCAGCCTTTGTCACCATGCTCTTCCTGGTGCCAGGCTCTGCGAAGGTGCTGGGCCATCCTCACCAGCTAGATTCCAACACTGGGGAGTGGCAGATTCAGAGAGCACCAGGAGTGGGAATGTTGCCTGTGGAAGGGGAGCCTTTCGCTACAGTTTGTAACTTATTTTCTAAAGTCTATTTTGTAACAATTTATTTAAGTTTAAAAAACGGAAAATTGCTCCCCCCAAAAAGAAAATTTCAAAACAGATGACTGGTGTGATTGTATCTGAGAGAATGATAGGGAGAACTGGGGATGCATGCATTGGAGAGCAGAGCTGAGTGTGGGAACATCCACAGGTGACATCCCTGCCCTGCAGGGCAGAAAGTGGGAGCATATTCTGATCCTGGGCAGGCTCTTTCCCACAACCAGATGGGCTGTTAGCCCGGCACTCTCAGGGACTGGAACTACACATGGTGGGGAGGCCATGGCAGAGGTGTTGACATGGGAGTTGCCTCACTTTTCTCGCGTCCTGTAACAGCCTAGAGAGTCACCTGTCAACAGCTGGCTGGTTGACCTGTCAAGGTGAAAAAGGAGGGTGGGGTTGGCTTCATCTTTACAACTCTGTTCCCTCCCTTGAAAGAGTAGCATCTGTCTTGGTTCCTGTGGCAGATGAGAATACTGAGGCTCAAAAGAGGTTGAGAGACCTGCTCCCACATGGGTCTATCCAAAGCTCTTCCCCATCCAGGTCAGCTAAAGGTAGGTTAGAACAGTGCTCTCCCTAGATTGAGAGAGAAGGAGTCTAGAGAAAGACAGTTCATCAGGAAGGCCTCAGGGTCACATACTCCAGTTGGCTAGGCAGCTTCCACCCTCAGCCTCAGCCTCAGGCTCTGGCTCTGGCTCCTCAGTGAAGTAGACCTGCCAGTCCAAACTGCTGATCCAGTCCTCGTAGACAGGTAGTGCTGTGAAGACCGCAGGCTGTGCAGGGCCTTGGCAGGCATCCCCAAAGCTGTGTAGGCCAGCCAGGAACCATGTGCCCCTCACCTTGTGCACCAGTGGTGCTCCAGATAGGCCCTGTCAGGTTAGGTGACACTGGGTGACTTCCTTTTTCCTTTAGGCAAGTGGGGAAGAGAAGAAGGAGCTAGGGACTGAATCTCTGCAATTTGGGGGGCCAGTTGGCAGAAAAGGTTACTTTCAGGTGAGAGGCAGAGCTAGAGGCCAAGTCTTACAGGTCTGTTCATGAACTGCAGGATGAGGGAATCTGGGGGTCTGCTGGGTATGGTTTGAGGAACTAGGCCTCACCTCACAGTGGGGCAGGTCACCCACAACACTGGTACACACCATCCCTGGCAAAATAAGGATGCCATCACTTCCAGGAGCTGCATGCAGACGACTGCAGGCCCTTGGCCCCAGGAGAGTCACAGGTACCATCTGGGTGAAACTGATGCCTACAGGATAAAGGAAAAGAATCAGAGTGTCCCAGTGGTCTTTAGGATGGATGGACAATTGCTGATAGCCCTGGTTCTACGTACCTGCTCCTTGGCGGGCCATCCCCAGGACCCAGCCACGTTCCCCATCAGGCAGGTGGTGGTCAGTGTAGGGCAAGCAGAGGGGCCGCACTTTGGGGCCCAATATCACAGGTTGGGCCAGCAGCAAGAGGGCCACATCGTAGCCCCCCTCTGGGTGGGTATAGGCCCCATGCAGGATGAGTTGCTTCAGGCTATGCTCCTCTGGTTCAGCCCCTACCCCTACACTCCATTCCTCTAGGGTCTGGCGCCTGTGCGGAGGCAGCATTGAGAGCACTGGGTAACAGAACTGGGGCAAGGGGCACAAAGGAGGGAGGTGCAGGAGCTCACCCAATGAAGCAGTGGGCAGCAGTCAGCACCACCTCCTCTGACACCAGGGCTCCGCCACAAACCAGTCTTCCCTGATGCTTCAGCCAGGCATTCCAGGGCCATTGGGACGGGGCTCCTTCCTGGGGACCCTCTGTTTTCAAGGATCCACAGGCTGAAAAAGATGGATTATATCATTTGACTTAAATGCTTAAATACTTAAGTCAAATACCGTGTGCCAGACCCTGTGCTTAAATACTTCCCATGTGCTATCAAATCTTCTCAATGTCCTTTTAAGTTGACTTTAGTTACCCTCATTACCAAAGGTATCCAAAGTTCCTCAGAAGTTAAGTGACTTTCTAGCTCTGAAACCAAGAGCAAGTAGCAAACTTGGAATTCAAAAGTCAGGGCTTAGCCGGGCGCGGTGGCTCACACTTGTAATCCCAGCACTTAGGGAGGCTGAGACAGGAGAATCGCGAGTTCAAAGCCAGCCTCAGCAACGGTGAGGCACGAAGCAACTCAGTGAGACCCTGTCTCTACATAAAACACAAAATAGGGCTGGGGATGTGGCTCAGTGGTCGAGTGCCCCTGAGTTCAATCCCCAGTACCAAAAAAAAAAAAAAAAAAAAAAAAGTCA
The DNA here is from genome assembly GCA_028644305.1 of Xerus rutilus. Lineage (NCBI taxonomy): Eukaryota > Metazoa > Chordata > Mammalia > Rodentia > Sciuridae > Xerus > Xerus rutilus. Next base: position 14,940,707 of record CM053415.1, on the reverse strand, counting down.
GGGCTGGCTTGGAGGGATGTCGCAGGCCTGTGATCCTAGCTACTTGGAAGGCTGAGACAGGAGGATCACAAATAAGAGGACAGCCTGGAGCTGGGCACGGTGGCTCACGCTTGTAATCCCAGCACTTAGGGAGGCTGAGACAGGAGAATCTCCAGTTCAAAGCCAGCCTCAGCAATGGCGAGGCACTAAGCGACTCAGTGAGACCCTGTCTCTACATAAAACACAAAATAGGGCTGGGGATGTGGCTCAGTGGTCGAGTGCCCCTGAGTTCAATCCCCGGTACCAAAAAAAAAAAAAAAAGAGGACAGCCTGGGCAAGTTTGTAAGACTTGACACTTCCTCAAAATAATCAAAAGGGCTGGGGATGTAGCTCAGTGGTAGGGTGCTCCTGGGTTCAAAACTCAGACCTGAGTTGTTTTTTTTTTTTTTTTTTAATATTTTTTTAGTTGTAGATGGACACAATATATTTATGTATTTTTATGTGGTGCTGAGGATCGAATCCAGTGCCTTACGCATGCAAGGCAAGCGCTCTACCACTGAGCTACAATCCCAGCCCCCAGACCTGAGCTCAACCCAGATGGTCTGACGGTACTCTGTCCCAGCTTCCTAGGAAGGGCTCTGCTCATCACCCCCCTGCCCTACCCATCTGCACCCCTCCAGGCCTGGACTGGCTCCAGAATTCCTGGCTCACTTGTGCTTCTCTAAACATCAAGACATAGCTTCCTTCCCAGGAATTATTTTGCATGCAATTTGCATGTCAGACATTTAATGCCAGATATCTGAGTGGATGCCCTGCCCTGTCTCACTGAATCTCTGTGCAGAAGCTTGTAGCTTCCCCCAGAAAATCTCCACTCAAATCTCAGTGATTCCTCTTCTCTCTTGAACTCCAAACCCAAAAAGCTCCAAGCATCCTATGCCTCTCAGCCCCAGTGGGGTTGTTCCCATCCCAAGGGCCAAAAGGGGCCTTAAAGGCTTCCTAGTTGGCCCCTTGGCAGTATGTTGTATCAACTCTGTTCTGAACTGAAGTTTGCTTCACTGTGGCTTCCATCTGCTTCCCAGAAGTCCTCATGCAGGCTTCATTATCCCCATACCTCCCCACTCTGAACACCTGCTGCTCATACCTACACAGCTGTCTTCATCACTGGTCTCCAGAGTCCCTGGGTTCTGGGCCAGGAAGGCTGCGCCCTGAGCTCGAGCCTGCAGCCAGGAGCTGTGAGCAGCTGTGCTGGTCAGCAGCACAGGATTGTCCTCCTGGGCACATCTTGATGCAAAGCTGATGATCCCAGCCTGAACCCAATGTCCATCAGGCTCACGGCACAGTACAGGACCTCCAGAATCTCCCTGGAGCCAGTCAATGGAGAAAAGGACAGACACCCTCTGAGTGCAGCCCTTCTATTCTCTGTGGCTTGAACCCCCTGCCCAAAGCTAGGTTCCCTCCCCTTTTCCCTTCCCCTCAAACCTGACAGGGCCCCTGCACCCCAGGCTGAGTACCCCCACACAACATTCCCGGCCGGGCTGGGCTAGCCAGTAGCCGCTGATGCAGCCGGTTGTAGAGACAGTTACACGTGGGGCGGCTGATGAGGCGCAGGCGCAGGTTGCGTAGGGTCCTGGGAGCTGGCAAAGAGATAGAGGCTAAGGCTGGAGACTGAGCAGTGGGAAGCAAGGGAGACTTGGGCCTGGGACTGTCAGGAAACTGTGTGTCATTGGGTTAGCAGAGTGCCTCTTTGGACTTTAGGCTAGGACAGCACTTACCATCACTGGTGTCTTGATCCCAGCCAGTGGCCCAACAAAAGTCTCCAAAGGGGAAGCGATGGACAGGTTGGGGCAGGCAGAGGGGTGTGTGGGCTGTGGGGTGGGCAAGCAGAAGCAGGGCCAGATCTGAGCCCTGGCTGTAGTGGTTATAGGCCTTGGGCAACTGTAGAGCAGCCACTCCCACCTCCTCAGCCCCTGGGCTTAACCCCTCACGCTGCAGAGAACCCAGGACAACGGACCAGGAGCTTAGTTCTGTCGCTGCTGCCCTGGAATGGGAAAGGTGAGAAGACCCAGGCTATTGAGTACAAGCAGAGATGGTGACGCCATAAGAGACAGCATAGGTAGGTGGAAGATGGGAAGATATCAGTCCATGGCTTTAAGCACAGTCCTTCCCTTTTCTCAAGCTCAGTCATTTGTCAAGTTTCTACCATGAAAGGTTGTTGTTAAAATTAACTTGATAATATGTACCTAACACATGGCAGATTCTCAAATGGCATTTTATTATTCTAGGTGCAGGGACCAGTTTGTGGGGCATGGGGACAAATCATCCACCTTTAAGCCAGAGACCCTATCTGACCCCAACCATGACTCACTTTTCAAAGCAGTGGGCTGCGGTGAGAACCCAGGTGTCTGCCACCAGGGAGCCGCTGCAGATGTGGACTCCCTGCCTCCTCACACTGGCCTGCCAGGGCCATTCACCAGGTGCTGTGTTGCCCTCCTGAGGCTCGGGGGGGCCAGGGCCACGCTGCCCACAGACTGTGGAGAGGGATGGGTTAGAATGACTGCTGCCTCCACCCCAGGCCTGACCAGACTTAAGACCCAACCTCCATGTCCCCACGTCTTTCCCCCCAGAGCTTACCACGGTGAGTTGCTTGAAGACCTGGGGGAAAAAAGATACAGGTGAGTTTTGAGCACCTTACTTCCTGTCCTAGGCTCAGTGGAAACAGTCCCTGGGTCCTTGCCTATGATTCTGGCTACCTCACCAGCCCCTCCCAGAATGAAAATATTTATATGAGGCCGGGAAACAGCTTTTATTGGAACCCATTCAGAATGCACACTTGGTAATTAGTCCTCCTCCCTCAGCTGTGCTCATCACTCCTGGGCCTGAGAAGCAGAGCCTGGGGTTCATCGTGGAACCAGACCAACCTTCCTTTAGGCTTCAGAACCTGCAACTCCTTCCCCTATCACTGAGTCAGGGAGGTAGCCTGTGTGTGTGGAGAGCATTAGCTTAATTGTCTTGTTAGCTGTGGAGGCCTAAGAGGAAGGATTAGAGGCCTACGTCATGTCCAATTGGGGAAGGGCCCCAAAAGATTGAGACTCACTCCACCCCTGTTCTAACAACTCAGACTCCCCGGCTTCCCAGGAGCTGCCAGGAATTCTACCAAAGTGTCCCCGCCTTGCCTCTTCTCCATCACAGGCATACACAGGCCCACTGAATATCTGAGTTGGGAGATCCAAGATAGGATGAAGGAAAGACAAATACCCAGGCCAGTGTGGGGGCTGGAGGGGGGCCTGAACTTGCCTAAGTTAAGTCTGAAAGCAGAGAGGCAGACGGCATAAGGTACACACATAGGCACAGATTAACCCTGCTTGAGAAAATATACCGATTTTGACACAGGTGGTCATATATCCCCCTGCCCAACAACCATAGTGATATCACCGTAAGCCTCACAGGATCCCTTACCAAATTGCAGGGGCTGCAGAGCAGAGGGTGGGTGGCCTGTGAACCCCTACCATGTCACCCCCACTCCCTCACCAATGGGTGGCTTACCTTCTATAAGGACCACCATTCCCAGGATGAGCAGTCCTGGTCCCCATCTCCACTTCATGCTGCTCCAGGCCACTCTGCCGCCTATGCTCTGGTCCTGAGAGAGGCCACCTGGGTCTCCCTGGCTCCACCTCTGCTCCGCCCCCAATTGGCTATTAGTCAGGAGTCATGGCTTTTCTTGGGCTGGAGGGCAGCCAGCAGCTCTTAGCTTTGGGGCTGGTCTGTCACCCCTCTCTGGGTCTTGACCATGGATTCAGATTTCCTAGGTTCAAATCCCAGTTCCTTCCCTTACTAAAGTCATCTTGGACAGTTAACTTGTCTGTGGCTTGTGAGAAAAACTCAGAATTAGCTGGGCGTGGTGGCACACGCCTGTAATCCTAGCGCCCGGCTAGAATTGATGTTTGACATGGTTGGCACACCTGTAATCCCAGTGATTCAGGGGGCTAAGGCAGGAGGATCACAAGTTCAAGGCCAACCTCAGCAACTTAGTGAGATCCTGTCTCAAAAAGGGCTGGGAGGCCGGGCGCGGTGGCTCAAGCCTGTAATCCCAGCACTTACGGAGGCTGCGCGAGTTCAAAGCCAGCCTCAGCAATGGTGAGATGCTAAGCAACTCAGTGAGACCCTGTCTCTACATAAAACACAAAATAGGGCTGGGGATGTGGCTCAGTGTTCGAATGCCCCTGAGTTCAATCCCCAGTACCAAAAAAAAAAAAAAGGGCTGGGGATGTGGCTGAGGTTCACCACCCCCACCCCACCCCCCGCCGGGTTCAGTCCCTGGTATGAACAAACAAAAAATTCAGAGTTGTTGAATGTGAAAATGCTTTGATGAGAGCCTGGCTTCTAGTAAACTTGCTTCTGGCATAGAAACATTCCCCTGGAGCTGCAAAGGGTATGGTTGGCAGACCCTCCTAGTTTCCATTTTTATTTTGGCTTCCCTGCCTTGCTCAGGCCAGGGCCAGGTAGGCTTCACATACCTTCTCCCCATGTCTGCTTCAGAGACTGTATGTACAAAGCTAGGTTTTGGATCAGGTCTCCATGCTATTTGCAAGCCATGAACCTATGGCAACATCTCTCTGGGCCTGCTACCTTCCCAGAAATAGGATTACATTGATGTCCACTTTTCTTACAAATGCTGGAAGATTCTCAGTTGGGAGAAAATACTTGAGGTGCATCTTTTTTCTCAGGCTTCTAACTCAGGCTAGCCAGAAACCCCAACCCAGAAGCAGATATGAGGCTGAGGGTGTAACTTAGTTGTACTGTGCTTGCCTCATATATGTGAGGTCATCTACTGGAAAAAAAGCAGGAAACAAAACCCCTGAGATCTTCCTAATTCTTTCCTGGCACTAGGTGTATGACCTTAGGCAAATTACAACCTTTGCTACATCAGGTTCCTCACCAAGATAGGAATACTAATAGTCCTTCCTCCTACAATTGCTACAAGGATTAAACACATTAACACATATTAACATAAATTCTTAGAATACTGCTGGGCATGTGGGCAAGTCCTCAGGACTTATCAGGGAAGAAAACACACACACACACACACACACACATACAAAACCTGGCCCTCCCCTTCCAAAGCTACCAAGACTGGCTTGATATGGTAGATAAAGCAGCTAGAGGGACTGAGGTGAGATTATAGGAAGATGTTCCTAGCACACGCATGCCCAGAGCCAGAAGAGAAGCTTATCCTTGCAGGTGTGTGCTCAGAGGTCTGGCTCTTGTGGGCAGAAAGGACAAGCTGCCAGCCTACTTCCTGAGGGTGGGAGCTGAGGCATCCCAGACCTTGCTGACTCCACATACTAGAGGTGAGACTAACCACAATCACCCTTCCCAGACTGGCCCTCCACTCTTCCTCTGACTCATCCTTACCAGTTCCAGAGAAGGCAACATTGGGGGAAGCCCAAAACCAGTATCCCTAGCAGACAGATGGTTCAGACTTGGCCAATTTTACTTAAGAAATTTTATTGCTCAGAACCTTCTCTCCCTGGGCAATTGCAGAAACCTGCCCTTGGGGACAGAGCTAGAGGCACATTTGGTCCATTTTCCTGTGTGTGGTTTGGGGGAAATATGGGGAGGGAAGGATGAAGGACCTTCTAGGGACCCAGACATGGCCCCCTTGGGCAAGGCTCATGTGCTAAAATAAAGCAGATGTGGTCAGCTTGGTTTGAGGTGAGGTCTCAGTGTCCTTTGGCCTTGCCCTGGGGTTCCTGGACCTCCCGGAAACTAAGCAACATCAGGCCCACATTGACAGCATAGGTGGTGATGCAAACGATGCAGAAATCATAGAGCACGAAGAATAGGATCCAGGCCAAGTATACAGAACCAACGAGGGACACCAAAGAACTCAGCACCAGCAGGACAGAGGCCCAGCGTCCCCGCAGGCAACCTGCAAAGCAGAAAAGGGTAAGGAGTGGCCACATCTAGAACACTGCCATGACTTCCTGGTGCCACCTAGACAGCAGGGGAAAGGTCTCTAAACAAGAAGCTCTGGCAGACCCCCTCCAAGACCTTTGTTCAACTGTCTGTTCAATGATCTCTGGGTCCCAAATAGTGAATTTTCCTGCAGAGCTCTATATAAGACAAAAGGGTCATTTCTGGAGTCTCCTCAAAAAGTAACTGGCTGAGTGCAGTAGCACATGCCTTTAATCCTAGCTACTGGGGAGGCTGAGGCAGAAGACTGTTTTGAGGCTAGTCTGGGCAACAAAGAAAGACCCTGTCTAAAAAAAAAGAAAGACCCAAGTGTGTGGTGCACAAATGTAATCCCAATGACTTAAGAGGCTGAGGCAGGAAGATTTCAAGTTCAAAACCAGCCCTAGCAAATTAACGAGGCCCTAAGCAATTTGGGGAGACCCTATCTCAAAATAAAATGTAAGGGCTGGGATTGTGGCTCAGTGGTAGAGCACTTGCCTCGCATGTGTGAAGCACTGGGTTCGATGCTCAACACCACATATAAATAAAAGAATAAATAAAGGTCCATCAACAACTAAAATATTTTTTTTTTAAATGTAATAGGAGCCGGGCGCGGTGGCTCAAGCCTGTAATCCCAGCACTTAGGGAGGCTGAGACAGGAGAATCGCGAGTTCAAAGCCAGCCTCAGCAATGGCGAGGCGCTAAGCAACTCAGTGAGATCCTGTCTCTACATAAAACACAAAATAGGGCTGGGGATGTGGCTTAGTGGTCGAGCACCCCTGAGTTAAATCCCCAGTACCAAAAAAAAAAAAAAAAATGTAATAGGAATAAGGACAGTAGAATGAACGGGACATAACTTTCCTATGTACATGTGAATATACAACCAGTGAAGCACCACATCATGTACAACCACAAAAAATGGGATCCTAATTAGAATAAGTTATACTCCATGTATGTATTATATGTCAAAATACACTGTACTGTCATGTATAGCTAAAAAGAATTTACTGGGTCACCAAGACTGCATAGGGTGGGGCTGGGTTTGCCTAGCTGGAAGGGTCAGGACCACTCACCTAACCACAGCTGTAGCGTGTAGAAAATGCAACCGAATATGCTGTTGGATTGATTGAGGACGCTGTCTGCTCCCAGCACATGCTCCACCAGACCGAAGCCCCGGCCCCACCTGGTGGTGGTGGTGGTTGTGGGGACCCAAGTTAGTAGTGTCAAACTAGTGCCTTGGGCTTTGTCCTAGAAAGGTGATTTCCAAGAAGCCACCTGGGCTGGTTGCCCCCCTTTTCTATTCCCATCCACCAGAGGGATCCAAAGGTCCATGACCTCCTGACCTCCCAAATGTTTGGCCACGTAAGGATTCCACATCACTGCCCTTGTCCTCCCTTATTCCTAGGACTGGCCATGGCTGCTCCTGGACTTTCAATAATGTTTAGATGACAAGGATGGCAAAACGTTTTCCCAAACTGGAAAATCTGAGGCACATTCTCCTAGCCCTGGATCCACCAATATCCAACTTCCTGGCCACCCACTCCCTTCCTCCGTATTCCATCATCCGACTAACTACTAAACCCCTGGTCTTCAACCACACTTAGTCCCCTGTCCCCAGGCAGTCATCACCAGCATCCCCCTTCCCTCGCGACACCCTCAAGGCCACCGTCAGTTCCTACGAGCTACCTCCCCCTCTTTCTCGGTAACCTTTGTTCTTTGGCACCCAGATCCACGTGCGATTTCCAGTCCCAGCCCCCAAGACTATCTGCCCCTCTGTCCTGCTCTCTTATCTGGAACATCATTATTTCTGGGTAGCCCAACCCTTGTGCACACCCGATTTGCGGAGCAGTTCGGTTTCAAAGTGTCCATTCCCTTGGCATCCGGATTCTAGACTGCAAAATCATCTGGCAACCTGGCCGTGGGGCCCAAAGCATTCCACTTGCACGCGCACCTGGAGGAGAAGACGCGCGAACAGCTGATGGCAGTGCCGACGTCGCAGAGGGCGCGGTAATCTCGGTCGCGGGCGCGCGCCGCCTTCACATGTAGCGCGTAAAGGGAAAGCCCTAAACCGGTGAGGCAAAGGGCGAACCGCACCCATCCGGGGTTCCTCCAGGTGGTGCCCATGTCTACGGGTTCAGCCGGAGGCGCTACTTGGAAAAGAACCAGCCACCGAGCAGGGGCTGGGCAGAGTAGGGCCACGTCCTCTACCGCCTCTATGACCCGGTGATTGGTCGGCCGTTCTCCCACTCTCGGATCCAATTGGTTGTTCTTAACACTCAATAGGAGTGAGGGCAAGGTAGGGAAATAGCTAGGAATGCTGGGACTGGTAAACTGGATTGAACTTGAGTAATTACAGACAAGGCGGCTTTCAAGCATGATGGGAATTGGAGTAGGAGAGGATGCAAGGCATCAAGGGAAATGGAGTCCTCAGAGTTAAAAAAAAAAGTGTTGGAGACACTGCTCTGCGGTAGAACGCTTACCTACCACAGGTTCAATTCCCAGCGCCGCCAACACACACACACACACACACACACACACACAGCGTTTTCTGTATGGCAAGCCCCGTTCTAAACATCGGCACATTCAGTGGACTAGGGAATTCAGCGATTCTGTCATCCGATTCAGGAAGCAAGCATGTCCCTTGAAACTATTATTTCAGACACCATTCAGGCTGTAAACTATCCTCCCTGCCTGAGGTTGCTCAAACATTCCCTCTTACCTCACCAGCGCATTCTGTCAGCCGGTAGCTCTCTCCTTTAAATTCCATTAAGTTGTCCACAACTTTGACACTTTTCTAACCTCTCCATTATCGTGGCATCCTCCTAGCAAAGCCTGAGCAGGGGGCAACCCAACAGTCCCTCCTATCTAAGCTCCCCTTTACAGGCATTCCATCTCCCCCTCAACCTCTCCACCCTTTTCTTCCTCATACAAGCTTGTTTCTCTTTCCTGTTTCAGAAACAGCAACAACTTTCCCTTGGCCAGGAGTTCTGAATCACACCACTCCCTCTCCCACCCACCTTATGATCCTCATCCTCTCCTTCACAGTCCAGTTTTTGGAAATATTTTGTTTCTAGTCTCTGCTTCTTCACGTATTCTTTGATGCCCATATCATAAACCAGCTCCTCCACCAAACACTCCCCTGACAACTAGAGGTGGTTGTCACCAGGATGCTAAGCCCAATGGTTATTTTTCAAGTCTTATCTTGTTTGCCTTCCCAATAGTATTAGTCTCTGTTAAGCATTCCCTCCTGGGAACTCTCCTCTTTTTGCTTCTGTGATATTTCACTCTTCTGCTGTTTTTATCCCTCTGTGACTGCTCTTTCTCAGATCCATTCCTCTTACTCTAGAGACTGGTAGCCAGAATAATGGCCTTCAAAGATGTCCATGCCTGCTGGGCACAATGGTGCCCGCCTATAATTCCAGCAGTTTGGGAGGCTGTGGCAGGAGGATCACAAGTTCAAAGTTGGCCTCAGCAACTTAGCAAAGCCCTATGCAATTTAGCAAGTCCCTGTCTCAAAATAAAAAATAAACTGGGAGGAGCTGGGATTGTGGCGCAGCGGTAGAGTGCTTGTCTCGCATGCGTAAGGCCCTGGGTTCGATCCTCAGCACCACATACAGAGCAATAAAATAAAGACATTGTGTCCATCTACAAAAAAAAAAAAAAAATTAAAAAATAAATAAATAAATAAACTGGGAGCCGGGTGCAGTGGCACAAGCCTGTAATCCCAGTACTTAGGGAGGCTGAGACAGGAGAATCGCGATTTCAAAGCCAGCCTCAGCAAGGGCAAGGCGCTAAGCAACTCAGTGAGACCCTGTCTCTACATAAAACACAAAATAGGGCTGGGGATGTGGCTCAGTGGTCGAGTATTCCTGAGTTCAATCTCCAGTAAAATAAATAAATAAATAAACAAACTGGGGATGTGGCTTAGTGGTTAAGCACCCCTGGGTTCAATCCCCAGTACCAAAATAAATAAATAAAAATGTTTTTAAGCACCCATTATGTGCCAGGAATTGCTGTTAGGAGGTTAGAATAAATCATTAAAGCAGACAAATATCAGCCGGGCGCGGTGGCCCACGCCTGTAATCCCAGCACTTAGGGAGGCTGAGACAGGAGAATCGCGAGTTCAAAGCCAGCCTCAGCAACGGCGAGGCGCTAAGCAACTCAGTGAGACTCTGTCTCTACAAAAAACACAAAAGAGGGCTGGGGATGTGGCTCAGTGGTCGAGTGCTCCTGAGTTCAGTCTCGAGTACCAAAAAAAAAAAAAAGCAGACAAATATCGATGCTCTTCTCTTATATTGTTGAAAAGAAGGGGGAAATGTACAATTAATATGATAAATATCGGACCTGGGGTGTAGTTTGGAGGCAGAATGCTTGCCTACCATGGGTAAGGCCCTGGGTTCTTCATCCCCAGTACTTCACACACACTATATACATACATATACATATGTGTGTGGATATATAGATATATATGTATATGTGTATAGATAGTGTTATCGGTGATAAATGCTATAGAGTGGGCATCATTCAGTTCATAGGTGAGCAAAAGCTTAAGGAGGTGAGGAAGCAAGCTATATGGGTATCTAGGGGAAAGGTGTTCCAGGCAGAGCACACAGCCAGCAAGAGGCACTGAAGTTGAACCTGCCTGCTCTGTTCACTGAACTGCAGGGAGTTTGGTGTGCCTGGAGCAGAATGTGTGTGTGTGTGTGTGCGCACACACACGTGTGTGTGTGTTGGAGTGGCAGTCTTTTATCTTTCTATGCTGCAATTCTTGCATCTGTAAAACGGTGATAATAATGGTAGCTTCCCAAGAGGATAGTTATAAAGATGAAATGAACATTACAAACCACCTGACACAGCTGGGCACACACTTGACACAGTGGCAGAAGCCTGTAATACCCGTGGCTCAGGAGGCAGACAGAGGAGGATAACAAATTCAAGGCCAGCCTCAGCAACTTAGTGAGGCCCTAACCTGAATCAACGTAAAAAATAAAACTGCTGGGGGCTGGGGCTGTAGCTCAGTGGTAGAGCGCTTGCCTAGCATGTGTGAGGCACTGGGTTCGATCCTCAGCACCACATAAACAAATAAAATAAAGGTATAAAAAATACAATAACATAGCCGGGCGCGGTGGCTCCAGCCTGTAATCCCAGCACTTAGGGAGGCTGACAGGAGAATCACGCGTTCAAAGCCAGCCTCAGCAAGGGCGAGGGGCTAAACAACTCAGGAGACCCTGTCTCTACAAAAAACACAAAATAGGGCTGAGGATGTGGCTCAGTGGTCGAGTACCCCTGAGTTCAATCCCCAGTACCCTCCCCCCAAAAATACAATAACATTATTAAAAAATAAATAAACAAATAAATAAAACTGCTGGTGAGCCCACGCCTGTAATCCCGGCACTTTGGGAGGCTGAGACAGGAGGATCTTGAGCAATGGTGAGGCGCTAAGCAACTCAGTGAGACCCTGTCTCTACATAAAACACAAAATAGGGCTGGGGATGTGGCTCAGTGGTCGAGTGCCCCTGGGTTCAATCTCCAGTACCAAAAAAAAAAAAACTAAAGAAAATATAAAATAGGACCCGGGCGTGGTGGCTCACGCTTGTAATCCCAGCACTTTGGGAGGCTGAGACAGGAGGATTGCGAGTTCAAAACCAGCCTCAGCAACGGGAAGTGCTAAGCAACTCAGTGAGACCCTGTCTCTACAAAAAATAGGGCTGAGGATGTGTCTCAGTGGTTGAGTGACCCTGAGTTCAATCCCTGGTACCAAAAAAAAAAAAAGAAAGAAAATATAAAATAGGGTTGGGGAGGTGGCTCAGTGGTCGAGTACCCTGAGTTCAATCCCCGGTACCAAAAAATAAAAAATAAAATAAAATAAAAATAAAAATGGCTGGTAATGTAGCTCAGCGGTAAAGTGCCCCTGGGTTCAATCCCAGTACCAAAAAAACAAAACAAAACAGAAGCGCTTGACCAACACTGCTTTGAACCGGGACTTTGGTGGTTCATGGCCAATTTCCACCGCTGGGAGCAGCAGTGAGTTCTGGCGGGACGCTGGTAAATGCGCCGGGTCAAATGGGGTGAGGCGGTTACCAGACTCCGCACGCCTCCCGCGGCTCCTGCCCACGCCGCGGCCGCGTGAACGCTGAGTTCTGGCGCACAAGCAGTACTCCGAGTCCTTCGATGTTTGCGCAGGCTGCCCTCCGTTCCAGAAACACCTTCCCTCGCCCTCCTCCACGTGCTAAAACTGTGCCTGTCTGCAGAGTTGAATGCCTCCTGGCTTTACTCCAGAAGGTTGTCAGGAAGTTAAGAAGGGGAAGATACCATGTGGGGGTAGGGAGCTGGGAGGAAATCCAGAGATTCAGAGAATCTTTCCCAAGGTCTCTGCAGACCTTTCCCTAATTTCTCAGGCAGGCCAAATCATGGTGAGGAATCCCAACTCCCAAGTTCAAAGACAGCTTCCAAAGAGGTACCCTGCTTCCTTTCGCACATTATTTTGATTAATTTTTTTATTTTTTGTGGTTCTGGGGATTGAACTCGAGCTTGTGCAAGATAGCAAGCACTCTACCACTGAGCTATATCCGCAGCTTTTTTTTTTTTTTTTTTTTGGTACTGAGGATTGAACTCACGGGCACTCGACCCCTGAGCCACATCCCCAGCCCTATTTTTTTGTGTTTTATGTAGAGACAGGGTCTCACTGAGTTGCTTAGTGCTTCGCCATTGCTGAGGCTGGCTTTGAACTCGCGATTCTCCTGTCTCAGCCTCCCTAAGTGCTGGGATTACAGGCGTGAGCCACCGCGCCCGGCTCCGCAGCCCTTTTTGAGATGGCGTCCTGCCTCAGCCTCTGGAGTAGCTGGAATTACAGGCATGCACCGTTGTCCTTGGTTTAGCACTTTCTTATTAAAAATTTTTAAATATTTAGAAAATATATAAACACAGTTTTAAAAAATCAGTACACACACACGCACGCACGCACACACTTCTCCCAGCACCTCTTGCCTGGGATAAACTAATTATATTCTCTCTAGTTCCTCTGCCTTTGGTTTCACCAACCCCCACATTCACATTCATTGTCTAAGGAGCAGAGACCCAGAATCCACAGTTAAAATCCTTCAGTGTTCCTCAGGACAAGTGCAGACTTCTTATCCTTCCTGAGCTTCTGGCCAGCCCATTCAACCTTCCCAGATTCTTCTGTGGTTCCAGCCATATCCTCAGGTCATCCAGGCTGTTCCTCTATCCTGCTACATCTTGTCTGCTTTAGCTTCCTTCCCTAGCCAAACCCTACTCAAGCTGCACCTGTACCAATGTCCCAGTTCTTACCTGGTGCTCCCACATCCCCCTGTAAGGCTGTCCCAACAGCTAATTACACCAGAACTATCTTCCTCTTCAGGGTAGAAGAAGGTCTCTTTATTTGATTCATTACCCAATCTTATCTGACACAAAAAATCACCCGGTCAGGGTGACTTGAATGCACTGTGGGCAGGATTATTATTATTATTATTATTTTTTTTTTTTGGTACTGGGGATTGAACTCAGGGGCACTCGACCACTGAGCCACATCCCCAGCCCTATTTTGTGTTTTATGTAGAGACAGGGTCTCACTGAGTTGCTTAGTGCCTCGCCATTGCTGAGGCTGGCTTTGAACTCGAGATTCTCCTATCTCAGCCTAGGATTATTATTAATATATAACACTTGTACAGTGCTAATTCCATACCTGGCACTATTCTAGGCACTTTACATTTATAAATTGAAGTCCACACAACCACCCTAGGATTAATAATCCTTTATTTATGTACTGAGGATTAAACCAAGAGGCACTTTACCACTACATCCTCAGTTCTTTTTATTTTTAAATCTTGAGATGGGGTCTCACTAAATTATTTAGAGCCACTCTAAATTGCTGAGGCAGGGCTGGGGTTGTGGCTTACTGGTGGAGCACTTGCCTAGCATGTGTGAGGCACTGGGTTGGATTCTCAGCACCATATATAAATAAATGAATAAAGGTCCATCAACAACTAAAAAATATTTTTGAAAAAATTGCTGAGGCTGGCCTCGAACTTGCAGTCATCCTACTGCAGCCTCCAAAATTCATGGGATTACTGGTGTGTGCCACCCCGCCTGACTAATACATGCTCATTTTACCAATACCAAAATTAAAGCACTCAGCAGTTAACTAACTTGCCTCAGGTATTAGAAGGTGGAGCTTGGGTTCCAATCACGCTGTTTACTTTCCCATGAATAAGCCGAGACCTGAAAGGAGAAGGATGAGACCTCAGGGAATCAGGTAGGGTTTAATTTGTGTGCTTTACATCTAAGGGTCTTTCCTCTCTAGAGTTTTGCTCCCAGGGAGCCCATTTTATAGAGCAGAAAAGAGAGTTCGCAGGCCACAGGTAATTTCGGGAGGGGGCTCCATTTATCAGGAAGTTCGGGAACCGGACTTAGCCAGAATGGATTGGAGCCCCTGCTGTGAGTCCTCAGCAGCAAACTACAACTCCCAGGAGGCACCGGGCGCCCACAGCCCACGCGACGTCGCAGCGGCAGAGGGCGCAGGCGGCTCGGCTAGCGGCCGGTCTACAGGGCAGTTCCGCTCGGACCCCGGCCCTGGCCCCGCGGTAAGTGGTGTAATTGCGTAGACTCTGCAGGTTAAGGCTGCGCGGCACGCGCCCACAGTCTCCATTGCGATGGAGTGCGCATGGGCTGGGGGCTGTCATCTACCATATGGGGAGGGGGGCGAACCAAAAACCCCACTGAGGGGTACTCAAATGGGGACCCGGGTCTGCATCCTCTATGCAGCTGGCCCTCCGGCGCACAGTGCTGTGTCGCGTGTACACAGGCCTGCCTCCCGGGGCCCGTGTCTGACCGTGCTGAGTAGGGGTCAGCCCCGCCCCCTGGACCAGCCTGCCCAAGACCTGAGGAAGCCTGGGCGAGGTTTTGGGTCTGGATGGGTTTGAGAGTTCCTTGCCTGTCCCTTCGGACCATCAGGTAGAGCCTCAGATTCAATAGGACCTTTGGAAAGCAAGTTGACCGGGCTTGACTTGTGTTTAGGGAGGTGGCGAAGGGCTGGGTGAAGAGATTGCTCGGGTCTAAGGATACTGGTTGGTGCCCACGTGGAGAGGTGGTGCAGGTCTTCTGAATTCGGATCCTTACATCTCCACTTTACCCCGCTCTGGTAGATGGGAGCTACTCTCCCGGGGCTGAGCTGGTCAGCATCCTCGATGGATCCTCGTCCCTGAAGTCAGAGAAGGACCCCTATCCACCCACACTATTTGCCCCATTTTGGTGTGGCCTCCATCTGTTGGGTGCTCAGGCCTAGTGACAGCCCATTCCGACAAAAGAGCAGGACAATGATACTGGCCTCGGTGGTGGGGAGCAGCCCTCGGGCTGGGCCTTCACTTCGGCCCCTCTGGGGGATGGCACTCTCCCTACGGGCCCATTCGACCTCCGCCACGGATACACACCATGTGGAGATGGCACGGGAGCGCTCCAAGACGGTTACTTCCTTCTACAATCAATCAGCCATCGACGTGGCAGCAGAGAAGGTGTGAAGTGCTGATGGTTAGCAGGGGTCAGGCGCTGGAGTAGGTGTTCAGTGAACTAGATGGAGCCAATGTGGTGGGGGAGGGACGTTGGTGGTCCAGTGCTCAAGGCCCATCTATCTCCAGCCCTCAGTCCGCCTCACTCCGACCATGATGCTCTATTCTGGCCGCTCTCAGGATGGCAGTCACCTTCTGGTAAGATACCTGAACCCTGTTTCCTCCTTGGCTCCTGGAGCTCAGGGCAGCCACTCAGGTCTTGGCCTTGTTTGCCCTCTTTTTCTTATAGAAAAGTGGCCGGTACCTGCAGCAAGAGCTGCCAGTGAGGATTGCTCACCGCATCAAGGGCTTCCGCAGCCTTCCTTTCATCATTGGTTGCAACCCCACCATACTGCATGTGGTAAGGTAGAAAGGACCTTTGATCAGTGTGCTTACCACCCAAGGGTTCAATAGGGAGCCTGGGGCTCAGAATGGCAGAGACTTGCCTGCTGCGTCAGGGCCATACAGGACTTGAACCTTGAAGACTTTGAAGGCAAAGCTACGGAGGCTGGGAAGGTCACAATGGGGGTTTGGACCATTGTGAATTGGGTTGGGTGGTGAGCCCCATGGGCAGGCATGGGTGGCTGATCTCTTCTCAGTGCCTGTAGCAGCCCTATGAATTCCCATATTTCTTCCTTGCAGCATGAGCTGTATATCCGTGCTTTCCAGAAGCTGACAGACTTCCCTCCGGTGAGGCTGGGCAGAGCAGGGTAAGGGGCTGAGACACCAGGGTTGGTCGATCTGTGCTTATGAATCTGTGACCTACAGATCAAAGACCAGGCAGATGAAGCCCAATACTGCCAGCTTGTGCGACAGCTGCTAGATGACCACAAGGATGTGGTGACCCTATTAGCTGAAGGCCTGCGTGAGAGCCGAAAGCACATACAGGTCAGTGGCAACAAAGTAAGGGTCCAGCAAAGTAAAGGTGCTGGGAAGGAGCATAAGGTTTCAGAGGAATTGCTCTTTACAGGATGAAAAGCTCGTCCGCTACTTCTTGGATAAGACACTGACTTCAAGGCTTGGGATCCGCATGCTGGCCACTCATCATCTGGCACTACATGAGGACAAGGTGGGGCTTTGGAACCTAAGACCTGCCTGGGAAAGTGAAATGAGGAGAGGAAAATGAGCCAGGTCTCCCTGCCTTGGGCTGGGAACCTAGGCCAAAGTCATGGGGGAGAGGCTTTGGGGCTGCTTTGGCATTCCAGATTTGCAGCATTTGGTGGCCAAGGGTAGGGGTGGAGGTGTTGCTAGTTCTGACTTTCTTTCTCCTGCTAGCCCGATTTTGTTGGCATCATCTGTACTCGTCTCTCACCAAAGAAGATTATTGAAAAGTGGGTGGACTTTGCCAGGTGAGGCTAGAAGGGCTGAGGGGATGGGTGTCTTGGGGCAGGGAAGTCTTAGTTCTGAGCCCTTGCCTGGGGCATCATCTAGGTTAGGGTTTCTCAACCTTGGCACTGTAGACATTTTAAACTAGATAATTCTTTGTAGTGGGGGGCTGTCTGATCCATGTTAGGATGTTTTGAAGGACCCCTTGCTTCTACTGACTTAATACTCCTGAGTTGTGAGAAGCAAAAATCTCTCCTCAGACTTCCAAAGGTCCCTTGGGAGGAGACTAGCTTCCAGTCTACAGTCCCTGTTCTGAACCCTTTTCCTATCCACAGACGCCTGTGTGAGCACAAGTATGGCAATGCACCCCGAGTTCGCATCAATGGACATGTGGCTGCCCGTTTCCCCTTCATTCCTATGCCATTGGACTATATCCTGCCCGAGCTGCTCAAGAATGCCATGAGGTGGGCAGGCTGGATCTACTGGGTGGTAGCAGACAGGAACTGTGGCGCCACCTCCTACTGATCTTTCCCTCCTGCATAGAGCCACAATGGAGAGCCACCTAGACACTCCCTACAATGTTCCAGATGTGGTCATCACCATTGCCAACAATGATATTGATCTCATCATCAGGTTTGTCCTGAGTGGAGTTGGGCTAGGGTGGACAGGGGTTCCAGGCAGTTTTCAGTTTTGCTCTAGAACCTTGAGCCAGTACCTGTCCCTCTTTGGGATTTGGACCTTGGTCAGAAAATATATCCTCTGGTTCTGAGACTGCCATGAGAGCTGCGTGCAGTGGCGCACGCCTGTAATCCCAGCACTTTGGGAGGCTGAGATAGGAGAATCGCAAGTTCGAAGCCAGCCTCAGCAACGGCAAAGTGTTAAGCAACTCAGTGAGACCCTGTCTCTACATAAAACACAAAATAGGGCTGGGGATGTGGCTCAGTGGTTGAGTGCCCTTGAGTTCAATCCCCAGTACCAAAAAAAAAAAAAAGAGAGAGAGATTGCAATGAGCTGGATATTAACAGATCTACAGCCAGCTGTGGTTCTCAGGACCTTGCCTCTATCAGTAACTGAGGGCCCTAGAATGGGGAAACCAGTCTTTGAGGCTGGGCTAAGAATAAATATCCAATCCTTTGAGAAGGTATAAGCAGGCAGTGGCCCAGGCAGAGGTTAGGATGGAGAAAGGTAGCTTAAACAAACAAGGCCCAAGGGTCTAGGTGGACCACATTCCATTTTTGGGTGGAAAGAACAGTAAGTCAAATTTAACACTGTCTCCTTGGGAAGTAGGAAGACCCTATCAAACCTGAGCCAAGCCCATGTTGTTGAAACCCTGCCAGAATTTCAGACCGGGGTGGAGGCATTGCTCATAAAGACCTGGATCGGGTCATGGACTACCACTTCACTACAGCTGAGGCCAGCACCCAGGACCCCCGCATCAGCCCACTCTTCGGCCACCTGGACATGCACAGTGGTGGCCAGTCAGGACCCATGCATGGGTGAGGCTCCCTCACTCCCCACCACGACTGAGGATGGGTAATAACCTAAGGGGACTTGGGGGGCTAGAGATATAGCTCAGTGATAGGATACTTGCCTTGCATGCACAGGGCTCTGGGTTCTAATCCCCAGCACCACAAAAAAAGGGGGGATACTCAGGCCTCTGAAGCTCCTTGTTCTATTCCCCTGCCTACCCCCAGCTTTGGCTTCGGGTTGCCTACATCACGGGCCTACGCTGAGTACCTCGGTGGTTCCCTGCAGCTGCAGTCCCTACAGGGCATTGGCACAGATGTCTACCTGCGGATCCGCCACATCGATGGCCGAGAGGAAAGCTTCCGAATCTGACCCCACAGCCTTTGGCCTGCTTGCCTGCCCAAGCTGGGCCACACTCCTTGCCAGGACCCTCGGGTATGACAGGGTGGCACTCTGCTCCACACACTGCTGCCATCTTGGGTCTTAGGGCCCCAGACAAGACAGATGGACTTACATGGAACTGGGTGCTACTCCTTCTCAAGAGGGCTTACTGCTTCCTTGCCCCTAGCCTTGAAAGGGAGGAAGCAGGGACCTCTGAGGCCTCTAGCACCAGCTCCATCATTCTCGTTCCTGGGGAACCCCTACTTTGACATGTTGTTATTAAAGTTCACATTTTGAATGCCCTCTTGGGCCTTGTGTGTGGGGAGGGTGGGCAAGCTTTCATTTCTATCCTCAGGTTCCTGAGTCCTGGGGTTTAACTGGTTCATGTCCCAGTTTCTAACTATTCTGACAGCCTGGCAGATGGGTATAATCGGCCCCAAGTCTCTTGGTTTAATTTTTTTTTTTTTTTTTTTTTGTGGTACTGGGGATTGAACTCAGGGGCACTCGACCACTGAGCCACATCCCCAGCCCTATTTTGTGTTTTATGTAGAGACAGGGTCTCACTGAGTTGCTCGCTTAGCGCCTCGCCATTGCTGAGGCTGGCTTTGAACTCGCGATTCTCCTGTCTCAGCCTCCCTAAGTGCTGGGATTA
>CM053415.1:14868637-14921290 GCA_028644305.1 Xerus rutilus | reverse complement strand
CTTGGTTTGATTTGGCAGGAGTGGGGGCAGCTTTCATTCTTCTCATTTAACAAATGTTTCTAGGTCCTAGGCAATATTGAAGACCTAAGTAGATTCAGAGTTCTGATTTTTCCCTTCATGGCAGTCACAGATTTTAGAGGTGAAGGTCACCAGACTGGGCAATCCCCAGAGCCACCTGATTCATAGCCTGAGTAAGGTTAAAAATACCACCTGCCAGCTGCGTCTGTAGCTGCCAAGAAAGGAACACAACGTTGTGCCCTGGCAGGCCTCCGTAGAGACTTAGGTGCCCCACCACAGAGGAAGATGGGGTTCCTGGTAGCAAGGGCCAGGGACTTGGGAAAAATGAAAGGGCTCCAGATAATAGGGGGGCTCAGTGTTAGACTTGAGGCAGAACTTCCTGTGAGAAGAGTGACTTCAGGTGAAGTCTCAATTGGGAGCACCCTACCTACTTTGTCAGGGAAGAAAGGCCTGAGAGCCTGCCTGGTGGGACGGGGGAGAAGAATTGGATCTCTTACTCTTGCCTTCACATTTGAGCCTGACAGCTAACTTCCTGAAGCTCTAGGCCTGTATCATCTCCTAACCCTCAGGGTGATGGAAATGGGGGATTGAAGGAAGATAGCAAATTGTATATGGGTGCCAAATGGCAGATGCAGGGAAACCATAATGCCTTGGTATGCTGAAATTCCTGCTGGCTGCAGTGCAAAGAGGTGAAACTGAAGAGATAGGTAGCAGCTAAAAGTGTAGGGTCTTTTTTTTTTTTGATACCAGAGATTGAACTCAGGGGCACTCGACCACTGAGCCACATCCCCAGTCCTATTTTTTGTGTTTTATGTAGAGATAGGGTCTCACTGAGTTGCTTAGTGCCTCGCCCTTGCTGAGGCTGGCTTTGAACTAGTGATTCTCCTGTCTCAGCCTCCCTAAGTGCTGGGATTACAAGCGTGAGCCACCGCACCTGGCTAAGTGTAGGGTCTTGAAGCATGGGCTTTACCTGGAGGCAGTAGGGATTCATGGATGGGTTTTATGCTAGGAAGGGATGTTTTAGTTTGGATTCCCAAAAAACGAGACCCTGACAGGAGGATCTGTATCCAAGTGATTTGTAAAGAAAGTGTTTCCCAAAAGGGAGTAGGGAGGCAAGAAAGGAAGGGGAACAACCAGGCAAGGATGTGATCTCAGACAAAAGTCCAGAATTGGTAAAATATGCCTGAGAGGTAGAAGTAGACAGTTAAGCTCCAATCATTAATTAATTCCTCCACTTGATAATAAATGGTTAAAGTCTGTTGGGAAGGCGAGGGGGCGGGGGAGAGAATTCAAACTTGGGCTGCAAAGAGTTTTCAGTTTTTTTAGGCAAGACCTCAAACGGTTGTCACAGAGTCTCAGGTGCTAGCCTTTGGAATGACAGTGCACGTAATCTGGACATACAGAAACAAAAAGATCTCAACAAAAAGGATCTGGGCTAGGTGCAGTGACACATACCTGGAATCCCAGTGACTTGGGGAAGCTGAGGCAAGAGGATCACAAGTTTAAGACCAGTCTTTTTTTTTTTTTTTAAACCAGGGATTGAACCTAGAGGCACTCAACCCAAGCCACATCCCCAGCCCTTTTGGTTTATTTACTTTGAGACGGTCTTGTAAGTTGCTTAGGGCCTCACTAAATTGCTGAGGATGGCTTTGAACTTGCAATCCTCCTGCCTCAGCTTCTTAGGCCACTGGGATTATAGGCATGCACTGGTGCAAGGCCAGTCTTGACAATCTAGTGAGATCCTGTTTCAAAAAATTAAAAGGGCAGGGTATGTAGCTCAGTGGTAAAGTATCCCTGGATTCAATCCCCAGTAACAAAACACACACAAAAAAGTTTGCAGCCCTTCGAAGCTCTAGGGGGAACTCAGATTTGCATCATTGGTGTCCATTGCATTGGAGGGAGCATGGTGAAAAGGCTGATGCAGTGACCCCGATCAGAGATTTATAAAGCTTAGGCTAATCATTAACTAGAAAGAACATCATCTGTCACAAGATGTCAGGTGAAGTGGGAAACAAGTTGGAGTGGGAGACAGCATTACAATTTAGTTCCTCCCCCACCTCATCCTTATTTCTTATTTTGAGACAGGGTCTTGCTAAGTTGCTGAGGCTGGCTTTGAACTTGTGATCCTCCTGCCTCAGCCAAATCACTAGGATTACAGGTGTACACCACCATACTTAGTGACTCCTTCCTGACTTATTTCTTCTGTTTATGCTGCCAGATGCTGAACTTTACTACGCCCCCAATTCCTTCTTTTTTTTTTTTTTGGTAAAGGAGATTGAACTCAGGGGCACTCAACCACTGAGCCACATCCCCAGCCCTATTTTGTGTTTTTATATAGAGACAGGGTCTCACTGAGTTGCTTAGCGCCTCTCCGTTGCTGAGGCTGGCTTTGAACTCGCGATTCTCCTGTCTCAGCCTCCCTAAGTGCTGAGATTACAGGCTTGCACCATCGCGGCCGGCTAAATGTGATTTTTTTTTTCTTTTTTTTAGCACTGGACATTGAACGCAGGGGCACTCAACCACTGAGCCATATCCTCAGCCCTATTTTGTGTATTTTTTATGTAGACACAGGGTCTCACTGAGTTGCTTAGCGCCTCGCAGTTGCTGAGGCTGGCTTTAAACTCGTGATTCTCCTATCTCAGCCTCCCTAAGTGCTGGGATTACAGGCTTGCGCCACCGTGCCCGGCTTCCAATTCCTTCATTTCTTAAAGGCTAAGTTAAATCCATTCCCACTGCCATCCCCTATAGATACCTCTTAGATATTGCCTGAGCTGTAATCTCTGAGCCCCTTCCTCAGGCCCCAAGCATTCTATTCTTCTGAGAATTGTTTTGAAGTCCAGTAACCAAATTATATATCAAGGAGTTTTTAAAGGATGACTAAAGGGAATGTTCATTGAGCATGTACTCTGCCTGACACTATGCAATATATATAATGCAATATATGAGCTACCTCACACAGGACTTAGTCTGCTTGCCTCAAAACAGAAGCCAATTAGCTGAGAGGCAACACCATGGTGAAGAACTTTTTTTCTAATAAGTTAGCTGATTTGGAAGGTGGTAGAGATTCTTAACCCTAAACAGCTATCCTGCCAGCGCAGGGGCGCATGCCTGTACTCTCAACAGCTCAGGAGGCTGAGACAGGAGGATCACGAGTTCAAAGCCAGCTTCTGCAACAGTGAGTTGCTAGGCAACTCAGTGAGACCCTGTCCCTACATAGAATACAAAATAGGGCTGGGGATGTGGCTCAGTGGTTGAGTACCCCCGAGTTCAATCCCAAGTGCAGGGGGGCGGGGGCAGTCTTGCCAGGGAGCCAATTTAGAGGCAGTTCATATAGGAGATGGGTGATCACATACTGGTAGGCATCTTCTCACAGGTGGAGGTTTGTGGCCAAATGATCCCAATCACCCAGTGTTTCTTAATGCTGTATATTTCAAGAACAAAGATTTTTCTCCTCAGGCTATTGTTATTTATTCATTTGTCCACATGTAGTTCCTATTATACAATGATCAGGCTAGAGTAGATGGTCCTTTTGAGGATCACCACTGGGATAATAGTAGAAAAAATACTTCAGCTTATTATTGTAAAAGACGAGGGTCATGTGAAGCTAAATAGGCAGTCTCTCGCCAGATCAATGTTCAGCTTCATACACTGATTAGATGTAGTTATGGTTTATACAGTTCTATATGGCTTAACCATATGTCTTTGTATACACACACACAAGTTTAAGCTTTGCCGATTCTCGAAACTCAAGATTCCCCCCTCATTGCCAAGACGCTCTTCATTGTATCCACTGCCCAGTCCTTTCTTTAGAAAGGCTTTATTTTGAAGCTATTGGCTAACCCTGGACACATCTGTTCTTTCTCCATCTAAACTATCTTTTTCCCACCTTGAACAAGATAAGCAGTTTCTTCAATCTTCAAATAGGAGGTGGCCGGTACTAAGGCTGCGCAACTGGACAGCGCAGCGGCGGTGGGGGCAGTGAGAGTGCTAACTCCAGACTCAATCCCGAAGCTCCGCAACCGAGGGGACCGCTCTGGCTCCGTCCCATTAGTGAGGGCAGCGCCCCTGTAAACTGACACATTTTGGCAGCCTCAGAGCCTTTTTAAAAAATAACTGAGCCGAGTCATCACATTAGGAAAACCTGTCTCCTCACCGAAAATCAGAAACTCAAGCCCACTCTCACCGCGAGCTTACAAGTAGCAGCAGCGCCGAGGAGACGGCCGCCCACACAAACCAATAAGTACCCACCACATCACAGACCCCACCCCTAGACCTGAGGCCCCACCCCCTGCGCCGCTGACCCGGAGCTAAAAATGCTACGCGGCGCTAAACTCTGGCGTCACTTCCGTTACCGCGATGGCGGCACAAGGAGCTGCTGCAGCGGTTGCAGCAGCGACTTCGGGGGCCGTAGGGGAGAGCGAGCCCGGGCCCGGGGAGAATGCGGCAGTCGAGGGGACTGCCCCATCCCCGGGCCGCGTCTCTCCGCCGACGCCAGCGCGCGGCGAGCCAGAAGTCACAGTGGAAATCGGAGAAACGTATCTGTGCCGGCGGCCAGATAGCACCTGGCGTGAGGGCGGGGCCTAGGGGCGGGGCTGTAGGGTTGGGCGTGGCTTGAGAACTTGCCCTCTTTAAAGCCGAGATCCGGGGCTTTTTGGCTGTGGGGGCGGGGCGGGGCTGGGGCCGGGCTGGGCCCGGGCGGGGCCTTGAACTCGAGATTAGAACTCGGAGTTGCTGGGGCTGAGAAACCAGCCCAGTAAGGGGAGGTTGTCATCCTCTGGTTACGCATGTGCCCCCTGCAAAGCCGCTAGTAATGCTATATCGAGGTTCTTAGTATATACAGAAGTCTTGTTCCACTTACTTACTAAATGTTAGGCTTCAATTGCTTTTTTTTGGGATTCTGTTTCCTCCCTGGTCTCGTTTGTTTCTGCCTTTACCTTCTGTCCTCCCCTACAGTGCCAGCAAAGAGGACCTTCCAGACCACCAAAACCTTTTCCTTTACGAGTGGCATTCATTTCTGTGTCCTCTCTGGTTTCTAGCCACCCCAGCAAAGGACATTGCCAGACCAGAACGTGCTATTGGCTCTGAAAACCATGTGCCCTTTTTTTTTTTTTGGTACTGGAGATTGAACTCAGGGGCACTCGACCACTAAGCCACATCCCCAGCCCTATTTTGTGTTTTATGTAGAGACAGGGTCTCACTGAGTTGCTTAGTGCCTCTCCATTGCTGAGGCTGGCTTTGAACTTGTGATTCTCCTGTCTCAGCCTCACTAAGTGCTGAGACAGGAGAATCACAAGTTCAAAGCCAAGGCACATGCTAAGTACACCATGTGCCTTTTAACACCCTGCTCTCTGGAATGTTTTCCCTTTCTCCTGTTACCTGGCTATCATCTAGTCATTCTTTTAGCTTGTATCCTCTGTGATGCCATTCTTGACTTCCTTCAGGCAAAGTGAGTTGTTCCCATCTGTATGTTCCTTCAACATTTTTTTCATACTTCAGCCAGGAATAGGTAACGTGTTGTAATTTGCTGTTTGTGGGCCTCTCCCCCATCAAACTGGAAACTTCTGGAGGGCAAGATCTCTTGTGATTCACTGTTGTATCCAGTAACAACACAGTGTAGGGCCAGACACAGTGGTTACTTTATTCATTGAATGGTATGATATTTGTGGGGCACTGTACTAAAAATTTTGGAGGCATTAACTCACCCTCTGAGGTAGGCACTATTATTCCTATTTTCTACATGAAGAAACTGAGGCTCAGAAAGTCAAGATAACTTGCTCAGTTATACTTAGCTAGGAAATGGGGAGCAAGAATTATACATAAACTTAGATTGTCTTCATCCAGTGCCAGCCCGTATGTCCCCCAAACAAATGAATTACTGAGTGTATATAGTAGAATGAGCACTGAATTTGGAGTCAGAGCTAAACTCAATTAAGTATCAGTTCTTATCACTTTTCAAATCTGTGGCCTTGGGTAAGCCTCATTTTTTTTCCGTCTGTGAAATAGGAATGACAGCTCCAACCTGGCTCACCTCAGGATTATGACAGGGTATAAGTGCAGTGGTGGATGTGGACAGATGACTCTGGAAACTGCTAGAAACCTGAAAACTGTTCCACAGTGTCTTGGATCCCTCTCGTTTTAACCCTTCCTGATGATCCTAGCTTTTTTCTTCACAGATTCTGCAGAAGTGATCCAGTCTCGAGTGAATGACCAGGAGGGCCGAGAGGAATTCTATGTACACTATGTGGGCTGTGAGTGCTTTGGGGCCCCTTGGCTTGGGTGGGAGGAGAGAGTGGCAGGACAGTACCTTCATGGTTTATCCTAATAGTTAACAGGCGACTGGACGAATGGGTAGATAAGAACCGGCTGGCACTGACCAAGACAGTGAAGGATGCTGTACAGAAGAACTCGGAGAAGTACCTGAGTGAGCTGGCTGAACAGCCTGAGCGCAAGATAACTCGAAACCAAAAGCGCAAGCATGATGAGATCAACCACGTGCAGAAGGTCCGGGGCCCCTCCCTTTCCCCAGAACTCCAGAGGCCCAGATGCCTCTGCCAGCTCCCTTGGGTCTCTTTAATTCCAGTATCAAAACCACAACAACTCCCATTTCTTAAGTTCTTATAGTGAATGTGTCAGGAACTTTATCTGTCTCATTTACTCTTCATAGGTAAGAAAACAGGCTCAGAAAGTGAAAGGGCTTGACTCCGCCTCACAGTAAGGAACTGGCACAGTTGAGCATGGAAGTCAGACTTCCTGCTCCCTCTTTTGCCTCCCGTGGCTCTGTCATATTAGACAAAACAACTTGATGTCTAAAGGGAAGGAGGCGAATGAATCATATTGGGCACCTGGCTATTGCCAAGCACCATGCTGAATACACGTACAAGCTTATCAAATTCTTCCTGACAACTCACCACCACAGTGATAATTACTTCTTTTTGTAGATGAGGAAGCAGGCTGAGAGAGGTTAAGTAACATGGCCAAGGTCACACAACTAGTAAAAAAAGGGGCTGGAATTAGAATAATTATGCCAGACATTATTGTTCTTTGAGCCAGAGTATTAGGTTAAATATTTTAGAGCATGATCTCACTGATGTTTCACATTAACCCTGTGAGGTAAGCACAATTATTATAACCAGTTTACAGAAGAGGCACAGTTTAGAAACCCAGTTAGAAATTAGATCTGCCGACTAGATTGTCCTGCTTCAGAGCTCAAGCCCTTAACCATGGTTTGATACATACTCAGGTCACTTTCCTCCAAAACCTGGGTTTTGGGGGGAATTTTTTTCCCACTAAGCTAGACTTGTCTCTGGGGGTTACTTTCCTTCCAGTCTGAGGCCCAATTTGTTTCTTTCATGTGTGTGTGTGTGTTTAGTTCTTGGGATGTGAAATGGGCACTACTGAGATACATCCTTAGCTCTTTTTATTTTTTATTTTGAGCCAGGGTCTCCCTAAGTTGCCCAGGCTGACCTCAAACTTATGATTCTCTTGCCTCAGCCTCCCAAGTTGCTAGCATTACAGGCATGTGTCACCATGCCTGGCTGAACCTCAGTTTCTTGATTTATAAAATGAGTGCAAACGAGCAGGATTAATCAAGGTCTGATCAAGCAGTCATTAGTTTCAACCTTCAGTTTCATCTTTTTGGGCACTTACGTGCTTTGCAGTGATGTTTTTTCAAACTGGAGGACAGTCTAGTAGTAGATTATAAACTCAATTCAGTAGATGTGGCTAACATTAAGTTTTTTAAGATGGAAGAAAGAAATAGGCTGATATCACAGTTCATTACATATTATTAAGAGTATTGTTTCGAGAAAAAAAAAATTCAAAAAAAAAAATTTTGAAGTGTCCTAACCTAGAAGACCCCTTCAGGTCTAAGGTAGCACTGTCAAATTGATTTCCTATTATAATGGAAATATTCTACAGCTGTGCTCTCCAGTACAGGAACTATCTTAGCTACATGTGATTGTTGAGTACTTGAAATATGTGTAGTATGACTAGGAATTTTTTTGTGTGGTACTGAAGAATCAGACCCAAGGCCTTGCACATGGTAGGCCATGTGCACAAAGCTACTTCCCCAACTCTTTTTATTTTATATATTTGTACTGGAGATTGAACCCAAGGGCCTCTACCACTGAGCTACATACCTAGCCCTTATTATTTATTTATTTTTGGTACCAGAGATTGAACCCAGGGATGCTTAACCACTGCCATATTCCCAGCCCTTTTAACTTTTTTAAATTTTAGACAGTCTTGCTAAGTTGCTGAGGCTGGCTTTGAACTTGTGATCCTCCCTTGTTGCTAGAATTACAGCCTGAATTTAAATATAAATAGTACGCCTAGTGACTCCAGGCTACTCTATTGGCATAGGTTTAAGATCTTGTTATTTCTCCAACTAATTTGCATTGAACAAAGATAGATCTGTAAGCTGGCAATCATCAGGGTGATAATGGGCCAATCTATGATGATAAAGAGTGGGTAATAAACCTCAGCAACTTAGCAAGGCCCTAAGCACCTTAGCAAGGTCGTGTCTCAAAATAAAAAATTAAAAGTGCTGGGGATAGCTGGGCGCTGTGGTGCACGCCTGCAGCACTTTGGGAGGCTGAGACAGGAGAATCACGAGTTCAAAGCCAGCCTCAGCAACGGCGAGGCTCTAAGCAACTCAGTGAGACCCTGTCTCTATATAAAACAAAATAGGGCTGGGGATGTGGCTCAGTGGTCTAGTACTCCTGAGTTCCATCCCCGGTACCAAAAAAAAAAGTGCTAGGAATCAGACTCAGTGGTTAAGTGCCCCTGGTTTGAATCCCCAGTGCCCTCCCCACAAAAAAACAAAGGGTGAGGTAATAAAATAATCAGCAAGTTAACAATTAGTAAGGTTCTTCAGAGCCATTAATGTTTAATTCTAAATAAATTGTAGCATTTAAGGAAAATAGTGTTTTTGTAGTTGTTTAATGCTATTGTAGAAGAGGATTGTGCTTTGTGAAAGTTGGGGAAGTGCATTTTAAAGAAACATGAGTAGGAATATCTTCCTTCGGTTTTGTAGTGGTCAGGCTTGAAATTGAACAGACGAGGGGCTGGGATTATGGTGCAGTGGTTACGTGCTCGCCTAGCACGCGTGAGGCACTGGGTTCAATTCTCAGCACCACATAAAAATAAAATAAAGATATTCTGTCCACCTACAACTAAAAAATAAATATTAAAAAAAAATTGAGGGGCTGGGATTGTAGCTCAGCAGTAGAGTGCTTGCCTCGCATGCGTGAGGCCCTGGGTTCGATCCTCAGCACCACATACGAAGCAATAAAATAAAGACATTGTGTCCATCCATCTACAACTAAAAAAAAATTAAAAAAAAAAAATTGAACAGACGAGACTTGTGCCCAACTCTGCTGGGTACTAGTTCTTTGACATTGGGCAAGTAACCTTGTCTCTTTGTGCTTCAGTTTCCTCTTTTGTACAATGGCGATAGTGAACATTCTTGTTTGAAGATTGAATGAAATAATGTTCATGAAGTACTTGACACTTAGAATGAATAGCAGCTAGTTAGTCTCCAAGGGCAAATGAGCTCACCTCTCCCTGCCTGCTTACAACTCTAAAATTGAAAAAAGAATGCTCTATCAAAAGGCTGATTGAAGCTGGAGCGGTGGCGCAAGCCTGTAATCTCAGCACTTAGGGAGGCTGAGACAGGAGAATCACAGTTCAAAGCCACCCTCAGCAATGGTGAGGCGCTAAGCAACTCAGTGAGACCCTGTCTCTAAATAAAATACAAAATAGGGCTGGGGATGTGGCTCAATGGTGAAGTACCCCTGAGTTCAATACCTGGAACCAAAAAAATAAAAATAAAAAAAAAGGCTGATTGAAGCAAGGCGCGGTGGCGCACGCCTATAATTCCAGCACTTTGGGAGGCTGACACAGGAGAATCGGGAGTTCAAAGCCAGCCTCAGCAACAGCAAGGTACTAAGCAACTCAGACCCTGTCTCTACATGAAACACAAAATAGGGCTGGGGATGTGGCTCAGTGGTCAAGTATCCCTGAGTTCAATCCCCGGTACCAAAAAAAAGGGCTGATTGAGGGCTGGGGATATAGCTCAGTTGGTAGAGTGCTTGCCTTGCATGCACAAGGCCCTGAGATCAATCCCCAGTTGCACACAAAAACTGAGTCCATATTAGCAAAATGCTTTGTAGAGGAGCATTCTGGGTAAAACAATGGCTACTTTCTCAGCCATGGAGCAGATTTACTCTGGCATAGGCCATAGGCCTTCATGGGTCTCCATTGTCAGGCTGTGCTTGGTTTGTCCTTCAGAGTCTGGCCTAGGAACAGGATGTGCTGTGCGACATGACTTTTAGTCTCTGCTTTCTTTTTATTGGGGGGAGGTTTGTGGAGGGGTGCTGGGGATTGAACATCGGAGTGCTTTACTACAGACTACATCCCTAGCTATTTTTTATTTTGAGACAGAGTCTCACTAAATGGCTGAGGCTAGTCTCAAACTTGAGATCCTCCTGCCACAGCCTTTAAAGTCACTGGGAGTACAGGAGTGCACCACCACACCTGGCTAGTTTTTGCTTTCTGAGGACTTAGAAAATAGGGAAAACAAGGCAGGGAGTAGTTGGAGGGGCTTGTGTTGACCATGCCTGACCTGGGAAGGAGCGGGTGTTAGGATATAGGAAGGATCTAGTCATGTTTCCTGGAGGGGATGGGAAGGATGTTGGGCCTTGAAGGACAAGGGAAAAAGAAAACACCGTAAAAACAATTACACATGATAGCCCACAGAGCCCTGCTCTATCACGTACTCACCTGACTCAAGCCCTGCCAGGTTAAATAAGTACTTTTCTGGCAACTTGAAGACGAGGAAGGACATCCTCAAGCAAATAATCTTGTGCAAAAGCACAAAGGCCAGAAAAAGGGCTGTGATAGCTGTAGGTTTGAGGGGGCTGAAATAGACAAGGAATCTAAGGAGACCTAATTAATTGTTCAGATCTGAAATGGCAGTGCCTATTTGGAGTGGGATGGAGAATTTCAGAGAAGATCAATTCCAGAGATGTCAAGGAGGTAGAGTTGGCAGCCACCCTATTTTAGGATCACTAATTGGATGCCAGACTTGGAAGAAGGAGTCCTAAGATCAGGCCCAGTTATTAGTCTTAAACAGTTGGGCCAAGGGTGATGTTCCCAGTGGAAGGGAGATCTAGAAAGAGGAACACATTTGCTAAGAGGAATGTTGAGATTCTTTCTAGGCATCTCTGGGGAGAACCTCTGGGAACAGTACCCTGAACAGAAAGCTACTTAAGTCTGGTATTTAGGAAAGATGTCCAAGTGTATTGAGGAATCTGACAATTCTTACTTTATACCTGGAAGATGAAATCCATTATTTCGTCTGAATCACAACAACTTTGGGATAGTTGGGTTGTTCTCTTTTTTTTTTTTTTTTTTTTTTTGGTACCAAGGATTGAACTCAGGGGCACTCGACCACTGAGCCACATCCCCAGCCCTATTCTGTGTGTTATGTAGAGACAGGGTCTCACTGAGTTGCTTAGCACCTTGCCGCTGCTGAGGCTGGCTTTGAACTCGCAATTCTCCTGTCTCAGCCTCCCGAAGTGCTGGGATTACAGGTGTGCGCCACCACGCCCGGTTTTGGTTGTCCCATTATATAACTTTCAGTTCTTTCAACCCAAGGACTGAAACCAGGCCTCCTGATTCTAGCCCTATTCTTCTGGCAAAATTTCCAAACTCAGGTGTCATCTGAGATGTCTGGGTAGGTGGGCAGCTAGGAGAGGAGGAGCTTGGACCAGCCAGCTACAGAACTAAGTAAAACAAATAAGCTGTTATTGTGGTCATTATTGTCATTTAGGAGATTGGTCTGGAAGACAGTAGGGAAGCATTTTGGGTTCTGGGACAGGGAAGGGACAGCTTGACCACCACTTCTACCCACCTTTGTTCGCTTTTCTTTCCTTGCCCAGACTTATGCAGAGATGGACCCCACAACAGCAGCCCTGGAGAAGGAGCATGAGGCGGTAAGCAGGGTCAGGGGTCCTGACTGGGCACTCCTTCCCCCTTGCTTCCTTGCCCTTGCTGAGCTGCCTAGTGCCCCTATTCCCACCTTCCCTGCAGATCACCAAGGTGAAGTATGTGGATAAGATCCACATTGGGAACTACGAAATCGATGCCTGGTACTTCTCACCATTCCCTGAGGACTATGGGAAACAGCCCAAGCTCTGGCTCTGCGAGTACTGCCTCAAGTACATGAAATACGAGAAGAGCTACCGTTTCCACTTGGTGAGGCTGGGCTGCACTGGGCAGAGAGGCAGGTGGGCATTGAGGCTGGGGGCAGTGAACTAAGCCAGCAGCACCAGGGAAGACAGGTCCAGAAGAGTCAAGTACAAGGAGGGGTTGTCAAGGGACCTGGATTCCAGGCCTGGCTTTGACATAGCTGGCAGTGTGACCTTGGCCAATTTACAGCTTTTCTGTTGAATGTGAACAGTAATCTCTCAGGTTCTTTGCCCTTTGCTATGTTTACCAAGGCCAACCCAGTACCAGGCGCCTCAGTGTAAAGGAGGAAACAAACAGCCTGAGCAATAGAACGTTAGGGTGTAGGCAGGTGGGAAGAACTGGTATATGGGGCCTACCGGGAATAGGGCGCCGTCATCACTAGCATAGTGGAGTTTCCCAGAGCATGAAGTCTGAGGCGCATTTGTATGTGGTTTAGGAAAACTTGGATAATGGATGGATGACCTCTAGAACCAGGCTAACGGAGGCTTGAAAGCAGATATTTATGTGATACTTGAGCAAGCTGTTGTTCTCTTTGATTCAGTTTCTTCATCTGTGAAATAGGGTCTATTTCTAAGGTTGCTGGAGGGGATGCAGCTAGAGTACTAAACAGAGCGTTTACAAATGGGGAAACAAGCCAAGTGGCTCACGCTTGTAATCCAGCACTTAGGGAGGCTGAGACAGGAGAATCGCGAGTTCAAAGCCAGCCTCAGCAACAGCAAGGCTCTAAGCAACTCATTGAGACCCTGTCTCTACATAAAACACAAAATAGAGCTGGAGATGTGGCTCAGTGGTCAAGTGCCCCTGAGTTCAATCCCCGGTACCAAAAAAACAAAACAAAAACAAAAACAAATGGGGAAACAAAGTGCAGAGACTTGCTCCAAGCCACACAAGTGGTGGGGTGGGAAGCACCTACCAGAGAATTTATGGATCTCAAGCCTGTGTTCCTTCATCCCTGCCCCCAGGGCCAGTGTCAATGGCGGCAGCCCCCAGGGAAGGAGATTTATCGCAAGAGCAACATTTCTGTGTATGAAGTAGATGGCAAAGACCATAAGGTGAGCTGGTGGCTCAGGGCCAGTGGGGAGATAGGGGAAGCTCAGGACACCACCTGGATGATTCTCACTGCCCTGCCAGGTAGAGGCCAGCATTGGGGTACATGTCCAGTGGGAATAGGCCTGTGAAATCTTGCTTGGCCTGGCATTTGGCCTGTTGTTGGTGTGCAATAAAACACATGTCCCTATGATGCCAGCCTTGGGCCAGGTCTCCTTTCTGTCTCTGAGAGTTTCTCTTTGATGGGGGTAGTTCAGGTTTGGGTAGTTTTGGAGCCCAGAGTGGAAACTGTCTTGCCGGAGGCTGCACTTAGACAGCTTTCTCTTTTGGTCTAAAGGAAAGGTGTTTGTTTTTGCCTGGGAGGGGACAGCTTTGTTTAAGATTTCCTGCCTGAGAGCTCTGTGGCTAATGTTGGCTGTGTTCCTTGTTCTCCACGGAATGACTTCAGTGGGGCAGGGAGGGGCCTTCAGGGCCTGCTCTGCCATTGTTAAGACAGGGCCTTGGGACTGGGGTTGAGGCTCAGTGATAAGAGTCCTTGCCTAGCATGTGTGAGGCACTGGGTTCTATTCTCAGCACCACATATAAATAAATAAATAAAATAAGGGGACATGAACAACTAAAAAAAAAAAGAACCACCACCTAGCCTTTGGCAGGGCATACTGATACACACCTATAATCTGGTTACTCCCAGCTACTAAGGGGAAGCTGAGGTAGAGGATCATGAGTTCAAAGCCAGCTTCAGCAAAAGTGAGGTGCTAAGCATCTCAGACCCTGTATCTAAATAATACAAAATAGGGCTTGAGGATGTGGCTCAGTGGTCAAGTGCCCTTGAGTTCAATCCCTGGTACCAAAAAACAAAACAAAACAAAACAAAAATTGGAATCTGCATCTCAAAATAAAACATATAAAGAGCTGGGGATATTGCTCAGTGGTCAGCCTGGAAAAGTCTCTCCAAATGTCCCGGTTTCCCCTAGAAGAGCAGTATAGTGTGAGATGAAGAAGGCACGCTTTAAATTGCCCTGTCACTTCCTAGTTGACCTTAGACAAGTTACTTAACTTTGTTTTGTTCCTGTTTCCTCATCCATAAGACAAGAGTCATAATTATTTGCCTAATCGGTTTGTTGGTGGAATGAATGAACCACAAATGTCAAGTATGCAGCGCAGTGCCTGGCATGTAGTAGATGCTTAGTAAACATGGGCCTTTGTTATTGTTGACCAGTTGGGGAATGCCTATACCAACCCTGGCTTACCTTGCTGAGCATTCATGGGTACAATGACAGAAAGGGTTTCCACTGGAGGTGTAGATACTTTCCAGCTCTACCCTCTGCTAGCTTTGAGACTTCACACAAATGCTTCCCTTCCTAGAGCTTCCCTTTTCTCCTAAGACAAGTGGGACTAGCAAGGCTGGGCTCACACAATCATTAGGTCAAATGAAAGAGCAGATTTGAAGAGGTGTCATAAACCAGATGTAGAATCTGGTTTATGTAGGCCATGCCATGAAACCAACCTCAAGGTCCCGTTGTCCCTCCTGATGCTGGCCTGAGTGGGTCTCTGGTTCTGTGCCAAGGAGACTAGTCAGGCTGAGGAAAGGAGAGTAAACAGACTGAGCTCAGGCTTTGTAGTCAAGTGCAAGGCCGCTACATTTAGCAGATAGTTACCAGCATCATGTCTAGCCTTGTGCTAGGTGCTGGGATCCCAGCTACGAATAAAACAGAACTCACATACCAGGCAAATTCCTGTCCTGGCACTCACCAGTCATGGAACTTTGGGCAAGCCTGTTTCCTATTCTGAAACAAGTTAATATCTATAAAGATTGAACCAGATTATGCATGTAAAACACCTGTCCTATATTTAGCACTCAAAAGTGGTAGCCATGATTAATCCAGCTGGGCTATTAACCTGTTGAGTGTTAATGACTGATGTTTCAGCTTCCTTGTCTATCAGAAATTGACTCTAAGGCAGGCACTGTGGCGCACACCTGTAATCTCAGTGGCTCAGGAGGCTGAGACGGGAGGATCTCGAGTTCAAAGCCAGACTCAGAAACAGCGAGGCGCTGAGCAACTCAGTGATATGAACCTGTCTCTAAATAAAACACAAAATAAGGCTGGGGATGTGGCTCAGTGGTTGAGTTCAATCCCTGGTACCAAAAAAAAAGAGAAATTGACTCTAAGACTTCCCAGTTGTTTTTTGTGGGTTTTTGTTTTGGTATTTTTTGTTTTTGTTTTTGTTTTTTTTTGGTACTGGGGATTGAACTCAGGGGCACTCGACCACTGAGCCACATCCCCAGCCCTATTTTGTGCTTTATGTAGAGACAGGGTCTCACTGAGTTGCTTAGCGCCTCGCCATTGCTGAGGCTGGCTTTGAACTCGCGATTCTCCTGTCTCAGCCTCCCTAAGTGCTGGGATTACAGGCTTGAGCCACCGCGCCCGGCTTGTTTTGGTATTTTTTGTATTGGGGATTTAACCCAGGGGCCCTTTACCACTGAGCTATATCTCCAGCCTATTTTAATTTATTTATTTTTTATTTTTGGCACCAGAAATTGAATTTGGGTACTTCACCACTGAGTCACATCCCCAGCCCTATTTTGTGTTTTATTTAGAGACAGAGTCTCACTGAGTTGCTTAGCGCCTCGCTGTTGCTGAGGCTGGCTTTGAACTCGCAATTCTCCTGTCTCTGCTCCCTAAGTGCTGGGATTACAGGCATGTGCCACTGCACCCGGCTTATTTTTATTATTTTGAGACAGGTCTCCTCGCTCAGTTTAGGGCCTCCCTAAGTTTCTGAAGCTGGCCTTGAATTTGAGATCCTCCTTCCTCAGCCTCTGGAGTTCCTGCGATTATAGATTATAGGCCTGCACTACTGTGCCTGGCCTCCTTCTAGTTCTTTTTTTTTTTTTTTTTGGTACCAGGGATTGAACCTAGGAGCACTTAACCACTGAGCCTCATCCCTAGCCCTTTTTATTTATTTTTTTGAGAAAGGGTCTCACTAAGTTTCTGAAGCTGGCTTTGAACTTGACAATCCTCCTGCCTCAGCTGAGCTGCTGGGATTACAAGACGCCCATCTTTCCTTCCAGTTCTAAGTACTATTTTTCTGGCCAGGTACTCACCTGTAATCCCAGCAGTTGGGGAGGAGGCTGAGACAGGAGGATTTCAAGTTTGAGTCCAGCCTCAGCAGTTCAGCAAGGCCCTAAGCAACTTAGTGAGGTCCTGTCTCAAAATAGAAAATAATAAAAAAAAAAAAGAAAATCTGGGAATGTAGCTCAGTGATAAAGCATCCCTGTGTTCAATCCCCAGTCCCTATTTCCCAAACCCACCAAAAAAACAAAAACAAAAACAACTACTTTTCTGGTAAGGAGCCTCCTTCCTACCAGCCTGGCGTTGGCTGCTCTTGCTCTTGTTTGTTGTTGTTCTTTGTGGTATTGGGGATTGCGCGCATGCTAGGCAAGCACTCTACCATTGAGCCACATCCCCAGCTCTCTTTATTTTTTTGAGATAGGGTCTGGCAAAATTACTCAGGCTGAGCTGGGCGCGGTGGCTCAAGCCTGTAATCTCAGCACTTAGGGAGGCTGAGACAGGAGAATCACGATTTCAAAGCCAGCCTCAGCAATGCGAGGCGCTAAGCAACTCAGTGAGACCCTGTCTCTACATAAAACACAAAATAGGGCTGGGGATGTGGCTCAGTGGTCGAGTGCCCCTGAATTCAATCCCTGGTACCAAAAAAAAAAAAAAATTACTCAGGCTTTTTTTGTGATCCTCTAGCCTCAAATATGAGATTACAGGCATGTACCACTACTGGCTTGCCCTTTGGAACCTGCCAGGGACAGAACAGCAGGGTGGCTGCTCATGCCCATGCTTGGTGGGGAAGTCATACTTGCTCTCTGAACTTCTTTTCCCTCCCCCAACCCTCAGATTTATTGTCAGAACCTGTGTCTACTGGCCAAGCTTTTCCTGGACCATAAGACGTTGTACTTCGATGTGGAGCCTTTCGTCTTTTACATCTTGACTGAAGTGGACAGGCAAGGGGCCCACATTGTTGGCTACTTCTCTAAGGTGCTGGATGACTAAACCCAGGTTGGGGGAGGGTGGGAAGTATAAACTGGAGTGGGGGCTAAGCTTCTCCAAAGGTCCTGAGCACCCATCCCCTGTAGGAGAAGGAGTCTCCAGATGGAAACAATGTGGCCTGCATCCTGACCCTGCCCCCCTACCAGCGCCGTGGCTATGGGAAATTTCTCATTGCTTTCAGTGAGTGGCTCCTGTGGTGGTGAGGACAGGGAGGTGTGGCCAGGGTGGGCTGGATCCTCAGGATCCTCCTTCTATTACCAGGTTATGAGCTATCCAAGCTAGAGAGCACAGTAGGGTCCCCAGAGAAGCCGCTATCCGACCTCGGCAAACTCAGCTATCGCAGCTATTGGTCATGGGTTCTGCTAGAGATCCTGCGAGACTTCCGGGGCACACTGTCCATCAAGGACCTTAGGTGAGAGCCTGGTCCCGAACCATGTTCAAGGCATGCTTGTAAGCAAGGTATCCTGGCACTCTCAAGGGAAAAGATTAGCCATAGATCTTGTCTCCTTGTCCATTTTGGTATCCTAGACAGACCCCATAAGACTTAATCTCCAGCATCTTCTCTAATGCCTTCCTGCAGCCAGATGACCAGTATCACCCAGAATGACATCATCAGTACTCTACAGTCCCTCAACATGGTGAAGTACTGGAAGGGCCAGCACGTGATCTGTGTCACACCCAAGCTGGTAGAGGAACACCTCAAAAGTGCCCAGTATAAGAAACCACCCATCACAGGTGTGTGGGTGGGGGCTTCTGTGTGTGTGTGTGTGTGTGTGTGTGTGTGTGTGGTGGGGGTAGGTGTAAGGACTGCTAGAAACCAATTCCTTCTTTCTGCTGTCACAAGATCCCAAACCAGTCAAACCAGCTCCCAGGACAGAAGCCTGGGGCAGGCTACTCATTCCTGGGCTTCCCTGCCCCCTCCCCAAAACTCAGGCTGCCCTTTTGTTCTCTCCTGGAGGAGGTGAAACCTGGCCTGGGCCCAGAGCTGGAGCAGCCAGGTGTGAGCAGGCCTGGCCCAGAGGCCCTGCTTCTCATGCCTCTTCTCCCCACAGTGGACTCTGTCTGCCTCAAATGGGCCCCCCCAAAGCACAAGCAAGTCAAACTCTCCAAGAAGTGAGCAGCCTGTGCCCCTGCTGCTGGACCTGTGCCTCCTTGCCCCTAGCCTGTAAATATGTACAGACCTGTTTTGTTGATTTTTAATAAAGGAAATTCTGCTGGTGGCTTTGGACTTTGGAGGTGGAAGAGAGAGGCCAAGAGCTGACATTCTTCATTTCATTTCACACACAGCCAGCTGTGCTCAAAACATTTTACTCCTTGCGTCTTTTATCCCCCATCCCTGATCCCAAAGCCCCAGCCGGTTCCGGTGGGGGCTCAGTCCTCCGGAGTCCAGGAGTCAGAGCTCAAGGGCAGCTTGGTGGCCAGTGGGGCAAGATTGGGGCCTTTCATGTCTCAGAGGCAAGCATACCAGAAGACAGGAAGACAGCAAAGCAGTGGGCTCATCAGGCAGGGCAGATGGGGCACTGAAGCCTGTCTTTCAGCAGCAGCCAGTTGAGTAGCTGCCCAGTCTTCCCAAAACAGGTGAGACCCAGGGCTCATTTTCATAGCTAAAGTTCTTGGGAGCTCCATAGGAGCCCTACCAGTAAGCTGTGGATAGCAGGTAGAGGCGGCCAAAGGTTTTGGCCAGTATCACAGGGTATAAAACCTTTGATCATGGGTTTTAGTCCCAAAGAGCAAATCCAGAAGAATGGGCTCAAAGATCAGGATGGTGGCCTGGCCTCACACAGTCCTGGGAGAAAGGTGGCCAAGCCAGACCCCAGGCCCAAAGGTCACAGATGGGCCAGGTTCCTTCCTGGGAATAGGCATATGTCCTTGGGTATACTGCGTCAGTCCTGCAAGCAGGGTCTGCTTCCAGAGTGGGTAGTTTAGAGCTCATGCCAAGAGCAAAAGAGGCCCAGGGTCAGGCCCAGTGGCAGCAGGAGAATGGGCCCTAGCAAACCCTGTGCCGGGGTAGAATTGAAGACCAGACTTTGGTTGCAGAGGTTGCCATCAGGCTGAGACTCCTGGTTTTGGGGCACCACATGAAGCTGGAGTTCTGGCACATGGTAGTGGATCCAGGAGGCATAGCTAGAAGTCAGAGTGTACACACCAGGCCTGTTGGGGGCTCCACAGGCATCACCCCAGCTCACAATGCCTGCCAGGTACCAGAGACCCTCCACAGGGCAGGAGAGTGGGCCTCCAGAGTCACCCTGAGAAAAACCACACAACAGTTGTCAGGACCAGACTCTAGGCCTCTAGTCATCCATGCCAGCCCATCCAAACTTCACTTCCCAAGAGGCATTGTCTTATCTCTTCTGGGACCCCTGCACTTACTTGGCAGGCATCCTTGCCCCCATTCACATAGCCAGCACACAGCATGTCCTGCTGAATAAAGTGGGGCTCTTCGGGCTTGGCATCAATGTTGTACAGGCAATTACATGTCTCACGACTGATCAGTGGCACCTCAAGTTGCTGCAGTGGCCTGGGGACCTGGAGACTCACTGTGAGGGCAAAAGGTATTTACCTAGGGCCTCCTACCCTGAGTCAGGCTCCCCTCCACACCTCTAGGCATCTAGTGTTCCACCTTACCTGAGGGAGCCACATGGCCCCATCCAGTGACCGTACAATGGAGGCCATTAGGGAAGGAGGCGTTGGCTGCAGGGAGGCAGATGGGCCGGATATAGCGGGAGAAGGTGATGGGGTGACTGAGGCGGAGCAGTGCAATGTCGCCCTCTGAGCCTTCCTGTTGGTAGCTGGGGTGGGAGATGATCTCTGCCACACTGAGGACCTCAGAATTGCTGCTGTAGGAGTCTAGCTGGTGGGCCCCCAGCTTTACCTCATAATCGTTCTTATAGTGTTCGCTGCATGCAGAGGAACAAAGGCTGGGACCCTGATCACTGTTGCCTTAATGGGATCCTACCCCAGATTCTGGTCCCAATTTGTCCTGTGACTTCCAACCTTCCCTTCACCTTTGACTGGTCTTTTCAGACTTTATTGAAACCCAAGTACCCCAACCTCTGACCTTGATTGACCTGTTTACTTTGCCATCCAGACCACTTTCTACTCCCCACCCTGCCCCTTACCCAACTGGTACCTGGGGAAACAGTGAGCAGCTGAAAGCACCCATTGCTCAGACACGAGAGACCCGCCACACACATGGACGCCATCATAGTTGATGCTGACCTGCCAGGGCCACTGACCAGGGGTTGCACTGCTACCACCTGTGATGCGTGCTTGGGCAACTACACCGCAGGGGACTGCCAGGGAGAAAGGGAAAGGTCAGGCCCTTCTAGGGCCCCCATGCCAGGTCTTTAGCCCTGCCATCCCAGGAGATCTGGTTTAGAGTTTGGGAAGTGGGTTTGTGGTCAGCCACTGCTTTGTCCCTATCCCACAGCTCCCCATGTATGGGCACATCTGCTTGCTCTCCATTACCTATTACCCAATTCAGGTCTCATGGCAACCTCCTTCCTCAAGCCTTCCTGCCTTCCAGCCATTCAACCCCTTAAAAATCTGAAGATCTTTATAAAGCACAAATCTGGCCAATTCACTTTGTTTCCAAAACTTTTTCATGGCTTAAGATAAATTCCAGACCCTCCATGGCACTACAGTCCACTCCAGCCACCCTGCATATTTTCTGTCACTTGTTTTCTGGATCTTTGCTGAAACCCCAGTAGCTCTCTAAGTTGGAGATTGGCATTCACAATTGAGAGCCTTTCCCCTCGCTCTGCTTGGCTGTGGAGACCATTCAAAGGGCAGCCCCTTCGTCACCTGTGTTGACCCTGCCAGCTGAGCCAGGCATTGCCTGTGTGCTCTTAGGTCTTAGGCCTCTGCCCAGGCTCACAGTTGTTCTCGTGTCTATGACTGTTTCAACCACACCAACCTGGGTATTCCTTAGGGACATTTCTATGTCCTTAGTACTCAGCACAGTCACGAGCACACAGTAGATATGGTTGAACAAATGAACAGAACTGGGGTCCCATGATGTGAATAGCTAGTGTCTGGGAACAGACTAGCCCTTCCCCCACTGAGGCCCCAGTATGGGGTGGAGCTCAACTGCCCTTCACAAAGTCACTGTGAGCAGAGAAAACTGCCAACCAGACTCCTCCTCTGCTCCCTCACAATCATGACAATAGCTACTACTTAGGGAGTGTTCCTGAAGGCCCTGAAGGGGATTTCATTGCCTTTATCACCTGGAAAGCTCACTACAGCCCCAGGAGATGGAGATAGCTCCATTTTAGAGAAAAAAGGAACATGGCCAGTAAATATGAAGCTGGGGCTGAAAACCAGTCTGACTCAAAGCCAGTGTGCGTGCCTTCCAAAGACCTTGGATTTGTGTCCCCCAAAATGACTTGAGTGCCCCACTTTTGGCGTCTGACATGGGTTTCAATAGAATTCTACAATTTTCTGGCTGTGTGCCCTTGGACTAGTTATTGCTTCTCTGCATCTCAGTTTTTTTTTTTTTAATCCATAAAGCAAAGGTTTTAATGCTCCACTCACAGAGCTATTGGGAGATTTAAGATAACGCGGTGAGCGAGACAGCACAGCCAGGTCCTCCTCAAACCCAGTCGGGAATATGAAGCTATGCTTCCCACCCCCACCCCCACCCCCACCCCGCTTCCCCTCTTCCATTTTCCAGAAAGCCTCACCTTTAGTCTGGTCAGCTCCTGGAGAGAAAAAGAAAGAGAGGGGTAAGCAGGAAACTCAGAGATCCAAGACCCATAAGCACCTGCTACTTCTCTGGAGGACTGGCTCCTTCCCCAGGAGAGTCAATACCAAAAGGAGAAGGAAGCTGAGCCCTAGGGAGGCCTGGGGATTCTCAAACCCAGGATAAGGAATGTGCGCCTGAGGAGGATTATGTTTGCTCCCTCTTGGTCATGACCCCTTCCCATGCCCCACTCACACAGTACTTACCCGTCCCCATGTGGAATAACCCAAGAAAGAGCAGAAAGGCCATAGCTTCCAGCTGCCCAGGTCCCAGGCCTGCCCTCTGGCCCATGGCCCAGGACGACAGCCCCTGGGGGAAACACCAGGCACGAAAAGGAAGGAACCTAGGGCTCGTTTTTTGGCAGGATCTGATGTCGGTTCAGAGGTAAGGAATCCCAGAATCCAGGGTGGGAAGGTGGATCAGGTGTCCAAGGCTGGCTTTTGAAATAGGGAGCAGCCACAGGGTGAAATGCCTAGGATTTCCGCAGCTACCAACGTGGATGTGTCTCCGGCACAGCCTGGTCACGCACAAACCGCTTCAGAGAGGTGGCTCCTTGGAGCAAAGCACCTGCCTGCTAGCCCCTCCCTTAGCCCCGCCTTCTTGGTTTAGCACTGCTGGCCCTACTTGCCTGGGACGTCTGGAGTCTTCAGATCCCTGGGCTGTGTCGGGGTTAGGGTGAGGCTTCCTAACCCAAGAGCAGCCAGAGGCAACGCTAGCAATCTCAATGGCTGGCCAACTGTCCCCAGATTTCTCAGTCCTTCAGACCAGTTATGCCCCCCAGGGCCTGGCCTGGCCTTTGTTATCTTGGGGCCATAGCAGCTCCTTCCTCCCTCTTTAGGCCTGGTACTTGAATCTAGGACACTAGGGTCTGCCCTGGGCCAGGGTCATTCCAGGCCTTTTCTCTAAACCTTTCAGACTTCCTGCAGGTGGTGACTATGACTGGCCTTGCCAATCATCCCACAAGTATTTACTGAGTACCTACTGTGTGATGGACAAAAATGGGGACTGGTGTGAGTGCCCAGTAGCTGGAAAGGTCCTTCTGGAAGTCCCTTGAGAACTGGGACGTATGGGGGTTAGGCAAAGTTGTTAACAAGGCAAAGATGGGGAAACTTCTCAAGTGGGGCAGGTAGGTGGCTGAGGTTCAGGGAAAGAGGACTTGTGTGACTGGAGTGGGGGTCAGGGACATCCTCTGTAAGTGTGAATCTGTGGCACTTGGAATATAGGTTGGACTCAAGATTAAAGAAAAGGGGCTGAGGCTGTGGCTCAGTGGCAGAGCGCTTGCCTCGCACATGTGAGGCACTGGGTTCGATCCTCAGCACCACATAAAAATAAGTAAACCAAATA
The DNA here is from genome assembly GCA_028644305.1 of Xerus rutilus. Lineage (NCBI taxonomy): Eukaryota > Metazoa > Chordata > Mammalia > Rodentia > Sciuridae > Xerus > Xerus rutilus. The sequence goes on along the minus strand of CM053415.1, from coordinate 14,897,830 downwards.
AAGACACTGTGTCCATGTATAACTAAAAAAAAAAAAAAAAAAAAGATTAAAGAAAAGCAGATCCTCACCGGGTGTGGTGATGCATACCTGTAATCTCAGCAACTCTAGAGGCTGAGACAGGAGGATTGCAAGTTTGAGGACAGCCTCAGAAACTTAGAGAGGTCCTAAGCAATTTAGCAAGGCCCTATATTGAAATAAAAAATAAAAAGCAGGGTGTGGTGGTACACACCTTTAAATCCCAGTGGCTAAGGCAGTAGGATTGCAAGTTCAAAGCCAGTCTCAGCAACTTAGCAGGACCCTGTCTCAAAATGAAAAATAAAAAGGACTAGGAGCCGGGCGCGGTGGCTCAAGCCTGTAATCCCAGCACTTAGGGAGGCTGAGACAGGAGAATCGTGAGTTCAAAGCCAGCCTCAGCAACGGCGAGGTGCTAAGCAACTCAGTGAGACCCTGTCTCTACATAAAACACAAAATAGGGCTGGGGATGTGGCTCAGTGGTCAAGTACCCCTGAATTCAATCCCCAGTACCAAAAAAAAAAAAAGGACTAGGGATGCGGTTCAATGGTGAAGTGCTCCTGGGTTCAATCCCCAGCAGCTAAATAAATAAATAAATAAATAGGGCTAGGAATGTAGCTCAGTGGTAAAGTACCCCGTGGTTCCATCCACAGTACCAAAAGAAAAACAGACCCTTACTTCTTCCCAATCCTCTTTCCAGAAGCCTGAATGCCCAGGCTGGAGGTCAGAGAATTTCTGGAGTGGGTGAGTGGGAGAGGGCTGGATTGGGAAAGGGTCAAAACTGGGGAGGAGAGGGTAAGATACGGAGTTGTGAGTGGCTTTAAGTAGAGAATGGTCATGTTCAGTGTTCTGGGGGTGGCATGTGGGTAGCTGACTGGGTATGAAGAACAGATGGGAATCTACTTCCCTGTGGAGGACCTGGGGAATATTTTATGTTATATCTAGCAGCTAAGAATAAGCCTGGCCCTTTAAGAATCTTTGTGGCTGTGGCATAAACCAGCCTGTAATCCCAGCACTTTGAGAGACAGACAGGAGTGTTCAAAGCCAGCCTCAGCAACAGCGAGGTGCTGAGCAACTCAGTGAGACCCTGTCTCTACATAAAACACAAATAGGGCTGGGGATGTGGCTCAGTGGTCCAGTATCCCTCAGTTCAATCCCCAGTACCAAAAAAAAAAACAAAACACGACAAAACAACAACAAAAACAACCTGTGCCCTTCTCAAGCTCCCAGTGAGAATTTTCACCTTCTTTCTGGGTCCTGCCAACCCCTCTTGTATTATCTGCCTATTCAATTAGAGACTGTGACTCTAGCTCCAGGAGTGACCCCTCTGCCACCCACATCAGCTGATTTCCCCTCAGGTCCCCATTTTCCCTTTTTTTGTGCTCAAAGCTCACTTCCTATATGACCCTCTCCTGATTCCCCCCCAGCCAGGAGTACCTAACAGATATGGGAAATGAAAAGTCCTCAGAATAATGTGGTCTGGGAAAAAAGAAGTAAAAAGAAAAGCTATGCACTGACAGCTTTCACCTCCCAAGACAAAGGTTTTCCTAGTGCTAATTGCAGGCAGGAAGGAGCTCTCTCACCACATTGAGGTGATAACTTCTGACCGGCACAGACCCCTGACCCAAGAGCTCAAATTCCTGTGCACTAAAACGGATTATTTCATTGACTGATGAAACAAACTCCAAATTCCTGGGGGTCCAAAAAAACTGATATGCTCACCAAACCACCTCCCAGGATAAGCCCAGTCCCTTCCTTTGTTCAGTGGCTCATTTTTCAACAGGAAAGTGCGTCCATTCCCGTAGGTGTAGTCCTGTTCCTGAATAAAGGCTGAAATGATCTGTGAAGTTTCATTCTTCCAGGTCTTTTTGTGCTAACAGTACCCATGTGTGTTTCCCACTGGACTGTGAGCATACGTGGGCTTATATATCAGACTCCAATTGCACCATGATTTGGTAGTTAGCAGGGAAGATGGTTGAATTAATGCAGGGATGTGCATTAGTCAGGAGTGAGGTAGAATTTACATAAAAGAGGCCCAAATCCTGGGGGCACTGGGCAGGATGTATAAGTGGTGAACCCTGTACAAGGGTCTTGTGTGCTGGGGACTGGAGGTGAACACTTCGAGGCATCATTCATCCGGTGTGTATTAGGGGCTGGCTCTCTTACCCTAAGTCCTTCCCACTCTAGTAGGAGGAGCCTCAGGGTGCTGTCTAGGGCAGAGGTATGCTATAGGTGCTAGGGACACTAATTCCACTGTGGAGGTGACACACAACCAGCTGGCCACCTAAACTCCCCCGCCCTGGGGAAGGAATGAGGGAACAGCTGACACATTATCAGGGACACATTTCCTGGGTGCCCAAGGCTTGACTCAACTGATGCCCCAGGAGGGAGGGGACCTATTCCTGTGTTTCCCTTAGTCCAGATGCTCTCAGCCCCTCAGCCTGCCCCCAGTGATGTCACAAGGCCACGTGTCTGTGTTTACACCTTTATTGTCTGCTCCTCTGCCACCTCCAAGGATTCCTGGACCCAAAATAGCACTGAGGCCCAATTATCCAAAGCTGCTGCTGTCTAGGTGGCTAGACCCTCTCCAGGCCTGGGAGAGAGTTAGCAGGTTAGACCACATTCCATGCCTGCTGAGTGGCGGGAAGAGAAGGGGAAGTGGCTCAGCTAGGTCCTCTCAGTCCTGGATCAGAGGAGTCAGTAACAGCAGGATCAGAGCAGCAGCCTGAGGGGAACCTGACGCCCCTGCCATATCTGGAGGACAGAGATCACTGCTTGCAGGAGGCCAATACAGGGAGCCACTAGAAGGTAGGAAATGGGCCTCCTCCACTGTTTGGGAGATCCAGGCTTCTTCAGGGCCAATGGCTGCAAACAGCTCCTGACTTCCTCGAACAGCCATGCCCATGAGGACCCAAGGGCCTCCTTCAGTCTGGCACAGGAGGGGAGGTGCTGAGGCCACCTGCAGAGTTGAAGCCAAGACCAAATGGGTCTGTTACCCTTTCTCCTGGTCCCTTGCACCTTCCCTTGAGTCCAGCCACAAAGTACTGTTTGTCTCCACCCTTAGGCACCCTGGCCTCTGGTCTCTCCAAGGTCCAGCCAGGAAGTACTGCTTCTTCCCATTTGGGGTCCAACACCCAAGAATTCTAATCCTGGTCTCTCCAGGGTGCAGCTGCCCAATACTCCCTCCCCAGAGCAGGATACCCAGGCCCCTGTACCTCACACCTGTCCTCTTGCCCCTCTGCATATAGGACACAAAGAGTCCCAGGGGGCAGAATGCCCTGATAGAGGCAGTGACAGAGCCGTGGTGTCAGGATGGAGACAGCAATAGCTACAGGGACTAGAGAGAAGAAAGAGGGTTGTCCCAGGGTTCTGGCCTCCAGTCACTCCTCATTCCCGTGATCCAGGGATCTCACCTCGGTCCTGGGGGTCCTTCCAGCCCAGCACCCAGCAGCTGGCCCCTGGGGGGACACCCCTTGGGTGAAGGCAGATGGGCAGGGCTGAAGGGGAGGGCTCTACCCGGGAGCTCAGTTCCAGGAGGGCCAGGGCGGGGCCAAGTCCCAAGTGCCGGGGCAGGCGAATGCTGATGACCAACCGGGATAACTGGTGGCCCTGTGGAAGGGGATTGGTCCCTGCCCTGCCCAGATACACTTCAATGTGGGGCACCGTTGTAGAGCCTAGCCTGTTGGAAGAAGGACTAGTGTCACCTCCTGGTTCCTCCCATTGCTGGTAAAGTCCTTGCCAGCCCAGGGGAAGGGGAAGAATGGTTATGCCACTAACTCCTTCATTATTCCTCTTTCCAAATCTCTCTTCTATCTTAAAACATCTCACACAAAAAAATCCAAACCAAACCAAACCAACAATAAAAATATCTCATAGCAGCTTCCCTGTGCTGTAAGAGCCATAAAAGGAAAACATCCCACTAAGAATCCTTTGGGGGCTGGGATTGTAGCTCAGCGGTAGAGCGCTTGCCTCGCATGCGTGAGGCCCTGGGTTCGATCCTCAGCACCACATACAAAGCAATAAAATAAAGACATTGTGTCCATCTACAACTAAAAAAATGTAAAAAAAAAGTTAAAAAAAAAAAAAAAAAAAGAATCCTTTGGATCATCTCCCATTTTTTTCTCCTCCAGCCTCTTGCCTAGGAGATGAGGGAGACCCACCTAAGGACACAGTGAGTAGCTGCCAGGACCCAGCCTGGGGCCACGAGGATTCCAGTGCAGACTCGATCCCCAGCCACATGCACCTCTGCCAGCCAGGGCCATAGCATCCCCTTCTGAGCTGCCGCTGGTCGCAGGCCACAGGCTAGGGAGAGGAGGTGGCCACCTAAGTATTAGTTCCATAGGTGACCTCTGAATCCTCAATCATAGGTATAAGAACCTCCCGCAACTCCAAAGCCCCACCAGTCCCCTGCTCACCACCATGCTCTGTGGGAGGGGGGCAGGTCTGTGTCTCAGTCTCCTCCCCCTCAGGGCCCCAGACCCAGGCTAGCTGGTCCTCCAGGTAAGCTCCCCGAGTTACATGGCTGATCCATGGGCTATGGGTCTGCAGTGGGGAGAAGGCTCGGGGACGGAGACAGCCACTGGAGAAGTCTCCGATTCCAGCCAGGAACCAGGTCCCCTCCTCCTGGCACATAAGGCTCCAACGGGAGTCCTTCTGCAGCAAGAGTAAGGGTTAATAGCATGTGCGCTTGCGTCTTGTAGAGAATATCAGCATTCCAATGGTTTCCCGGACCCCAGATTCTCTGGTTCGCAAACATAACAAATGCTACCTCTTCCAAACTAAGTTCCAATACTAATTTGTGTAAGAATTGAGCCCTCAGTTCAGGATTTTTGTTTTTTTGGTACTGGGAATTGAACTGAGGGATACTGGACCACTGAGCCACATCCCCAGCCCTATTTTGTGTTTTATGTAGAGACAGGGTCTCACTGAGTTGCTTAGCACCTCGCCTTTGCTGAGGCTGGCTTTGAACTCCCGATTCTCCTGTTTCAGCGTTCCAAAGTGCTGGGATTACAGGCGTGAGCCACCGCGCCAGGCAGTTCGGGATTCTTCTTTTTTTTTTTAAATTTTTTTTTTTCTAGTTGTAGATGGACACAATGTCTTTATTTTATTGCTCTGTATGTGGTGCTGAGGATCGAACCCAGGGCCTCACGCATGCGAGGCAAGCACTCTACCGCTGAGCCACAATCCCAGCCCTCGGGATTCTTCTTAAACTTTGGGTCTATCCCAAAGACATCCCAACATCTAGCCCGACGCGGTGGTGCAGGCCTGTAATCTCAGCGCTTTGGGAGGCTGAGACAGGAGAATCGCGAGTTCAAAGTCAGCCCCTGCAACAGCGAGGCGCTCAGTGAGACTCTGTTATCTACATAAAACACAGAATAGGGTTGGGGATGTGGCTCAGCGGTCGAATACCCTTGAGTTCAATCGCCGGTTAAAAAAAATAATAAATTCCAACTCCTGCCCAGAGCCCGCCCCTAACCCCCTCCTTATTCTCCAGGAACCCACTACACCTCCGGTTAGATCTGACCCCACCCGCATGTGGACCCCATTCCCAGGCTTAGCTTGGTTCCTTGTACCTCTGGCTCCGCCCCCAGATCCCTGGGCCTCTGTCTGGATCCACAGACCCCGCCCCTGCCGCTCACCCAGCAGTGGTCCGGCTCCTCCTCCTCCTGGTAGGAGGGGCAAAGTTGGTGAGGTGGCTCTCCCGGCAGCGGTACTAACGCCCCCTGGTGGCCATACAGACAGTGACACCACCAGCCACCTAACAACTCGGCCTCAAGCTGCGCGCTGGGGCCAAGCGCCGGTTCTAGGAGGGAAAAAGCAGGGATCTCGTGCTACCGCCGAATCTGCCCCCGCTCCGCTCCGCCCCACCCAGCGCCAGGCCCCTGCGCACCCCCGCGGCCCCAGAGAGCCAGGCGGCAGCGGCTCCCAGGCAGGAAGTAGTGTTCCGGGTAGGGTAAGCACACGGCCCGCGGGGCCGCGCTCAGGTTCACGGGCGCGCGCAGCTGCAGCAGCGCCAGGTCTGAAGCATTGTCCCACGTAGCGTTCTCGTGCAGTACTAAGCGCGACACCCGCTCTGAGCGCGGGCGTGAGGGCAGCAGCACCCGCCAGGCGTCGAGGTCGCGGGGTGGATTATCCGAGATGGTGGAGCTGCGGAATGGACACGGTGGGGACGTGCGCAGTATCCCGCACATACCGCTGGAAACCGCGCGCCCCTGGCTTATATTCTATCTCCAGGCTAGAATCCCTCTTCCAAACAGGAACCCTACCCCGACCCCGGTTCGAAATGTGTTCTTAGACTCCCGCATGCTGGATCGTCCTGCTAGACTAGGACCCCTCTTGATGAGCTGAATCCTACACCTCGGAATCTGACCCGCGCTCCGGAATGGAGTCCCCCCGACATCCACACCCGGCACAAAGGGCTGAACCAACTCGATGGAGTCTCAGGCGGACAGAGGGAGAGGCAAGGATCTGCCTGAGATGTGGATTCTCACTCACTCCAGAAAGCAGCTGGCAGGTGCCAAGACCCAGCTTTCTGACACTAGCGTTCCATGGCAGGGTCTGGAGCCTGGCACTATAACTTGGGCCTCCCAGGGCCAAACCTCTGGCCGCTGAGCCTTCCCGCACTCTGAGGGGTGAGAGACCTGGGTCAGGGGGCTTAAGAGCTCCACTGAACTCCAGCAGTCTCCACCCCGTCTTAAATCTCCCATGTCTCCGACTCCCTTCCAGGGTTTCTGCCCCCTCACCTGGCAGGGCAATGGTGCAGTTCTCCTCCCTGGATTCCCAGGGGCCTGTCTGGGATTCCTGGGGCTGGTTAGGAAAGGCAGGCCCAGGCTCGGAACCCATCACCTGTTCCCGGATCCATGTCTCATAAGGAGCCACAGCAGTGAAGACTCCAGGGCGGTTCCTTCTTCCACAGCCAAAGCCAAAGCTAGTGATTCCTGCCTGGAACCAGCGGCCGCCTTCCTTACAGACCAGGGGTCCCCCAGAGTCACCCTAATAATAAGTGATTTGTGTCAGGGGACCAGCCCAATGATGCGCTGGCTTATTTTGGCTAGGTGGCAAAGGTTCTTCACCTTTTTTTTATTGGCCTTACACAGCCACCTTCTAGAAACCTTCCCTGGCTGTCCCTTGTCCTCTCTGTTCCCTACAGCTCTAAACAGAAGAAAACCTTGTAAAACAAAGACTGAGCAGTCACAGCCCAGAGCACCAAATTAACCCATTAAAGATCACACAAGAGAACCCTGCGAGTCTTGTTCAGAGTCAAATGATTCTTGTCCAACAAGTAATCCAAATAAACCCTGTCTTTGATTTCTAAGTTCACCAATTTTTGGTTTTGGTTTTTGTTTGTTTTTGGTGCTAGGGCTAGAACACAGCGCCTAATAAATGCTAAGCATTCACTCTACCACTGGGCCCCCACCTAGTTGTTAAAAAGGTAAATCAAGCCCCGTGCGGTGGCTCAAGCCTGTAATCTCAGCACTTTGGGAGGCTGAGGCAGGAGAATTTCGAGTTCAAAGCCAGTCTCAGCAACAGCGAGGCACTAAGCAACTCAGTGAGACCCTATCTCTACATAAAACACAAAATAGGGCTGGGGATGTGGCTCAGTGGTCGGGTGCCCCTGAGTTCAATCCCCAGTACCAAAAAAAAAAAAAAAAGGAGGGTTGGGTTTTTTGTTTGTTTTTAGTGCTGGGAATTGAACCTATGGGTGCTCTACCACTGAGCTACACCCCCAGCCTATTCTATTTTTTTTTTTTTTTTTTTTTGGTACTGGAGATTGAACTCAGGGGTACTCAACCACTGAGCCACATCACCAGCCCTATTTTGTGTTTTATGTAGAGACAGGGTCTCACTGAGTTGCTTAGCGCCTCGCTGTTGCTGAGGCTGGCTTTGAACTTGCGATTCTCCTGTCTCAGCCTCCCTAAGTGCTGGGATTACAGGCTTGAGCCACCGCGCCCGGCTCTATTCTATTTTTTTTAACATTTATTTTTTTATTTGTAGAGGGTCAGAATATCTTTATTTTTATTTTTATGTGGTGCTGAGGATCAAACCCAGTGCCTCACGCATGCCAGGCGAGTATGCTACCACTGCGCCATAACCCCAACCCCATATTCTATTTTTTATTAGACAGGGTCTTGCAAAGTTTCTGGGCCTCAAACTAGTGTTCCTCCTGCCTCAGCCTTCCAAGTTCTGGGAAATTTTTTTTTTTTATATCAGAGATTAACCCAGGGGCGCTTAATAACTGAGCCACATCCCTAGCCCTTTTTATTTTTTATTTAGAGAGAGTCTCCCTAAATTGCTTAGGGCCTCACTAAGTTGCTGAGCCTGCTGTGAACTGGCAATCCTCCTGCCTCAGGCCTCATGCCTGGCAATTTTTTTTTAATACTTCATTTTTAGTTTTTATTTATTTATTTGGTAAGTACTGAGGATTGAATGCAGGGCCTTGTGCATGCTAAGCATGTGCTCTGTCACTGAACTATACCTCTGACCCCAAAGTAGGCAGTGTTTCCCACTTTTTGTAGAAGAGGCTCATAGAAATATTTGTCTATTGCCTAGCTGCATCCTAAAGTTTAGGGATCCGGTTCTGCCAGGTAGGTGTAGGGACCTCTCCTCACCTGGCAGGTGTCCCTGCGTCCCTCTGGGTAGCCAGCACACAGCATCCCTGGTGACAGCTGGAAAGTAAGGTTGAAGGGGCCAGGCCGGCTGTAGAGACACTGACAGGCGGCCTCTCCTAGAAGCCTTAGCTCCACTTCCTGTAGCACCCAGGGGAGAGGCAGAGGGTCTGGGGGCAGAAGCAGAGAGCAGATACTGTGAGGTAAGTATAGAACATCCATTTCCCTAGAGTGTTTTTGGTTTGTTTTTGTTTTTTGGTATCAGAGATTGAACTCAGGGGCACTTGACCACTGAGCCACATCCTCAGCCCTATTTTTGTGTTTTATTTAGAGACAGGGTCTCACTGAGTTGCTTAGCGCCTCGCCTTTGCTGAGACTGGCTTTGAACTCACTGATCCTCCTGCCTCAGCCTCCCAAAGTGCTGGGATTACAGGCATGTGCCACCCCCTGCTCAGCTCCTCAGAGTGTTTTGTCTCCTCTAGCTACCTCCTGGTCATTCTCATCAAAATCCCTATGGCATGTTGGCCTACCACATTCAGCACATCTCCTCATGCTTCTCTTCCTGTTCTCATCTCAGGCATAGCCTCAGTAAGCATCCAGTGAGAGCTGTCATGTGTGGTTGTGCAGGTTGTGCACTGAACAACAAAGGATACATGGAGGGGCTAAAATCATTAAGCTCTAAGCCCTGGCGTGGAGTTTTGTTGGTCCAGAAAGTGCATCCTTTGAACAAAGATATCATATAGACCGCATGTGGTCCCATATTGAGTTGCAAAGCATGGAATCTGGGTGTCATCCCTAATCCCTTTCTCAAGTTGTCTTTCCTCAGTCAATTCCCAAGTCATTTGTGACTTCTCAGCATTCTCACTGCAACTGTCCTAGTTCAGGCATCAGTGTCTTGGGCCTGGATGATTGACCTAGCCTCCTGACTGATCTGTTTCCTAATCCACTCAGCACTTGTTACAACCAGAGGAATGTCTCTCAGCTCAGCTCTGATCTTACCAAGAACAATAAATGGATCCTGTGGTCTAGACATGGACCCTCAGTGCTATCCTGCTTTTTTTTTTTTGGTACTGGAGATTGAACTCAGGGGCACTCAACCACTGAGCCACATCCCCAGCCCTATTTTGTGTTTTATGTAGAGACAGGGTCTCACTGAGTTGCTTAGCGCCTCGCCATTGCTGAGGCTGGCTTTGAACTCGCAATTCTCCTGTCTCAGCCTCCCTAAGTGCTGGGATATCCTGCTTTTGATGGAAACAAAGTCTTGGGATATAGAAAGGTACAGGGAAAGGCATGGACAGAGCTCATTCCCTACCCACCCAGAGTTCTGAGAGATCAGGTGATGTCTGAGGCTTGGGGGTTGCCCTAGGGATCCCTGGAACTGGTGGGCTACTCTGTCCCTCAGTCTGACCTGAAGGCCTTGATTGCCTCGGCACCCTTCACTGTAGCATGACATCTTGGCCTTTCGAGGGTCCCCAAGGAAGATGGCCACCATCTTCCCCTATCTTTCTAAAATACATCCTCTCTGCATAAAACCTTCCGAGAAAGCCCCTGCTCTGGGGCCCCATTGTCTGCTAGCTTGGCCATGTCCTTGCAGACTTTCTAGGTGCTCATGATGACTTCCCTGTCACCTCTTGCCCTGATGAGGCCCATGCAAATACAGGTTGCAGCATCTCTTCCTATAACACCCTTCCAAATATTCCAGAAATGGCACAGTCTGATCATTGCAGATATGGAATATTTATGGGGGCTTTCTAGCATGGAAAGGTAACAATGGGTGATGAAGATGATACGGAACGGAAAAGTGGTGCTTCCCCTCACACCTTTCATCACAGTGTTTGCTTGTTTACTCAATTGACTGATTGATTGATTTGTCTACTTACTAGAATGCAAGCTCTGAGAAAGCAGGATTTTGGGGTTTTTTGTGTGTTTATTTTAAACTGGGGATTGAACCCAAAGGTGCTTTACTACTGAGCTGCATCCCCAGTCCTTACTACTGAGTTCAATCCCCAGCCCCTGATTGAACTCAGGGGCACTCGACCACTGAGCCACATCCCCAGCCTATTTTGTGTTATGTAGAGACAGGGTCTCACTGAGTTGCTTAGTGCCTTGCTGTTGCTGAGGCTGGCTTTGAACTCGCAATTCTCCTGTCTCAGCCTCCCTAAGTGCTGGGATTACAGGCTTGCGCCACCGCGCCCGGCTACTGGTGTATCTTTAATGCCTAACACAGTGCCTGGTACTTTGGAATATCTTAATCAAAAGAATGATTGAATAAATGAGGGTGAGTAGGGGGAAGACATGAGGTGGAGAGTTGGAAGATGAGTGGGGATGAAGAAGGATAGGAGGAAAAGAGAGCAAAAACATTTGCTGCACACCTACTATATGCTAGATGTTACGCTTTGTGCTTTAACTCGGATTATGTAATGCAAAAAATTTCTGAAATGCATTAATTATGGCTTTGCAGGGCATTGTGCTATAAGCTTTTCACGCATTTTCCCATTTAATCCACACAACTACCCCATGAAGTGAACACTACTATTTTCCTTATTTTACAGAAGAAGAAATGTCCTGGGAGAAATGCTTTGTCTGAAGTAGCAGAGTCAAAGTCAGACATTTAGTTGGACCTAAATCTAGAAAAGAAAAACCTGGAGGGAAGGTGAGGTGGAAACGGGGTGTGTAAGGTGATTCAGTCGTTGTAGTTTGAGAATTCCTGGGGAAGAGGACAGATGGAGGGAGGTGCAGAATTATCCAGCTGTGTAGAAGAAACCCACCCTCCCAGGCCCCAGACCCTTGGGTCTCCTCCCGAGGGCTGTCTCGAGCCCCGCCCTCGCGGCCCGCCCTCTTGGGAGGCCCAGCTTGTAGGACACGCCCCCGCGGTTCTTCGGAGGATCTCGCAGTGGGCTGACTCTCCAACGTCCCACTTCTGCGGCCCGGCCGCGCCCCACTCACCCGTCTCCTGCAGGTCTCCCCAGCCCGTGGCCCAGCAGGCGGTGCCGTGAGCAAACCGGTGAGAGGCGCGCGGCAGGCAGACGGGACGCACGGTTGAGCTCAGCTTGGCCGGGGAAGCCAGGCGCAGCAGGGCCAAATCGGCTCCAAGCTCCACTGTGCTGTAGTTGTCAGGCACCAGGATAGCGGCCACTGAGCGGACGTGCGCGCCGTCCAGGGTCGGGTCCTGGGAGTGCACGCCCAGCAGCACCGACCACTCGGACGCGGGCTCCAAGGTCCCGTTCCTGCGCCGAGGCCAGGGCGGGGGAATCGGAATTAGGTTAACCCTGTGAAGGGGGTAGACCCGCGTGTGGTGAGGGCTGAGCTAGAGGAGGTGGTGGGGTCAGTGGGCACCCGGATGGGGCGGAGTCAGATCCAGATTTGGGGCTGAGAGGTTGAGACAGACTTCTAAAAGAGGAGGGCTGCGGGCTGGGGTGTGGCTCAGTGATAGAGCGCTTGCCTAGCATGCGTGAGGCACTGGGTTCGATTCTCAGCACCACATATAAATAAATAAAGGCCCATTGACAACTAAAAAATATTTAAAAAATAAAAAATAAAAGAGGAGGGCTGAGACCAATTTGGAAGTGATGATTGGGAATTTTGTAAAAGTGAGATTCAGACTCAGGGATATTTAGCAGAGTGGTGGGATGAGTCCGGTGACGGCCTCCCTTACCCAGAACCATGATACCTCGCAGAGCACCTAGTTTGGGGGGCAGGGAAAGGAAGCTGGAGCACCTTGGCTCCAAATTACCGGTCATAAGGAGGAACAGAGTGAGGGATGAAGCTGCGGGGTGGGGTTGGCCTATGAAGGACAGGGACTGACTGGGCAATACTCACGTCACGAAACAGTGAGCAGCGGAGAGAACCCAGGAGGGGGCGATGAGGGAGCCCCCGCAGATGTGGCCCCCGCCTTGATGCAGGCTCACTTGCCAAGGCCAGGTTCCTGGCTGAGCGTCTGAGCCCCCCATGATGCGGGAGGAGAACTCAGGGCGCCCGCAGTCTGCAATAGAGAACCCTAGAGGTCAAAACCCACCTAATGATCCCCCACTGGAGAGGCCCAGGTAACTCAGGACAGAGCCCCTTTCTCCACCCAGCTTCTGTTTGCCTCTCTGAACAAAGAACCTGGAGAACCTAGGTACTTCTGAATTTCAGGGCACTTCCACCCCCCTCATGGCATAGCCAGCCATAACGTCCTTTTAGATCAGAGGACACCCAGGCGTCCTCTTCTTTACCCAGATCTTCATGTTCTTCTGTAGGACTGAGAGCTGGAAACCAGAGGATAGAGAGAGGTAGATAACCCGTGACTTCCAGCACCTGACGCATCCCAGCCCCCATCTTCCTTCTTTCCACCCTACCCCTACTTTCCCAGTTCCCCACTGCCAGCACCCATGCTACGCAGCTTGACTTTCCTGCATCTGCACATGACTTTCCCCCAGACCAGCTGCCTTACCTGAGTCCTGGAAGGCCCCTGGGATAGGACTGATGGCTGGGAAGACAGAAGGCAGGAAGAGGCTGGAGAACTGCATTCAATAGGCTCCCTCCCTGACTCCCTCTGCTTCACAGCTGCTCTCTCCCCTGGTATCCAGGCCTCCTTTCCCCCTCCTCTAATCCACTGCTCCTCTCCCTTCTGATGCCTCCCCTCCCTCCTTCTGACATCCCCTTCTCCTTTCTTCTCTGACATGGCATTTCTCCCCCTCTTCTGACCTCTCACTCCCCAAGTAGAATCCGGGAATCTTGCTTTCCAGCTTGCTAGTTGCTAACAACCCACCCCCCTTGCTGCTGACTCCTATCTCCTGAGGTTACCGAAGATCACAAGTGGGAGAAACAGGTGCTGGGACATGGCACTCTAGACTCAGCTGGAGGTACAGAGATGGGTGAAGGTCTGTCTGCTCCCTGCCACAGCTCTGTCACTGCCTCAGTATCCTGTGACTCCTGATAGTCCCATGGGCAGCCCCACCCTCCCTGGCTGGAGCCCATCTCTGGGAATCTGAGAGGATCTGGGGTTGGTAGAAGGAAGTGGGGAGTCTGAAGGCCCCACCCAGAGCTCTAAGCACATCTCACATCTCTGGAGTCCTAGGATAAGGGTGGGGGAAGGTGTCCTAGCTCCAGGACACTTGTTGAGGGGGAGGGAGGACTGGAGAATCAACTGTAGGCAGAGGTCAAAGAAGAGTACTGCCAGGAGCTGGGAGCCTGTGTACTAGGTCCTTGGTAAAGCAGGGCTTGGGGTAAGCAGTGACCCTTGGGATGGGAAGTGGCCCCTCATTGGCATGATCACTCGAGACCTCACCTCTGTTTGGGGTGTGGCTGCCCCAGTGGCTTGGCCTTTTATTCTCACACAGCTCTGGTTACTGGTGTTGCTAGCCAGGTCTGAGACAGGAGCTCTAGGGAATTCAATCCCATCCCAACAAAAGGATCACAGATTTCAGCAGATTGAGCAAAGGCATCGAGTTCTGGGAGGGCCCTGGGCAAGCTAGAAAGGCCAAAAAAGACTCTACCTTTCTCTGTGTTGGAGTGGTGACTCTCAGGTGATCTGTCACTTACCCTTTGTGTGACCTTAGGAAAGTCACTCAATTTCTCTCTACCATATATCATTAAAATCCCATTTGAGAAACATATGACTTTTCAAAAAGGAATTGAGGAGAGTTTTAGTGAAGGAACTATATACAGAGGAATCGGCAGGATTAAGGGAAACCATCAAAGGTAGTAGAGCACCTGGAGCTAGTAGTAATGAAGAGCACTTGATACCTGGTGGCCCAAAGAAGTGAAGAAAGGGAACAGCAGTTCCTGGCACTTAGAATTGCAGCTGTAGGGGACAGCCTGCCAGTAGGAGCTGTGGCCTTCAGTCTGACCCAGCAGGGATGGAGCTTGGAAAGAAAAATCTCCTTCTCACTCTTTCCCATCCTCTGATCACCTACCAGCTCCTCGCATTGTCTGATACCTACCAGAAGCCAGAGTGCTGGGGTTCCTATCTTAGAATAACAAAGTGCCATAGATTGGGTAATTTATAAAGAAGAGAAATTTATTCTTCATAGTTCTGGAGGCTTAGAAGCCCAATACCAAGATGCCAGCATCTGGCAAGGGCCTTCTTGCTGTGTCACCCCATGGTGGAAGGCAAAAAGACGTTGGGGGGGGGATATGAATATTAAACTGTAGGCCTCAAATTCTTTTATAAGAAGCATTACTCCATTGATGAGGGTGGCACCCTCATGGCCTAATCACTTCTCAAAAGTCCCACTTCTGTTGTCATTGTTATTGAGCTGAGGTTTTGCTCTGTTGCTCAGACTGTCAGATTTGTGGGCTCAAGTGATTCTCCTGCCACAACCTCAGTAGCTGGGACTATAGGTGTGCACCACCACCTTGGCCTAGGTCCCACCTCTTGACACTATTGCATTGGGGATTAAGTTTTCCACACATGAACTTTGGGGGATATGTTCAAACCACAGCAAAGTTCATGATCTGGTCCATAAGATTATTCTCTTGAAGGAATAAATCAAGATGGAAAAGGAGCCAGGTGTGGTGGCACACACCTGTAATCCAAGCATTTTGGGAGGCTGAGACAGGAGAATCGCAAGTTCAAAGCCAGCCTCAGCAATGGCGAGGCGCCAAGCAAGCAACTCAGTGAGACCCTGTCTCTACATAAAACACAAAGTAGGGCTGGGCATGTGGCTCAGTGGTCGAGTGCCCCTGAGTTCAATCCCCAGTACCAAAAAAAAAAAAAAAAAAAAAAAAAACCCACACAAAATAGGGCTTGGGATGTGGCTCAGTGGTCGAGTGCCCTTGAGTTCAATTCCTGGCACCTCCCCAAAAAGATGGAAAAGGATAGAGTGGAAATGGTGGGTCAATGAAAATACCCACACATGTATGTATATCTATTTTCTCATCAGTAATATAAACTAATAATAATATTACTCTATTTGCCTAGTTTGCCTAGAAAACAGAGGCCTAGGCAGAGCCTGCATGCTTAAACTTTATTGAGAGGTGCAATCCCAGGGCAGCAGCCAGAGTGAGGGAAAATGGGAAGTGAGAAGGAAAGGAGGAAACAAAGATAGCAATTGACTGGATTCAATTGCTTTCTAAGAGAGATTGAACCCAGGAGCATTTAACCACAGAAACATATCCCTAGCCCCCCATTTTTTTTGTTTGTTTTTGGTACCAGGGATTGAATCCAGGCGCACTTAACCACCGAGTCCATATCCCCAGCCCTTTTTACTTTTTGTTTTGAGGCAGGGTCTTGTTAAATTGCTTAGGGCCTAGCTAAATTGCTGAGGCTGGCTTTGAATTTGTGATCTTCTTATCTCAGTAACAGGTGTGTACCACCATGCTCAATTTGCTAATCTTGGTATCCTTGGTCTACAGCAAATGGTGGTAACAATTTCAGACTTGTTAAAGCAATCTAGAGGTTTTTAAGTCTCCTCAGGCACTCATTCAACTTGCTGCTTGTTTTAGTCAACTTTTTCACTGCTGTGACCAAAAATTCTGGTAAGAACAGTGTAGAGGAGGAAAAATTTATTTGAGGCTGATGGTTTCAGAAGTCTCAGTCCATAGATGACCTACTCCATTGCTCTGGACCCGAGGTGAGGCAGCACATCATGGCAGAATGGCATGTCAGAATAAAGCAGCTCACAGCATGGCACCAGGAAGCAGAGAGAGCCGCTCACCAGGAACAAAATATAAACTCCAGTGACCTATATCTTCCAGCCAACTCTACCTGCCTTCAGTTACCATCCAGTTAAACCCTAGCAGGGGATTAATCCACGGATTGGGTTACAATGCTCATCTAATCACTTCACCTCTGAACCTTCTTGCATTGTCTCACACATGAGCTTTTGGGGGACACCTCATATATAAACCATAATACTGGGGCTGGGGATATAGCTCAGTTGGTAGAGTGCTTGCCTCACATGCACAAGACCCTGGGTTCAATCCCCAGCACCACACACACACACACACACACAAAGTGTGTGTGTGTGTGTATAACACAATACTGCTTCTGTAGGGGTCTGCCCCCCATGCAAGGATAGAAGTCACTCAGAAAAAGAGCTAATTGGCAAACCAAGGTAGGAACGAGGAATGAGTGTGCTTGATGCAAAACATGTCTGCCATGATGATCCTACCTACAAACTACTTGCCAGCCTCCGCAACTCAGTGAGACCCTGTTTCAAAATGAAAAATAAAAAGGGGGGCTGGGATTGTGGTGCAGTGGTAGCGTGCTCGCCTAGCATGCATGAGGCACTGGGTTTGATCCTCAGCACCACATAAAAATAAAATAAAGATATTCTGTCACCTACAACTAAAAAAATAAACATTAAAAAAAAAAAGAAAAATAAAAAGGGCTGGGGATGTGGCTCAATGGTAGAGCAGCCCTAGGTTCAATCCCCAGTACCGCAAAACACAAACCAACCAACCAACCAACAAAGCAGTTGATCTTGTTGGAAGGAGGAGAATGCTTCCCTCTAGGGAAATAGATTGGAATTTCTGGGGTTTGCAAGTGTAGTTTGCAAAAGCTGCCTTGGTGATTCTGATAGTTCTACCACCTAAGATGCCCTTGTTTGAGAATCACAGCTCTAAGCTTCCTAGACGCCAATGCAAAGAGGGAAATCCAAACTGGAGTCTCTCTCTTCCAGATACAAAGACCACAAATAAATTCCTCCTATGTCATGGAAGGTACACTGTTGTAAACAAATTCTTCCTCAATGATATCATCATAGCAAAAGCCACAACAGTTTCATAGTGCTGCTTAATATCAGCCAATGATACCATAATCAAGCCACAGTAAATTTAAGCGCCTTTGGGTAAGAGAAGTAATACATACCAGTTCTCCGCTGGTCTGATTAGCTGAGGGGACATTATAGGTCAGCTAGTGTATTTGATGCTGGTGTAACAAATTACCTGGTGTAACAAATTACCTAGCTTAAAACTGCAAATTTTTTATCTTACAGTTTTGAGGATTAAAAGGCTGAGGTTGTAGGGGCTGGGATTGTAGCTCAGCGGTAGTGCGCTTGCCTCGCATGCGTGGAGCCCTGGGTTCGATCCTCAGCACCACATACAAAGCAATAAAAAAATAAAGATATTGTGTCCATCTACAACTAAAAAAATATTTAAAAAAAAAAAAAAAAAAGGCTGAGGTTGTAGCTCAGTGGTAGAGCACTTGCCTAGCATGTGCGAGGCACTGGGTTTGATTCTCAAGTATCACATATAAATAAATAAAGGTCCATTCACAACTAAGAAAAAAAAGATTAGCATTAAAAAAAAAAAACGTCTAGCCGGGCGCGGTGGCTCAAATCTGTAATCCCAGCCCTTTGGGAGGCTGAGACAGGAGAATTGTGAGTTCAAAGCCAGCCTCAGCAACTGCGAGGTGCTAAACAACTCAGTGAGACCCTGTCTCTACATAAAACACAAAGTAGGGCTGGGGATGTCGATCAGTGGTCGAGTGCCCCTGAGTTCAATCTCTAGTACCAAAAAAAAAAAAAAAAAGTCTGACATGGGTCTCACTGGGCTAAAATCAAGGTGTTAACAGAGTTGTGGAGTTGTACTCCTAAGGGACAGAATCCATTTTTGCCATTTCCAGCTTTTGAGGTTGCTCTTATTCCTTGGCTCCTGGTCCCATTTCTCCATCTTCAGAACCATAAGTAAGCCCTGTTTCTCTCTGACTCATCTGATTCTTTTCCTTCTTCCTTTTTCTCCTCCTTTTCCTCCTACTTCTCTTCTCCTCCTCCTTCTTCCTTCTCCTCCTTCTGCTTCTCCTCTTCCTCCTTCTTCTTCCTTTTCCTCTTCTCCTCCTCCTCCCCTGCCCCTTTCTTCTTCTTTTCCTTCTTCTGATACCAGGGATTGAACCCAGGGGTGCTTAGCCACTTAGCCACACCACCAGTCCTTTTTATGTTTTATTTTGAGTCAGGATCTTACTGAGTTGCTTAGGGCCTTGCTAAATTGTTGAGGCTGGCTTTGAACTGGCGATCCTCCTGCCTCAGCCTCTGGAGTTGCTAGGATTACAGGCATGCACCACTGCATCTGGCTTTCTCTGACCCTTTTGTTTTTACACCTTTTTCTCTGCCGAAAACTAGGAAAAATTCTCTGATTTTAAGGATGCTGGGGCTAGAAAGATCTGGAAGTTTGCCTGGAATGGCGGGGCCTCTTTCCTTCTCCATGTAATCTCAAAGTCTCTCCTCTCTGTGCCGTTGCTCTACACAGTCTCACTGGCAAAGCAGCTGGAATTCTTACTGATGGCTCAGAACTCCTGAGAGCTGAAGCGCAGAAGTTGCCGTGTCTTAAGCTCAGGCCTGGAACTAGCACAGAGTCACTTCTGAAGCACTGTTTTGGGTAAAGCAAGTCACAACCCAGTCCAGATTCAATGGTGGCTGGGGGGGGGGGTGCTGGCTATAAAGGGCAGGAGTACGAGGAGGCATGTTTCATTTGGAGTCATCTATGGAGATGAACTAGTACTGACTGTAAAAGATATGTCACAAAGAGAGGACACCTACGCCATAGGTGTGACTCAATAGTACAGCAGGTGTGCAGCACCATATAAAGATAACCAGACTGCTGATATGCATACAAAAAGTTGTTCCACATCACCTGAGAAAATGCATCCCAAGTATTTTTCATTTTTTATTTTGACACAGTGTCTCACTAAATTGCTAAGACTGGCCTCAAATTTGTGATCCTCCTGTCTCAGCTTCCTGAATCACTGAGATTACAGGAGTATGCCACCATACCTAGCAGAAAAGGCAAATTTAAACTACCACACACCTACCAGAATGGCTAAAATTAAAAAGGCTAGGGCTAGGGCTGTAGCTTTGTGGTAGTATGAACAAGGCCATAGGTCAATCTCCAACACTGCAAACAAAAAGCAAATAAATAAAAAGCAAATGAAAATATTGGGGTTCCAGGTGCAGTGGCGCAAGCTTGTAATCCCAGCACTTTGGGAGGCTGAGACAGGAGAATTGTGAGTTCAAAGCCAGCCTCAGCAACTGTGAGGCACTAAGCAACTCAGTGAGACCCTGTCTCTACATAAAACACAAAATATGGCTGGGGATGTGGCTCAGTGGTCAATCCCCACTACCAAAAAGAAGAAAAAAATATTGGGGGAAAGAAAAGCCTGACAGCACCAGATATTAGTGAGGATAGAAAGCAACTGAAATTCTCACACAGTGCTAGGAGGTGGGGAGGACTATGAATTGGCAGAAGAGAGTAGAGCTAAATGTATGTCTGTATTATGACCAAACAGTCAGACTCCTAGCTGTAGATTCAAAGAAATGAGCACATTGAAAGAGATATGTGGGGCTGGGGCTGTGGCTCAGTGGTGGAGTGCTTGCCTAGCATGCATGAGGCACTGGGTTCGATCCTCAGCACCACATATAAATAATAAATGAATAAAATAAAGATCCATCAACAACTAAAATATTTAAAAAAAAAAAAAAGAAAGAGATATGTGACAAGGTGCAGTGGCACATGCCTATAATCCCAGCTACTTGGGAGGCTGAGGCAGGAGAATTGCAAGTTTGAGGCCAGTCTGGGCAATATAGGAAGATGCTGTACCACAATTTTTTTTTTTTTGGTACTGGGGATTGAACTCAGGGGCACTCGACCACTAAGCCATATCCCCAACCCTATTTTGTGTTTTATTTAGAGACAGGGTCTCATTGAGTTGCTTAGCTCCTCACTATTGCTGAGGCTGGCTTTGAACTCTCGATTCTCCTGTCTCAGCCTCCCAAAGTGCTAGGATTACAGGTGTGCACCACCGTGCCCGGCCTGTACCACATTTTTTTTTAAAGGCTGGGATGTTCAGAGGCCACACACATAAAAGATATGTGCATAGCATAGTTTCATAGCAGCTTTATTCACAAGAGCCAAAACCCAGAATTTAAGTGTCCAGCAACAGGAAAATGGATAAATTATGGTATATTTGAATAATGGAATAATGCTTTTTATTGCTATAAAAAGAATGAATCAGGGCTAGGGATATAGCTCACTTGGTAGAGTGCTTGCCTCGCATGCAAAAAGCCCTGGGTTTGATCCTTAGCAACGCGCGCGCACGCGCGCGCGCACACACACACACACACACACACACACAAAAGAATGAATTACGGGGGCTGAGGCTGTAGCTCAGTGGTAGAGCGCTTGCCTAGCATGCATGAGGCACTGGGTTCAATCCTCAGCACCACATATGAATAATAAATGAATAAAATAAAGATCTATCAACAACTAAAATATATTTTAAAAAAAAGAATGAATTATGGGCTGGGATTGTAGCTCAGTGGTAGAGCACTTGCCTTGCATGCGAGAGGCACTGGGTTCAATCCTCAGCACCACATAAAAATAAATAAATAAAGATATTTTTGTCCATCTACAACTAAAAATAAATTAAAAAAATAATGAATTACATCTGGGCATGGTGGCACATACCTGTAATCTCAGCAACAAGGGAGGCCAAGGCAGGAGGATAACTTAAGCCTAGGAGTCTGTGGTGAGCCTTGGCAACATAGCAAGACCCTAACACACACACACACACATAGAATTACTGATATATGCAACAACATGGATGAATCTCACAGAAATTATGTTCAATGAATATGAATATTAAGTGTCCTGCCTTATGATTCTAATTATAGGCAATTTAGGAACTAGCAAAACTAATCAATAGTGATAGAAGTCACAGGAGGAAAAGTGACTAGAAGGAACAAGGAGGAACTTGATGGAGCACAAGAAAGTTCTGTATCTTTTCTAGTTAGTAGTTTGGCACACAGATATGGTCCAAAATTTCATTGAGCTGTATCCTTAAGATTAGTATACTCTATGTACAGTACAGTATAGCTGTTCCACCTGAAGAAGAAAAGACAAAACACACTTTGCAACTAAATGAATTCTAGAATCAGTTAAGGAAAACCCAAATGACTCAGTTCCAAAAATGTTTGCCTTGACCAGAAATGTTGGCAAAGGGTAAATCATTACATCAGATAGTGCAGGGCATGTATGTTATGTAGTTTCTAAAAGTCCAGTCAAAAGAATGAAGCTGTTGGGGCTGGGGTTATGGCGCAGTGGCAGCGTGCTCACCTAGCACGCAGGAGGCACTGGGTTCGATCCTCAGCACCACATAAAAATAAAATAAAGATATTCTGTCCACCTACAACTAAAAAATAAAAAAAAAAAAAAAAAAAGAATGAAGCTGTTTAGCATTTGGGAAAACAAGAAAAGAAAAACATGTTTAATCTAAATTGTTGATATTGTATTTCTTGATAAAAGAGATAGTTCTTTTTAAAAAATTTGGTAACAGGTTACTTTTTCTAAATTGGACTTTCCACTAAAAAGATTATCACTGACCTAGAAAAAAAGATATTCCTAGCTAGGTGTGGTGACAAATGCCTATAATTCCAGCAGCTCTGGAGGCTGAGGCAGGAAGATCACAGGTATGATTCAGTGAGACCCTGTCTCAAACTAAAAAAAATAAAAAGGGCTGGGAATGTAGTTCAATGGTAAAGCATCCTTGGGTTTTTCAGTACCGCAGAGAAAGAAAAAGACAGACAGGAATGGGAATAGTTCAGTGATAAGAGTGCTTGCCTAGCTTGTGCTAAGGCCCTGGATTCAATCCACAGTGCTGCAAAAAAAGAAAAAGACAGAAAGAAAGAAAAGAAAAAAATAAAAATAAAGACATTTTTTCAGATAATCCTTAAAGATTTTTGTTTACAGGCTGGGAGTATAGCTCAGTGGTAGAGCGCAGAGTTAACATGTTCTAGGTCCTGGGTTTGTCCCCTAGTACTGAAAAAAAAATCGCCTTTCAGTGAAGTGATCAAGTGTGCCAAACAGAGAGAGTGGGAGATCATTTCAGGGGTGTATATACTCAGCCAGGCTGTTGCATTTCCTTGTGAAAGGAGCATTCCCAGAAAATGGGAGTCACTCACTTCTGGTCAGGGCTGTTGTATAGTAGATCTTTTGGGCAGGGTCACATATCTCCTCAGAGAAGAAACTGGGTAGCTGCTCTAATGCATACAAGAATAGGTGCCATCACAGAGGAAAGTCATATTTTAGTTTCTAAAACTGTTAAACAGCCAGGTGCAGTGGCACACCCCTGTAATCCCAGCAACTTGGGAGGCTGAGGCAGGAGGACTGAGTTCAAACCCAGTCTCAGCAACTTAGTGAGGCCCTGAGCAACTCAGTGAGACCCTGTCTCTAATGAAATATATATGTGTACATATATGTGTATTATATATATATGTATATATATACACACACATACACACACACACACACAAACACACACACACACACACACACACATATCTATATAAAGGGCTGGGGATGTGGCTTGGTGGTTAAGTGCCCCTGGTACTCAATCTCTGGTACAAAAACAAAACAAAAACTGTTAAACAGGTATAACCTCTTTTAGAGGTATCAGGTAAAATAGAGGATGCTTAGTTAAATAAGAATTGGAGATAATGAGTAATTAAAATTTTTTTTTAAATTTTTTTGATGGATCTTTATTTTATTCATTTATTATTTATATGTGGTGCTGAGGGGTTAAAGGCATAGGGAGTGCTCCTACACTGAGGATCAAACCCAGTGCCTCACGCATGCTAGGCAAGTACTCTACCACTGAGCTACAGCCCCAGCCCCTAATGAGTAATTTTTATATAACTATGTTCTATGAAATAATCTGGACATGTGCTAAAAATCATTTGTGTTTTCCAGGCTCAGTGGCACACATCTATAATCCCAGAGATTTGGGAGGCTGAGGCTGGAGGATTGGCAAATTCAAGGCCTACCTGGGCAATTTAGCAAGACCTTGTCTCCAAAAAAAAAAAAAAAGGCTGGAGATGTAGTTCAGTGGTAAAGCGCCCCTGTGTTCAATAACCAATACTGAAAAAATATATATATATTTGTGTTTGTCTTAAATTCAGATATAATTGGCAAGCTGTATTGTTTTTTGTTTCTTTGTTTTTTTTTTGGTACGGGGATTGAACTCAGGGGTGCTCCACCACGGAGCCACTTCCCCAGCCCTGTTTTGTGTTTTATATAGAGACAGGGTCTCACTGAGTTGCTTAGCGCCTCGCCTTTGCTGAGGCTGGCTCTGACTCTTAATTCTCCTGTCTCGGGCTCCCAAAGTGCTGGGATTACAGGCATGCGCCACTGCACCCAGCTTGTATTTTTATTTACTAAATGTGGTAACTCTACTCTGGATATTTGAGAGACTTGATGGAAGCTGGGAAAATCCTGACTCCACTCTTGACTGGTATGGTCAAAACATACCCGTGGAGCTCCCCCTCATGGCAGGAAGAGTAACAGCTCATCTTTTTATTGCACTCTGCCAGACAGGCTCACCCCCTACTGGTATCACTTGGTCTCCAGGGACCAGACTGGCTGCATTGCTGAGGCTGGCTTTGAACTCTTCATCTTCCTGTCTCAGCCTCCTGAGCCCCTGGGATTACAGGCATGCGCCACCGCGCCTGGCTTATTTTCTGAATTCTATATATTTTTTTTGGGTGCTGGATATGGAACTCAGTGCCTCACGTATGCTAGACAAGCACTGTATCACTAAGCTACCCATACAGCCCTGTTTTTTGAATTCTAAACATCTAAAACAAGAATGTGTATGAAGAATGTAAGTTGTAGGTAACAGAAAGTCATTTGGATTAGTTTAATCAAGAATCAGAGGAACAGGGCTGGGGTTGTGGCTCAGTGGCAGAGCACTTGCCTCACACGTGTGAGGCACTGGGTTTGATCCTCAGCACAACATAAAAACAAATAAAACAAATATAACAAAATTGTGTTCATCTACAACTAAAAAAAATTTTTTTAAAAATCAGAGGAACAGCCAGGTGCGGTGGTACACATCTGTAATTCCAGCAATTTGTGATGCTGTGAGGCAGGAGGATCATAAGTTTGAGGCCAGCTTCAGCAACTTAGTGAGACTCTGTCTCAAAATAAAAAATAAAGAGGGCTGGGGATGTAGCTCAGTGGTAAAGCCCCTCTGGGTTCAATTCCCAGTACTACAAAACAAAAACAAAACAATAGAAAGCTTGGCATGGTGGGTGGCACATACCTTTAATCCCTGTGACTCCAGAGGCTGAGAGGATCCTAAAGTAGGAGGCAGGAGATCACAAGTTTGAGACTAGCCTCAGGAACTGAATAAGGCCCTGTCTCCAAATAAAAAATAAAAAGGGGTGGGGATGTAGCTCAATGTTCAAGTGCCATAGGGGTTCAATCCTTTGTACAAAAAACTCCAAACAAAACAAAAAACAAAATGAAACAATAACAGATAGATGATATTATTATTATTATTATTAGGAGGTACTGTGGATTTAACCCAGGTGTGCTTTACCACTGAGTCACATTCCCAAGCCTTTTTATTTTTTATTTTGAGACAGGGTCTCACTAAGTTGCTGAGTCTGGCCTTGAATTTGCAACCTCCTGCCTCAGACTCCTGAGTTTCTGGGATTACAGGTGTATGCCACTGCACCTGGCAACAGAGGGACATTATTGTAAGGACATTGAGAGTTTCTCATTGAGTCTCAAGAGCTCCCAAGAAATGGAAGCAACTGGAGCTGCATGTGCTTGACTTCTAGACCTGTTCTGTCTATTACAGTGGTTACTGGCCACATGTGGCTATTTAAATTAAAATTAATTAAGTTAAAATTATTTTAAATTAAATAGAATGTAAAGTTCAGTTTCTCAGTCACACTAATCACATTTCACAAGCTGAGTAGTCACCATGGCTAGTGGCCACCACACTGGGCAACAGAGTTAGAGAACATTCCTATCATTTCAGCAGGTCCTGTTGGGCAGCATTGTTCTAGATTGTCCAGCTTATGATAATTTTTTCTTCTATCTATTACTTTAATCCACAAGAGTAGTAGAGGGTCTCACTGAGTTGCTTAGCGCCTCACGGTTGCTGAGGCTGGCTTTGAACTCGTGATTCTCCTGTCTCAGCCTCCCTAAGTGCTGGGATTCAGGCTGGCGCCACCGCACCCGGCTCTCCCTGATCTTCTTTTCCCTGATTTTCTCCTTCCTGACCTCTCTTCCCTAATACCATTTTCTCTAAATCACCTCTATAAAAGCCTGTTTCTGCTGATGGGCAGATCACAGCCCTTGGGACAGGAGTCTCCTGTGATTCTCCTCTGCTAGCAAAGCAATAAACCTTTTTCCTTTTTCTCAAAACTGTGTGCTCATTATTGGATTGGCATCGGGGACAAGGACTGAACTTTCAGCAACAATATGATAAACCTAAATTCCTCAGTATGATCTCTATCTCCATTTTACACTCTGTTGGTCAGGTTTTTAGATGATGTGGTGGATATGTTTCTTTTCATACCACAGAGAGGAAAAACATCTTCATCTAAAAACTACTGAAGCCAAATTTACCAATAAAAAATATTTTTATTTCAATAAGCATCACTAGGTAAGAAAACCCCTGAAATGAGAAGCAAATCCCTCACTTTTATTATGCCACGTTTTCCTAGTCTTTTTCTTTCCTAAGGCAAATCTTCCAAAATTATTTCATATGAAGCTTTTTTGAGGGTTGGGGGGTATCAGGGATAGAACTTAAGGGTACTTGACCACTGAGCCACATCCTCAGCCCTGTTTTGTATTTTATTTAGAGACAGGATCTCACTGAGTTGCTCAGCACTTCGATTTTGCTGAGGCTGGTTTTGAACTTGTGACCCTCCAGCCTCAGCCTCTGGGATTACAGGTGTGCACCACCATGCCTGGTCACATGAAGCTTTCATTAAAGAAAAGAAACAGTTGTGAAATTTTCTTTTCTAATCACCTAAAAGCCTTAGGATTAAATTCATAAAACACACACACACATACACACACACACACACACACACACACTTTTTTTTTTTTTTTTTTTGGTACTGGAGATTGAACTCAGGAGTACTCCACCATTGAGCCACATCCCCAGCCCTATTTTGTGTTTTATGTAGAGACAGGGTCTCACTGAGTTGTTTAGCGCCTCGCAGTTGCTGAGGCTGGCTTTGAACTCAAAATTCTCCTGTCTCAGCCTCCCAAGGGCTGGGATTACAGATTTGAGCCACCACGCCCGGCTAGACTTTTTTTTTTTTAATGCTAATCTTTTTTTTTTTAGTTGTGAATGGACCTTTATTTATTTATATGTGATGCTTGAGAATCAAACCCAGTGCCTCACACATGCTAGGCAAGTGCTCTACCACTGAGCTACAACCTCAGCCTTTTAATTCTCAAAACTGTAAGACAAAAAATTTGTAGTTTTAAGCCACTAGGTAATTTGTTACACCAGCATCAAATACACTAGCTGACCTATAATGTCCCCTCAGCTAATCAGACAGGGAGCAGAGACAGGAGAATCGCGAGTTCAAAGCCAATACCAAAATAATAATAATAATAATAATAATAATAATAATAATAATAATAGAGCTTGGGTGGTATTCCTAGCTATGCACTTAGATCTACTCATTTTTTTTTTTTTTTGGTACTAGGGATTGAACTCAGGGGTACTCGACCACTGAGCCACATCCCCAGCCCTATTTTGTGTTTTATGTAGAGACAGGGTCTTACTGAGTTGCTTAGCACCTCGCCCTTGCTAAGGCTGGCTTTGAACTCGTGATGCTCCTGTCTCAGCCTCCCAAAGTGCAGGGATTACAGGCGTGTGCCACCATGCCCGGCTAGATCTACTCATTTTATATTTAAAAATCTCATGGTAAACTGAGGGCAGTGGTGTACACTTGTAATCCAGTAGCTCTGGAGGCTGAGGGAGGAAGATTGCAGGTTCAAAGCCAGCCTCAGAAAATTAGTGAGGCCCTGAGCAATTTAGCAAGACCCTGTCTCCAAATAAAATATAAAACAGTTTGGGGATGTGGCTCAGGGGTTAAGCACCCCTGGGTTCAATCCCTGACACTACCCCCCCCAAAAAAAAATCAGATGGGAAAGCTATTGTTAGAGTGATTCTCAACCTGGGGTGATTTTGCTCTGCCCCAGAGACATTTGCCAATGCCTAGAGGCAATTTTGGTCATCATGTCTAGGGATAGGTTTTTTTCTTTCTTTCCAGTCCTGGGGATAGAACCTGGGGCCTTCTTGTAAGCTGAACAAGCACTCTACTTCTGAGCTACACCTCCACATTCCCCTCTACCCCAACCCTCACCAGGGATTGAACCCAGTGTGCTTAACCACTGAGCCATATCCCTAGCCTCTTTTAAATTTTATTTAGAGATAGGGTCTCAATAAGTTGCCTAGGGCCTCAATGAATTGCTGAGGCTGGCTTTGAACTGGGGATCAACCTGTCTCAGCTTCCTGAGTCACTGGGATTTTCAGGCATGGGCTACCATGCCCAGCAGACTCTCAAGACAGGGTCTTGCTAAGTTGCACAGAACAAAACAAAAACAAAAACAAGTTATACTCAAAACACTCAGCAGTGCCTGCCACTTAGTAAATCTTATCAAAAAGTGTGAGCTACTATATAGTATAGAAAAATACATACTGCCAGGCTTTGTGGCTCATGTCTGTAATCCCAGTGACTTGGGAGTCTGAGACAGGAGGATTGCAGGTTGAAGCTAGCCTCAACAACTTAGTAAGACCATGTCTCAAAATAAAAAATAGTGGTGGGCTGGGGTGGTGGCTCAGTGTTAGAGCACTTGTCTAGCATGTGTGAGGCACTGGGTTCGATCCTCAGCACCACATATAAATAAATAAAAAATAAAGGTCCATCAACAACTAAAAAAAATATTTAAAAAAAAAATTTAAAAAAAAGTGGTAAAGCACCCCTGGGTTCAATCCCCAAAACCAAACATAAATAAAAAATAAAAATGTTATAATAACATATTAAATGCTAATTTTGTTGTCAGTTTCATCTGTTTTGAAAACTGATGCATCCTCAGTGCCCTGAAAGTGCCTGGTATATAGTAGGTACTTAGTAAATATTTGTGGACTTCGTGAATGAGAGTGAGAAGCTTTCCTATTGCCCTCACTCCAGAGTCACAATGCCCTTCCAATAGGGTGAGGTAGGTAGCAGAGTATTCAAGGGCCCTCATGGTTGAAATGCGTAGCTAAGTAGAAGCTTGTGGGCAGGTCTAAGGCACAGCTCATTGTTTCTCTAGGAAAATGTGTCCAACCTACAAAGGAACATCTGGAACCCAGGCCAAAGGAAAGGGAGGCTGAGGCCAGGAGGACTGCAAGTTTGAGGCCAACATAAGCAACTTAGGGAGATCCTGTCTCAAAACACAATTTAAAAAATGGGCTGTGGTGGGCATGTTGCATGCCTGCAATTCTAGCGGCTCTGGAGGCTGAGGCAGGAGGATCACAAGCTCATGGCTAGCCACAGTAACTTAGCAAGCGCTCTGTCTCAATATAAAAAATAAAAAGGGCTGGGGGTGTGGTTCAGTGGTTAAGAGCCCCTAGGTTCAATCCGTGATACAAAAAACAAAACATTGGTTCAACATACGGAAATCAATACACGTAATCCATCACATCAATAGACTTAAAGATAAGAATCACATGATTCTATCAATTGATGCAGAGAAAGCATTTGACAAAATACAGCACCCTTTCATGTTCAAAACGCTAGAGAAACTAGGGATAGTAGGAACATACCTCAACATGGTTAAAGCAATATATGCTCAACCAAAG
>CM053415.1:14845459-14868137 GCA_028644305.1 Xerus rutilus | reverse complement strand
CTCTCTGATTAGTGGATAAGAATACATAAGGGTGGGTGGGAACGGGAAACATAGGAGAAATGCAGGAACTCTAAACGTGGTTGGGGGAGGGGGGAGGAAGGAAAGGGAAATGGGCATAGTAATGATGGTTATTTGAGATGGTCATTACTACCCCTGGCACATCTATGAAGACTAATGGTGTGACTTTATTTGGTTTGCAATCAGAGAAATGGAAAAACAGAGATCTGGTTATGTACTATGACTTGCAATGCATTTAAATAAAATAACTAAATTAAAAAAAAATAAATAAAAAATAAATTACAAAAGGTTTGACATTAAAAAAATAAAAAAAATAAAAAAAAATCAATTACAAAAGGTTTGACATTAAAAAAAAAAAAGTCAATTGGCCATAACATAAAAGATTTTTCAGTTAATTTTTGTGAATAGTATGTATTAAGATCCTATATTAAGGGGCTGGGATTGTAGCTCAGCGGTAGAGTGCTTGCCTCGCATGCGTGAGGCCCTGGGTTCGATCCTCAGCACCACATACAAAGCAATAAAATAAAGACATTGTGTCTGTAAGGTAGAAAACAGCCTTTTAAAAAAAAAAAAAAAAAAAAAAAAAAAAGATCCTATATTAATTATTTTGCCTGTGACTATCCCAGCATGATTTGTTGAAAAGACTGTCCTTTCTCCTTTGTATTGCTTTGGCATCTCATTAAAAATGAATTGACCATGAAAAAACAAAACAAAACAAAACAAAACAAAAAAATCCACAGACCAGCCAGGCGCGGTGGCTCAAGCCTGTAATCCCAGCACTTAGGGAGGCTGAGACAGGAGAATCGGGAGTTCAAAGCCAGCCTCAGCAACGGTGAGGCTCTAAGCAAGTCAGTGAGACCCTGTCTCTACATAAAACACAAAATAGGGCTGGAGATGTGGCTCAGTGGTGGAGTGCCCCTGAGTTCAATCCCCAGTACCAAAAAAAAAAAAAAAAAATCCACAGACCTATCTCAGTGGTAGAGTGCTTGTCTAGCACGGGAAAAACCTAGGGTTTAATTCCTAATTCCTCCTTACCCCACCCCACCAAAAAACAAAAAGGTGGGAAGGAAAAGCTGTAAAGCATGTGTTCCAGTAATAAGTTCCTTTGTTTTATTTGTTTTGTTCAACAGTTTGAAACTAATTTGAAATTGCCTTCTTCAAGCAAGGCTAATTTGAGCACAAGTTGCAAGTTAATTTAAATTTCACATTTTGTCCTTGCTCTCACAGGAAGTGAATAGGGTTGCAAGCATTCTAAGGCCTTCATGTAACCAACAAAAGGAGTGTTTTGCAGTCACACAGACCTGGATTTCAATCAAGAGTTGTTTTAGTCAGCTTTTTCATTGCTGTGACCAAAAGACCTCACAAGAACAATTTTAAGTAGGAAAAGATTTGGGGGCTCACAGTTTCAGAGGTCTCAGTCCATAGATAGCTAACTCCATTCTGCCTGAGGTCAGGCAGAACATCAAAACATAATTTGTGGTAGAGGAAAGCAACTGGGAACAAGGCACCAAAGGGCTCCACTCAACAAGGACAGAAAATATACCCCAAATGTGTGCCCCCAGGCCACTTCCTCCAGCCACATCTTACTTGCCTAGTTACCATTCAGTTAATTCCTACCAAGGATTAATGCACTGATTAGGTTAAAATTCTCATAACCCAATCATTGCACCTCTAAACTTTCTTGCATTGCCTCACACATAGCTTTTGGGGGACATCTCACATTTAAACCCAATTCTCAAGTCCTGATCCTCAGCTGCCATATTGTCATGAACTGTTCTTGGTCTGAGTCTCACTTTTCTTTTTTTCCGGGTACTGGAGACTGAACTCAGGAGCACTCGACCACTGAGCCACATCCCCAGCCCTATTTTGTGTTTTATGTAGAGACAGGGTCTCACTGAGTTGCTTAGCGCCTCGCCATTGCTGAGGCTGGCTTTGAACTCGCGATTCTCCTGTCTCAGCCTTCCTAAGTGCTGGGGTTACAGGCTGGCGCCATAGCGCCCAGCTTGAGTTTCACTTTTCTTATGTATAAAATGGAGATCCCTTGACTTTCTTCACAAGATTGTGATGGGAAAAACACCAATGGCAGCCAGGCGTGGTGGCTCACGCTTGTAATCCCTGCACTTAGGGAGGCTGAGATAGGAGAATCGCCAGTTCAAAGCCAGCCTCAACAACAGCGAGGCGGAAGCAACTCAGCGAGACCCTGTCTCTACATAAAACACAAAATAGGGCTGGTGACGGGGCTCAGTGGTCGAGTACCCCTGAGTTCATTCTCCAGTACCAAAACACACACACACACACACACACACACACACACACACACAAAACAAAAAACAAAACCCCACCAATGGCACATTTTGAAACCAATCACTTAAGCCTTATAGAAATTCCTGGGATCTTCATACTGGCTCCTTGGTAGTGCTTCAGAAAAATAAAAGTAGTTCCTTATCAGTAAATGCTGACCACCCAAAATATAACGTCAAGGCTCTTTGAGGTAGGAGGGCTTTCCCTATCAGCGGCTAGGTGGAGAGGCTCTTAAAATCTGTGCTGGGCCAGTCTAGGACCCAGGAGTGCAGGGTAACGTCCATGCTTTCTTTCAGGTCAAACGTCACAATCTACAAATCCTGGTAAGAAAGACACCCTGAAACCGTTTAGTGAAAAAGCAGGTACACCAAGAGAGGGTGGGTGGGGGTGGATGGGTGGGAAACGTTAGAACCAGATAGGTTGGTGGTCGGAGGGGACAAGGCGTCTGGTAGAGTGCAAGGGCAGCGGAGGGCAGGTACACACCACGGAGAGTGAAAGCGAGACCAGCGAAAGGGGCCAGCAAGAAGCATTTCGGTTCCCACACCAGGACTCCAGGCCTTGACTACAGTTCCTCCCTCAACCTCCTGGGCCCCTTTGCCCCGCCCCCAGCCGGCAGCTAGACCGTACCACTGTGTATGTATAGGGGTTGACGTGAGTATAGCGCTAGTCTTTCACAGCAAACGGGAGTTACTCCTCGGAAAAAATTAAAACATATATTATTATATGAATTCAAAGTTAATATACTTCTTTTTCTCCGCTTGAACTCTCTTCATTCCTGGGAAAATGGTAGAAATACGGCCCTTCTTCCCCTTTCCTTTTCCATATTTAGTACATTCCGCAGTGGTACGTAGGCGGGGAGGCGTACATAAACCTCGACGCAAGAGGCGGGGTTGTTCAGTCCTCGAGGCGGCGGTGCTCAGTCCAGTCGGAATTTTGTTGCTTGTCGGCCTGTGCGCGCGTGCGCGGACATGGCCTCAAACGGTATGTGAGGGCGCGAGGCGGCAGTGGTGCGCCTGGTCAGGGCCTCGTTCCTTCCCAGGTGGGCTTTTAATTTTCGGTGGGCCTAGGGTGGCGATCGCGTGTAGGGTCTTTTCGCACCGCTGTGGCGGGAAGTGGCGGAGCAGGGTAGAAGGGGGAGGTCGATGTCGCCATTTTGTTTCGCTTCTCTGGCGACTTCTTGGGATTGGAAGTCTTGCTTTTGCATTGCGTTTATTTGAGGTGAGTGTTGGCAGGGAGGCGACCTGGTATTTGAACCATAAAGGGAGGTGGGAATGCCCAGTCTCGGCTAGCATAGACTCCCCTCCCCCCAACTCCGCGCTCTGGTCCGCTTTGTCGCAGTGCTGCATCCGGGCATTTGGTGCGCGCACGCGCTCTGCTGGCCCCTCCCTCTTTCTGGCCCCGCGTTTCCCACTTCCTCGCCTCGTGTTGGCCCGACTTTTTGTCGCGAGACCCTCAGGGGACTCCGTAGCGCGCGTTGGGTGTGGGCCTCGCCTCTCAGGGTCCCTAGGGAAGGGGCGGGACTGCTCGGTTCCCGCCCGGGTTGCCACGCGGCCGGGGCGGAGGCACGGGGTCGAGGCTCCGCGCCCGCTTAACGGTTAAGGATGGGCAGGGAAATTGATCAACGGACTCGGGGACGGGGTCCGTACAGTTTCGCGCCTAAATTTCTGTTTTTCTGAGGTGAGAACCGAAAGGAACGGGCTCCCGAGGCCACACCCTCTCCCTGTCGTTTTGCCTTTTCCTGCGGGGGAAGTGCCTCATTGACTTCGTTGAGATGAACCGATCTTGCTAGTGCGATTTTAATGTAGCGTTTTAAAAGTGTTTTCTACTTTTGGTTTGATGAATCTCCTCACATCTTTGAGGAAAACGTAATCTGGAACCACAGGCTTGGGGATTAGAGTATCAGGTGACGTTTGCCTCCTGAGGTTATCACTTTGTCTTTGACATTTGGGGTCAAAGGGCTCTGTTGTCTTGGTTGCCTGGCTCTGTGCTAAAACCCCGCTTTGCCTATCTCCTAAGGTTGGTCAAAGGTTGAAGAAAGGCTTTTTTTTTTTTTTTTTTTGGTACTGGAGATTGAACTCAGGGGCACTCGACCACTGAGCCACATCCCCAGTCCTATTTTGTTTTATGTAGAGACAGGGTCTCACTGAGTTGCTTAGCGCCTCGCCATTGCTGAGGCTGGCTTTGAACTTGCGATTCTCCTGTCTCAGCCTCCCTAAGTGCTGGGATTACAGGCTTGAGCCACCGCGCCCGGCTGAAGAAAGGCTTTTTTTGAGAGAAGAATCTTTCTTGGGTCTTGTTGAGGGTGCCACAGTCCTAACACAACTGCCTTGGACTTGAATTCAAACCTGTTTTGACTTTAACACTATATCTTGCCTAGTATAATAGCTTTCTCCAAAAATAGATGTGAATATGAAATGTATGTAAATTCGGAGCAGCTGTGGCATTGAGTTTGCAGAAAATGATAGCTGTCCGCCAAGATCCTTGTTTTTTTTCTTTTTTTGGGGGGGTACTGGAGATTAAACTCAGAGGCACTCGACCACTGAGCCACATCTCTAGCCCTATTTTGTGTTTTATGTAGAGACAGGGTCTCACTGAGTTGCTTAGCACCTCGCCATTGCTGAGGCTGGCTTTGAACTCGCGATTCTCCTGTCTCAGCCTCCCTAAGTGCTGGGATTACAGGCTTGAGCCACCGCACGGGGCTGTTTTTTTTTTTTCAATAGTTTAGATTTTTAGTCTGAAAGAAATTGTATTTTTTTTTATTGTAAGAAAACTAGTATTGCAAGCTTGTCCTTCTGGAATTTATGCCTTTTCTTGCAATAAAGTTTTGTTGATAATCTTGATCTGGGGCCCTAGTGCTTATTAAGTTAAGGAATTTAGTTCTGTTGCACTCTTAGGTGGACAGCTGAAAGTAACTTGATACTTTTTCTTTTGCAGACTACACTCAACAAGCAACCCAAAGGTGAGTGCCATTTCTGGGCTTCCAGAGTTTGTTTGTAAAGGGAAAGGATGGTCAAGGTAATTCTCTCTCCCTTTTTTATTTTTTTGTTTTTCATTTTTCTTAGGTAATTTTTCCTCACTGGAGTTTTTTCTTTATTTCTAGCTACGGGGCCTACCCCACCCAGCCTGGTCAGGGCTACTCTCAGCAGAGCAATCAGCCCTATGGACAGCAGAGTTACAGTGGTTACGGCCAATCAGCAGACACTTCAGGCTATGGCCAGAGCAGCTATGGTTCTTCTTATGGACAGACCCAAAACAGTTGAGTCCCTCTTCTGGGTTACTTCTGTTCTTTCTGAATGCTGCTTTTCTAAAACCTAAATAGTGCTGAAATGTTGAAACTGCTTCTTATATTTTCCTCTCAATCTCTAACTCTTAAAATTCCTTGGAGACTTAGTCCTTTCAAGTAAAAAATGCTATTTTTAAATTTTAAACTTTTCTATATATGTTGACTTTTTTGTTTCCCTTCTTGATATGAAAAGGAGATGAGTCTCAGGCTGATTTTTTTTTTTTTTTAAATATTTTTAGTTGTAGATGGACACAATACCTTTGTTTTTTTATTTTTATGTGGTGCTGAGGGTTGAACCCAGTGCCTTACACATGCTAGGCAAGTGCCCCAGCCCTTAGGCTGATTCCTTTTTTTTTTTTGGTACTGGAGATTGAACTCAGGGGCATTCTACCACTGAGCCACATCCTCAGTCCTGTTTTGTGTTTTATGTAGAGACAGGGTCTCACCGAGTTGCTTAGCACCTCGCCCTTGCTGAGGCTGGCTTTGAACTTGATTCTCCTGTCTCAGCCTCCCTAAGTGCTGGGATTACAGGCTTGAGCCACTGTGGCCGGCTTAGGCTGATTCTTACATGGAGGAAATAGTTGGCTTGGAAATGCTTTAAGTCAGGTTGCCATACATTGTGTGGTACACAAGGAAGTCAAATTTACTCAAACTTTGGCCTTGTAAATAATGTGGGTTGTTTTATATATGTTGTACATACACCAGCATGTTAAAATGAGAGACTAACAGGGATCTTTTGGTTTTGGTGGAATAGGTAAGGGAACTGGAACTATCCTAAAGAGTGAAATTGGAGCCAAACATCGGGGCACACACCTGTAATCCCAGTGGCTCGGGAGGCTGAGGCAGGAGGATCTTGAGTTCAAAGCCAGTCTCAGCAACAGCAAGGTGCTAAATAAAAAAATATACAAAATAGAGCTGGGGATGTGGCTCAGTGCCCGAGTGCTCCTGAGTTCACTCCCTGATAGTCCCTGCCCCTCCAAAAAAAGTGGTTTGGAGCATTAATTTATTATTTATTATTATTATTTGGTACCTGGGATTGAACCCAGGGGTGCTTAACTATTGAGCCACATCCTCAGCCCTTTTATGTGTTTTACTTACAGATAAGGTCTTGCTGAGTTGCTTAGGGTCTTCCTGAGTTGCTGAGGCTGGCTTTGAACTCTTGATCTCCTGTCTCAGCTTCGAGCTGCTGGGATTACAGGCATATGCCACCATATCTGGCTAATTGCAACATTTAAAAGAGGGTAACTTGATGAATTGTGAGATGCTAGCAGTTTCTAAGCTGACTTTTCTAGTAAGGTGTAGTATATAATGTTTAACCCATTTCTACCCCCTTCCCTTTTTTCCTTTGCTCATAGCTTTTATGACTCCCTTGCTCTTTTCTTTGTTGTAGCAGGCTATGGCACTCAGTCAGCTCCCCAAGGATATGGCTCCACTGGTGGCTATGGCAGTAGTCAGAGTTCCCAATCATCTTATGGGCAGCAGTCCTCCTATCCTGGCTATGGCCAGCAGCCAGCTCCCAGCAGCACCTCTGGAAGGTAAGGTGGTGGTGGGGGATGACACAAAAGATTAGGGTGAATTGTTGGTGTTGGCTAAAGAGAATGGGGTAGATTGAAAGTGAAAGGGAGGGCTGGAGTTGTGCTCAGTGGCAGAGTGCTTGCCTCATACATCTGAGACACTGGGTTCAATCCTTAGCACCACATAAAAATAAACAAAATAAAGATATTGTGTCCATATACAACTAAAAAATTAAAAAAAAAAGTGAAAGGGAATAAAGGCTATGCTAAGATGATTTCTTTTCTCCCACGTAGTTATGGTAGCAGTTCTCAGAGCAGCAGCTATGGGCAACCCCCAAGTGGAGGTTATGGCCAACAGTCTGGCTATGGTGGACAGCAGCAAAGCTATGGACAGCAGCAAAGCTCCTATAATCCCCCCCAAGGTTATGGACAACAGAACCAGTACAACAGTAGCAGTGGAGGTGGTGGAGGCAGTGGTGGAGGTAAGAAGGGGTCTTCAGTTATGTCTCCTACTTATTTTTTGTATTCTTTTCTTTGGCCCTTATCAAAGAATGTTTTTTCCCCCTTTTTTCCTAGCTCTTTTTCTCTCTCATTTTCTTTTATTTCTGTTATCCCTTATTGTTTGGGACTGTTGGCCTTTTTCCTGATGTTTCACTCTCCTTTCCACCCTTTTTGGGGGGTACCTGGGAATGAACCCAGTGATGCTTAACCGCTGAGCCACATCCCCAGCTCCTTTTATTTTTTATTTTGAGACAGCGTCTTGCTTTGCTGAGGGCCTCACTGAATTGTTGAGGTTGGCCTTGAACTTGGAATCCTCCTGCCATGGCTTCCTAAGCCTTTGGGCTTAACGGCATGTCACTACAGCTGGCTCCCTCCCTCCACCTTTTTTTTTTTTTTGGTACTGGAGATTGAACTTGGGGGTACTTGACCACTAAACCACATCCCCAGCCCTATTTTGTGTTTTTATGTAGAGATGGTCTCACTGAGTTTTTTAGTGCCTTGCCATTGCTGAGGCTGGCTTTGAACTCCTGATTCTCCTGTCTCAGCTTCCCAAAGTGCTGGGATTACAGGCTTGTGCCACTGCGCCCGGCTTCCCTCCACCCTTTTTGATGCTAGGCATTGAACCCAGGGTTCTGTGTGTGCTAATCACCCACCCACTACTACTAAGCTACATCTTCACCCTGGTTTTGCCCCCCACAATAAAAGTATCTTTTCTTCCCTGACAGGCAGCTATGGCCAAGATCAGTCTTCCATGAGTGGTGGAGGCGGTGGTTATGGCAATCAGGACCAGAGTGGTGGTGGCGGCGGTGGCTACGGGGGAGGCCAGCAGGACCGTGGGGGCCGTGGCAGGGGCGGTGGCGGTGGTTATAACCGCAGCAGTGGTGGCTATGAACCCAGAGGTCGCGGAGGTGGCCGTGGAGGCAGAGGCGGCATGGGGTAGGTGTCTTGTGAGTCAGGGAGTATCTTTGGGGAGTATTGAGTGCATGAATCTCCCTTGAAGCCAGTCCCTAGTGCATGGTTAGTATTCTTGCTCTCTGGGGATCTGTGAGGGCTTTGATTTGGGGGCCAGTGATTTTCTTTGTACTTTCCCATTTTATTTTTTTAAGAACTTAGGAGCCTAAATTGCTGTCCACTTGTGAGTAGATGTTTGAGTATGATGATTTTATTTCCAAAGAAAAAGTACATAGATGTGTATGGATTGGAGTCATTGATATCCTAGGCAAGAAACATGGAAGTAAAGACTTCTTTCTCTGCAAGGGAAACCGATGATCCCACTCCTGGGAAATAGGGAAACTTGGCATGTGTATTCCCATGTGTTCTCTAAGGGAGTTGGTAATGGATAACCTGACTTCAGCTTCCAGGAATTGGCTACTTATTCTTCCCGTATTCTGTAGTCATTTGAATCCAAGAACGTGATTTGCACTAATTTGACTGACTGATTTTGTGTGTGACTTGGTTTATGGGGTCATCTGACTGAAGTGTGCAGACCTTTGAGGCAAGATAATGCTTGACAGTGGAATCCCACCTATTTATTCTACTGTCTACCTTCCCCTGGTTGGTTAAAAAAAAAGCATCAGCTTGTCCAACTGGATCTTCTTTCGCCTTTTCTGCTGAAATAGGACCTTAGATTTGATGTTAAAACATTTGTCAAATCTGTTGGGTATATAGGATTTGAAGGACCCTACTTACTGTCTCCTTGAGAAGAGGAGGAATGTGTTTTTTTGGAAAAAGTAGGTTTTTTAAACCGAGTTTGTATATGGTAAGTATTCAGAGGTGGGTGGGGGCAATCTCAAAAATGTACAAAAATAAGGAAAACTCTGTTGTGTGCGTGTGTTTATTGCAAAACTTTGAAAAGAAAAACAACTGTTATGTGACTGTTAACTTGCTCTGCATTTTATGTGCCACAGGTATGAAAGGTGACATTGCAAAATACTCCGCTCTTCTCACAGTGTAGAAGGGGTGACCCCGGGGGTGGAGAGTGATCAAAAACAGCTCAGTAGTTAGGATAGGGCTTAGCTAAGTTTGTCTTGCTTTAAGGGGAAATTGCCTTTGGTTTTGACTTTTTATGGAATGGGGTTGGGTCTGCTTGCTGCTTTCAAAGCAAAAACCACAAAAATGTGTTGAGGGCTACCCTAGCCTGGTGTGAAATGTCTTCTGGGTACATTGGGGGTAGGGTTTTTAAATCAACTACTGGGTTGGCATCACTCACGACGAGGAAAAAAACACCTGCTACGTCGGAAGAACAACCAAGGAAAATGGGTCATTTTTTTTTTCCAGAGGAACTAGATACATAATCTTTTAAAGCAAAATTCTTAACTGTGTCTGAGAAATTGCACACGTGTGTGTGACATGCTCACAGGTCAGACAAGGGTTGGTCAGGAAGGGATGTATTTTAGTAGCCACTTGTATCTTTTTCCCAAAACACCTACCCATGTTTGGGGAATGTTAAAATCAAAAACACCCTTTTGTAGCCGTTGGAAGCTTCATGTCCTTTCTTCTAACTTGTCTTCTCCAGCGGAAGTGACCGTGGTGGCTTCAATAAATTTGGTGGTAAGTGAACAGAGTTTCCAAAATTCCCAACTCCCGGCAATGCTTTGTCTGATTGTTCATTTGCAGATGTCTTAGCGTGTTAATTTAAGTGTCAAAGGTATTGAAGTGTCCATAACCACCTCCAGAAAGGGGTGGGGTAGAATGCCACCCTGCTGCCAGATGTGTGCTGGGTAAGAGGCAGGGGTAAGACTCAGCAGTCGTCTGGTATCAAATTGGTTTGACCCAGGTTAATAGAGGTGTTTAGTAGGCCTCTTGACAGGGGTGTTGCCATACTTGGCATTTAGTGACCACCATTTTGAGAAACTGGAGGAAGTGTGCTGAAACACGTGGTGCCAACTTGGCTTTAGGATCCTTTTGATCAGTGTGTGTCCAAGGCTAGAGAGAGAGAGAGAGAGAGAGAGAGAGAGAGTGTGTGTGTGTGTGTGTGTGTGTGTATATAACAACCTCCAAATGTTTTAATTCTGTGAGGACATAAAATATTGCCCTGCCCTGAGGATGGTGAAGTTGGTATATATTTTTATATAAAGTACTGAGTGGTGTCAATGCAATTCTACATAATGTACTTAACTCAGATGGGCAAATAGAAACTAGCTCTGGGAAGGAAGGTGTGGACTACTTCAAGAAAGGTTTGGGAGCATGTGTGGCTCATGGGAAATAACCAGGTCTTAAACAGCACAAACTGAATTCATGGAAAAATGGCAAATTTGAGAAGTCTCCCAGTAAGCTGGAACTTTTCTGGTTTGGTTAACTAACAAAAGGTTTCTTGAATTGTCTCAACATTTAAAGCCAAAGGCGTGGGTTCATGACTTAGGTGTCATTGCGTATGGGTACAATATTTGTATATGATGAATTCAGATAAACATTGGTCAAAGATGGTCTCTGGAAAAAAAAAAAAAGAGGCTGCATTATGGAAATAAGATTTCTGGTCTGTTCCCTGGGACATGCTTTAAAAATACAATAGCTATTATGTATGTTTAATTTTCATGTGGTTTTGGGGAAACTTAACATGGTTTTAAGAATGGTTTCTAAAGATGAAATTAAAAATTGTTCCACAATTGCTAAGTGTTTTTGGTGTTAAAGTTTGGAGAAACTGGATGTATGCACATCACATTGCTGGTGGTGAGCCCATGTCTCTCTGGGGTGAGAGAACAGGGCCAAGCTATGAGTTGGTTTGTTAACTTTAATGGGTAATTCCCCTCATCCACCTAAATCTGCGCTGAGGACATTTCCCAGCCTGAGCTGGAGGAGGCAGCATTTTCTGAAGTGTGGCGTTGTCCCTGTGGGGACTCAGGTTACAGATCTTAAGAAATGGGCCTGTGTCTCCCCCAGACCTGCCGATGATTTTCTCCTTTGGGCAGGCCCAGGACAGGGTTTGGAGTGAGGCTGTGAGCACTTAACAGATACTTTGCAAGAATATGAATTTGATGTTAATTTTTTTCTTGTCTGTCTTTCTTGTTGACTAACAATTCCTCTTTTCCTTGTTTTTGTTTTCTTTCTTTTTTTTTTTTTTTTGTTTTGTTTTGTTTTTTTGATGTCACTTAAGGCCCTCGGGACCAAGGATCACGGCATGATTCTGGTGAGTCCACTGGTGGCATGAAAGAGTGGTTAAAGTAGTATCTGTCTAGACTTCACCTAGATTTTTTTTTTAAATGTTTTTAGACGTTGATGGATCTTTATTTTATTCATTTATTATTTATATGTGATGCTGAGGATCGAACCCAGTGCCTCATGCATGCTAGGCAAGCACTCTACCACTGAGCTACAGCCCCAGCCCCTCACCTAGATGTTTTTGAAATTTAAAACAAGGGGAGGGGACTGAAAAAATGATAGAGTTTAGATGTACTTAAACAATTCATAAATGAGGTATATCAGAAATGTTTGATAAATGAGTTCTTCAGCAATTTAGAGGATCTGGAATGAGCCTGAGAATCTATCTGTAACAGTTCACAGGTGATGCCAGTTCATCTGTGGACCATGCTCCAGAACTGCTGATTTAAACAAATAGTGTTTTTTTTTTTTGGTACTGGGGATTGAACTCAGGGGCACTTGACCACTGAGCCACATCCCCTGCCCCATTTTGTGTTTTATGTAGAGACAGAGTCTCACTGAGTTGCTTAGTGCCTCGCCATTGCTGAGGCTGGCTTTGAACTCGCGATTCTCCTGTCTCAGCCTCCCTAAGTGCTGGGATTACAAGCGTGAGCCACCGCGCCCGGCTACAAATAGTGTTTTTTAAAAAAATGTAGGTTGTGTCCAAATCGGTTAGCAAATTTACTGAAGGAAAGAACTGATTAGGATAGCATCTGTAAAAAGTCTTTTTTTCTTTATCGTATTTGGTATACTAGGTTTTAATATAAGTTTTCTTAGTAAGGGATCTTAAGTTGAAAGTTGCTAACCACTGATAGATTTTGTGTTCTTGGACAGTTAACACCTGAGTCCTGGTTTCTGTACTGGGCTTTAAAATATTCCAATGGAAGCTGGGTTCAGTGGCGCACGCCTGTAGTAATCCCAGCACTTTAGGAGGCTGAGACAGGAGAATTGTGAGTTCAAAGCCAGCTTCGGCAATGGCGAGGCACTAAGCAAGTCAGTGAGACCCTGTCTCTAAATAAAATACAAAATAGGGCTGGGGATGTGGCTCAGTGATTGAGGACCCCTGAGTTCAATCCCTGGTGCCAAAAAAAAAAAATTCTAATGGATAGTTGTAAAACTAAACCTATATAGACAGTCAAATGTGAGAATTAAAGGGCTATTATTTTTTTTTGTCTTTTTAACTTTGTTTTTCCTTTTTAAATTTTCATGTACTTCTGTGTTCAACAAGCAGAACAGGATAATTCAGACAACAACACCATCTTTGTGCAAGGCCTGGGTGAGAATGTTACAATTGAGTCTGTGGCTGATTACTTCAAGCAGATTGGTATTATTAAGGTACTGTGGAGCAGCAGAGTGGGTGGTTTCTATCGGTTGACAGGCTTTTGGATTTCACATATTAGGAAAAAATTGGTCATAGTGATTGCCAGTAGTAAAAATGGAAGTCTTACTAGTTGTTGACAGCTTAGTTCGTTGAGCAAAGAATAGTAGTTATTGCTACTTTCTAAGAGAAATTGCACA
Organism: Xerus rutilus; assembly: GCA_028644305.1. NCBI lineage: Eukaryota > Metazoa > Chordata > Mammalia > Rodentia > Sciuridae > Xerus > Xerus rutilus. Next base: position 14,854,865 of record CM053415.1, on the reverse strand, counting down.
AAATGAGTAAGTTGTAAGAGAGGTACCCCAAGAAAGTGTAAACTGTCATTTTAATTTAGGTTGAATGTGAAATACGAAGAAGTAACTGGGAAGGTTCTGTAGTCAGCCCTTTGGATTCAGTGGTTCTGGATTTGATTGAACCTCAGACTGAAAATATTTGGAAAAATAAATTGTGTCTGTGTTGAACTTGTCCAGACATTTTTTCTTGTCATTATTCCTAAATAAGACAGTACAACAACTACATTGGCATTTACATTGTATTAGGTATTAATAAATAATATAGAGAAATTTTTTTTGGTATCGGAGATTGAACTCAGGGACACTGGACCACTGAACCACATCCCCAACCTTGTTTTGTATTTTATTTAGAAATAGGGTCTCATTGAGTTGCTTGGGGCCCTCTAAGTTGCTGAGGCTGGCTTTGAACTCACAGTCCTCCTGCCTCAGCCTCCCGAGCTGCTGGGATAACAGGCGTGCGCCATCGTGCCCAGCTTAAGAGATGATTTTTATGGGGGGGGGTTGTTTGGGATTTCTGCATGCTAAGCAAGTGGCATACCACTGAGCTACACGCCTAGACCCTAGGAATTGAGGGTCTAGTTCAGTGTAGGGTCTAGGAGATAATTTAGTATGTACAGGAGTGTGTATTTACATGCAAATATTGGGCCATTTAAAATAACGGACTTGAATATGTGGGTAGTGGGATGGGAAGATCTGAATCCCCCAAGGATACCAGGAGAAAATTGCATTGTATCCTCCAAAATTGATAACATTTTGCATTTTTCAGACAAATAAGAAAACTGGACAGCCTATGATTAATTTGTACACAGACAGGGAAACTGGCAAGCTGAAGGGAGAGGCAACAGTCTCATTTGATGACCCACCTTCTGCCAAAGCAGCTATTGACTGGTTTGATGGTATGTATGAGGAAGCAGGTTGGGTGGGGCATAGGGCATCTAGCCTTAGGAAGGCTGTTACATTTTGAGGGTTCTTTTGAGTCTTCCAGCACTTATTTTATCTGTAATTTCATTTAGATTATAAACTTTTTCAGGAGGATGTATTATTAGATTGTACCAATTGTTTTTTGAATCTACAGTCCTTGAATCAAGTGCCTTTTTATCATGCCAGGGGTAGAACCCAGGTCCTTGTATGTGTATATCCTAGGCAAGTATTCTACAGAGCTACATGCCTCACTTAAAACTTTTTTTTTAGGTACAGGGAATTGAACAAAACATTCTTTTTGTACCTCCTTTATTTTCTTTAGGGAAAGAATTTTCTGGGAATCCTATCAAGGTTTCATTTGCTACTCGCCGAGCAGACTTCAATCGGGGTGGTGGCAATGGTCGTGGAGGTCGAGGGCGAGGAGGTGAGGAGCCTACTACATCTTTGTATAAAGAGGTGATGGAGATAGTGTTGAACATGGTAAGGGCTTGCATGGAAAAGATGGTTAACCAAACTTGGAAGGGAAACAGACTTCTTGTATCTGTACCCAGGACCCATGGGCCGTGGAGGATATGGAGGTGGTGGCAGTGGCGGCGGTGGCCGGGGAGGTTTCCCCAGTGGAGGTGGAGGTGGTGGAGGTCAGCAACGAGCTGGGGATTGGAAATGTCCTAATCCGTGAGTGAAAGTTTTTTTTTTTAAGTGATGTGTGTACTTTGTTGTGATAGGATTGTTTGGATATTTTTCTAAATTAAGAAATGAGAAGGTTACATGGTTGAGGGAGGATTCAATTGAGAGTTTGCTAGGTAAGATTTGTATATAGTCTGCTGTTACACCTGTGGGACTATCATTCCAAGACACTGAGAGTACCAAAAACCCTGTGTGCTTATTTGAATACAAGTACTGTGATACTAGTGGATCTGATAGTTTAGATGGCTATTAAGTTGGTAGGTTAGGATATATGCAGAATAAACCTGTTGGACAAAATGTATGAATCTTGTGGACAGAAAGCTTGCAGTTTAAAACTTAAAGAATTCTGGATTTTTTTTTATCATTTTCAAACTGGTTGATCCGTAGGAAACAAAACTGCATGTGGGGAAATAATGTATGGGAAAAGGTGATGGACTGGGTTCAGTGGTAATCACAGTGGTTGTTCCTGGCTGTATTCTTCTCACGCAAGCCTTTGGAGTCTCACTAATTCTAGGTCTTGCCTATTACCTATTCTTCCAAAATAATTGTCTTCCTTTTCCTTAGTACGTGTGAGAACATGAACTTCTCTTGGAGAAATGAATGCAACCAGTGTAAGGCCCCTAAACCAGATGGCCCAGGAGGGGGACCAGGAGGCTCTCACATGGGTAAGAAAGAGAGAGAGAGATGGTACTGAGGAGTTGGACCAAAAACCTGCTTAGTTTTTAAGCAGGGAGGCTAGGGGGAAAGGAGAATAGAGATCTGATATATTTCTTTTGTCCTAGGGGGTAACTATGGAGATGATCGACGTGGCGGCAGAGGCGGCTATGATCGGGGCGGCTACCGGGGCCGTGGCGGGGACCGTGGGGGCTTCCGAGGGGGCCGGGGAGGTGGGGACAGAGGCGGCTTTGGCCCTGGCAAGATGGATTCCAGGTGAGTAAGACTCTAAATATAAAGATAAAGCTATTGAACATAGGTCTTGGGGTAACAAGATTGTGTTGAGAAAATGGTTACTTTGGAAAGAGCTGAAAGTTGGGCACAATGGTATATACCTGTAATACTGACCGTTGTGGTTGGAGGATCCCAAGTTTGAGGCCAGCCTGGGCAAATGAGTTGAGATCCCATTTCAAAATTAAGAGGGTTTGAGGTCGAGCCAGGCATAGTGGTGTACACCTGTAATCACAGGCTGAGGCATGAGGATTTCAAGTTGAAAGCCAGCCTCACCAACCTAGTGAGGTTTAGCGAGACTGGGGTTCAGTGATAGAGAGCAGTACTGGGTTCAATCCCCTGATTGTCAAAAGAACCGAGAAGGGTAATCTTTAGTGGGGAGGTGGAAGGGAGAAGGAAAATTAGAGGAACTACTGTTTAGATTCATTCTATTTACAGAGGTAAGGCATTTGCTTGGTTGAGATTTAAGAGGGTCCAGTAGAACATTGGGTATATGGGGTAGGTGGAGAAGCTGACAATTCAGACCTAACAGACACTTTTTTTTTCCTTCCCCAGGGGTGAGCACAGACAGGATCGCAGGGAGAGGCCGTATTAGCCTGGTTCCTGAGGTTCTGGAACAGCTTTTCTTCCTGTACCCAGTGTTACCCTTGTTCTGTTCTTTTTTTTTTTTTTTTTTCCTCCTGTTTTTTTTTTTTTTTTTTTTGTAACCTTTCACCTCCTGAACACCCATGGATTTGTGTTGGACTACATGATTGTAGCCTCTGGTTCCCATTAAAAACCATCGTTTTAGTTAAAATTTGTTCCTCTTCCCCCTCTTCACTTTCCTGGAGGATCGATGTACATGTCAGGAATGTGGAGAATTTGTCTCAGATCATGCTGTGTAGCAGGGATGTAATGATTTGTTCCTGCCCAGCAGGAAGTAGAAATAAAGTATTTGATACTTGATCTAGGGGAGCAAAGGACAAGTGATATCCTTGAGAGAGTAGAGTTTAATTTATGTCATGGCAAAACTGGGTGTGTAAATGGGGTAATGAAAATAAGGAGATGTGATGAGTATTGCTGCAGGTTTGCCTGTCTATATGAGAGTTTTACCACAATTTACATGTTTGTCTTTACCATTCTAGCAGATTTACTGTTTTAAGAATTCTTGGCTCTTGAGGTTCAAACAAATTAGATTTGTCTTTGGAGCAGTATTAAATCTGACAGTGTTGGGCTGTGACGTAGCTCAGTGGCAAAGTGTTTACCTCACATTAACAAAGCCCAGTTCCAAAAAAGAAAGAAAAAATCTGACCATGATAGCACATCCCCAAGTTGGGAGAATAGAGTGCCTACATTCCACTGCTTAGTGCCAGTATAGGTTTTATGGCACTAATTGTTTTAATGGTCTAATTGTAAGCCCTAGAAAACCAGGCCATTCTCTTTACTGGCTGAAAGTGAAGTGCAGCAGTTATGTTGCTGTCTCAGAATCAGAAATTAGAAATCAGGATTGAGTTTACTCTTTTTTTTTTTTAAATATTTTTTTTAGTTGTAGATGGACACAATGTCTTTATTTTATTGCTCTGTATGTGGTGCCGAGGATCGAACCCAGGGCCTCACGCATGCGAGGCAAGCGCTCTACCGCTGAGCTACAATCCCAGCCCTCAGGATTGAGTTTACTCTTTTAACTACATTTCTAAAAAATTTTGTAATATTTTAATCCTGAAACCATTGTGCAGGAAGTCTTGAGGGGGCCAAACTTCCGTCCCAAACTTCTGTTTACGTAAACCCTAAGAGGATATTAAATGTGAAAGAGGTCTGGAGACGGTGTGGGTGGGAGGTGGGTAGGCTGGGAAAGGAAGGTAGAGGTAGTTCCTTATATTTAAAGGAGATGAGGAAGTGGACTGCTACCTAGTCTTCAGGGAAATGGATCATCAGTAGATAACCTGCTGTAGGAAGGCTAGTCTGGTTAGGTCACTTTGAGATTTTGCCTGTGGTATTTGAGATTTTAGGTTTTTTTTTTTTGGTACTGGGGATTAAACTCAGGGGTACTCGACCACTGAGCCACATCCCCAGCCCTATTTTTGTGTTTTATGTAGAGACAGGGTCTCACTGAGTTGCTTAGCACCTCGCCATTGCTGAGGCTGGCTTTGAACTTGTGATTCTCCTGTCTCAGCCTCCCTAAGTGCTGGGATTACAGGCTTGAGCCACCGCGCCCGGCTGAGATTTTAGGTTTGAAGCTTCATGATTGGTGGGGGTGGAAAGCTGTCATGTAGGGATATTGAACAATTAAGGGAAGGGTAGGGTAGGGTCAGTGAGTTGTAACACTGACTCCCAACCGCTTAGCATATGACTTTGTAGACCCTTAAAGACTCATTTTTCTTGGGCTGGGGTGGGCTGGGGATGTGGCTCAGTGGTTAAGTGCTCCTAACTTCAATCCCTGGTACCAGAAAAAAATTTTTTCTGTTCACATGTGAAATTTTTTTTTTTGGCACCAGGGACTGAACTCAGGGGCACTCGACCACTGAGCCACATCCCCAGCCCTATTTTTTTGTGTTTTATGTAGAGACAGGGTCTCACTGAGTCACTTAGCACCTCGCTGTTGCTGAGGCTGGCTTTGAACTCGCGATCCTCCTGTCTCAGCCTCCCTAAGTGCTGGGATTATAGGCGTGAGCCACCACGCCCGGCTTCACATGTGAAATTAAGTAAATTTGTCCATACCTTCAGGCAACTGTTCAGCATGAACTTTGGTGAACAAAAGTTAAAGTCAATAGCCAAGAGCAAAGTTAGTTTTGATTTTTGGTGATGCTAGGGTCTTTTTTAATTTTTTGAAATATTTTTTTAGTTATATATGGACACAGTGTCTTTGCTTTACTTATTTTCATGTGGTGCTGAGGATCGAACCCAGTACCTCACACATGCGAGGCAAACACTCTGCCACTGAGCTACAGCCTCAGCCCGATGCTAGGGTCTTGCACATACTTTTAGGCAAGCACCACACTCATTGATCTACACCCCCCCCCATTTTTTTTTTTTTTTTTTTTTGGTTCTGGCACATTATCTGTCATGGTTTCTAAGACAGGAAACATCAGAAACATTGCTTGCAGATGTGCCTGAGACCCATTGTTGGGAATTATTTTCCTCTCATGAAAGTCCCCCTTCCCTTGGTTCTGGTGATTGAACCCAGATCCTTGTATTTTCTAGGCACTTGCTATATCATTGGAGCCATTTCCTTGCTACCTTCCTTGAGGCTATACTGAATTATGTACTCTGTTCAAGTGTATATTCTAGAGAAGTTTTCATCCCTGGTGATTAGAGGCAGAGATACCATGGCTTTATAAAAGGTATCAGCTGCTTAAACTTTGTAGGAAAGCAGTTGCTCTAATCAAGAGTACATTGGGAGTGTCCTGACTTCTCCAGGCTGTGTTATGGCTTGGCTTATTGAACTTGGAACGTGTGAGCTGCTTTGTGCCTCGCTGTTGCTGAGGGTGGCTTTGAACTCAAGATTCTCCCGTCTCAGCTTCCCAAAGTGCTAGGATTACAGGTGTGCGCCACCGCACCTAATGTTAACAGTTGGTCTTATTCTCTGATCGCTCCTGTGAGAAGGTTGAAGCACATGAGTGGATTGATGGGGCTGTCCAATTTTTTGATGTCTTTGGGTAGTGGGGATTGGACTCGGACATTTTAATACTGAACTACATCCTCAGCCCTTTTTTGGGGGGTGGAGAATGGGTTACTGAGAATTGAGTTCAGAGGCACTGAGTTGCTTAGCACCTTGCTTTTGCTGAGGCTGACTTTAAAACTGGTGATCCTAGCTGTGTGTGGTGGTGCATGCCTGTAATCCTAGCACTTCAGGAGGCTGAGGCAGGAGAATTGCGAGTTCAAAGCCACCCTCAGCAACAGCGAGATGCTAAGCAACTCAGTGAGACCCTGTCTGTAAATAAAACACAAAATAGGGCCGGGGATTGGCTCAGTGGTGGAGTACTAAACTCAGAGTACCCCTGAGTTCAATCCCCAGTACCAAAAAAATAAAAATAAACTGGCGATCCTCCTGCTTCAGCCTCCTGAGCTGCTGAGATTACTGGTGTGTGCTATCACGCCTGGCATCCCTAGCCCTTTTAATGTTTTATTTAGAGACAGGGTCATGGTAAGTTGCTGAAGTTGGCTTCAAACTTGGGATTCTTGTGCCTCAGTCTGCCCTAGTGGCTGGGATTATGGGTGTATGACACTGCACCTGGTTTGATTCAGAAGAGTTCAGGTGCTTAATTAAGTTCATCAACTGGGGAGGCTGAGATGGATTAATAAGTTTGGGATCACCCTGAGCAATTTAGTGAAACCCTGTCTCAAATGCTGGATACATGGCTAGGAAAGCAGTTTAGGAGGCTGAGGTTAAGAGGACCACTAGTTTTAAAGCCAGCTTCAGCAACTTTGTGAGACCCTAACTCAAAAGAAAAAGAAAAGGCTGGGATTGTGGCTCTTTGTTTGGGTTTAATCCCTGGTACCCAAAGCAAGGTGGGGTGGGGCACTGGGAATGTGTGGCTTGATTGCCAGTACTGTCCCCTTCCAAAAAAAAAACCACTTTTGGTGATTGGCCTTGCTCTTAAAATGAAGTAGAGTCACAGGTGACTAATAGTGGGTAGATATAGCTTGAGATGGTGAGGGACTTTTCCATAATGATGAAATAACAGTGGAGAGAATGTTGGTGTTTGTTGAGAATTGGGTTCTGGTTCCAGGTCACCATTGGTGAGAAAAGTGTGAGGCCCGTGATGTTTGAATTTTGGGCCTTCGTTCTTTGCTTCATTACCTAGTGGCAGATGATCCTAAGTTGCCCAGGTTGAACTTGATATCCTGCCTCAGCCTCTTGAGTAGCTGCAATTACAGGTATACACACCACTGTGACTGGCAATAGTTTGCCCTTTTTTCCCTCCATGCTGGGGAATGAATGCAGAATCTTGCAGCATGCTAGGCAAGTTAAGTCTTAGCACTGAAACACATCCCAGGCAACTATTGGCATTCTTTTTTTTTTTTTTTGGTACTGGAGATTGAACTCAGGGGCACTTGACCACTGAGCCACATCCCCAGCCCTATTTTGTGTTTTATGTAGAGACAGGGTCTTACTGAGTTGCTTTGTGCCTCACCGTTGCTGGGGCTGGCTTTGAACTCACAATTCTCCTGTCTCAGCCTCCCTAAGTGCTGGGATTACAGGCTTGTGCCACCGCGCCCAGCTACTATTGGCATTCTTGAAGCACTTGGTGTATAATAGCTTATTGGGACAGATTAACTGATGTGCTAAGGATCGAATGCAGTGCATAATAGCTTATTGGGACAGATTAACTGATGTGCTAAGGATCGAATGCAGTACCTCATGTGTGAAGCAAGTGCTCTACCACTGAGTCAACAGCCCCAGCCCCTTAATTTAGTTCTTTATTAGCCCTTTTAGCTTTTTTCCCCCCATCACATTCGGGAGGTTACCTGGGTTTCAGTATTAAATACAGGGTGAGGTTTTAACAGATTGATAAGAGTTCTAAGATCTGGGGTCCAGTCCCCTATGAGAGTTGACAACATTGATTTTACTTTGAGTAGGCATGTGTATTCATGTTTCTAGTCTCATCCTTAAAAAATTTACTTGGAGCCGGTTGCAGTGGTGCACGCCTGTAATCCCAGCAGTTTGGAAGGCTGAGGCAGGAGAATTGCGAGTTCAAAGCCGGCCTCAGCAATGGCGAGGCGCTAAGCAACTCAGATCCTGTCTCTGAATAAAACCCAAAATAGGTCTGGGGTTGTGGCGCAGTGGTCGAGTACCCCTGAGTTCAATCCCCAGTAAGGCCCCGCCCCCCCAATTGGAATTGAGGAATAATCATTTATGGTGCACACTGATTTTTTTTAACTGTATGATGTGCTCAAATAAGGGCTATTTAACATAAGTACTTTGGTGACTTGTTTGTTTTTTTGTACTTAGGGGTTTAACCCAGGAATGCTTTTGTACTGAATATATTCCAGCCCCCCCTTTTTTAAAAAATATATTTTAGTTATACATGGATACAGTGTCTTTATTTTGTTTATTCATTTTTATGTGGTGCTGAGGATCGAACCCAGTGCTTCACGTGTGAGGCAAGCGCTCTGCCACTGAGTCACAACCTCAGCCCCTATTGCACCCCTTTTATGATTTATTTTGAGACAGGGTCTTCCTACGTTGCTTAGGGCCTCACTGAGTTTCTGAGCATGGCCTCAAACTTGTGGTCTTACTGACTCAGCCTCCTGAATTGGAAATGCAGGAAGTGCCACCGTGCCCAACTACCTTGAATACATAAAATCTACCCTTAGCAATTTTTAAATAGAGAATCCATTTGCTTATTTTGTGGTGCAGGGGATTGAATCCCAGGTTCTCCTGGATGCTAAGCATTTGCTCTACTACTGAGCTACACTCCCGTCCCTGCTGTTAATTATTAAGCATAGTATCCATGCTGTTACTCCAGCATTTACTCCTAAATGAGAGTTGTACCCATTTTCCAACATCTTCCTTTCCCTGTCTTCACTCCCCTTGACCTTTGGTACTTCAGTCTAGTCTGATCTGGTTGAGTATTAACTTGAATTTAACATTTAAGTGAGATCATCTAGTATGTATCTTTCTGTGCCTGGCTTATTACCACTTACCATACTGTCTTTTTTTTTTTTTTTTTTGGTACTGGGGATTGAACTCAGGGGCACTCGACCACTGAGCCACATCCCCAGCCCTATTTTGTGTTTTATGTAGAGACAGGGTCTCACTGAGTTGCTTAGCGCCTCGCCATTGCTGAGGCTGGCTTTGAACTCGCGATTCTCCTGTCTCAGCCTCCCTAAGTGCTGGGATTACAGGCTTGCG
>CM053415.1:14806311-14837866 GCA_028644305.1 Xerus rutilus | reverse complement strand
AACCCCAGCCCTACGCAGGCCTTTTGTATTTAATCACAAGAGCAGACTCTGGGGTAGCACAGGAATAACCAAAAATGGTGAACCAGGAAGCACTTGGTGAACTTGATGCCCTGTGAACATGTCTGTCAAATGAGCTTCACTTAAGCCTATGGACTGTGGAATTTTGTGGGAGGGAGGGCAAGTGCTGAGCACTGGGGATTGATTCCAGGGCTTTGCTATGCAAAGCACAGGCTTTATGACACTCCCAACCTGTATGGCTTTTGGAAATGTAATCTGGCTCTGCACATGAAAACGAGCAGGAGAGGGGAAAAAAAACACACAACTATAAGTTGGTTTTTTGTATATTATGTTATCAAAAATTAAGAGATGACTTGGCTGGAACTGCTAGGGTTTGAATATAGCCGCTCCTGGGAAAGATGCCTCAGTTCTGGTCCAAGTCATTCACCAGGTAGGGCTGGGTGTCCCTCAGTGCCTGAAGGAGTAGGTCCTTGCAGGTCAGATTCCAGGCTGGAGCAAAGCTGAAGAGCTTCCTCATCTTTGTTGGGTTGGTGGTCTCTGCCCGCACTGCTTGGTATTGTTCCTCAGTCAGGACCTTGCCATACAGGGCATCCAGCACCCCATCAATGTTTGTAACCCGGAGGATGAGTGCGGCTCGGTGTTGGTCCACAAAGTGCACTGCAATGGGAGAGAGAACAAGTGGCTTGAGAGTGGCCCATAAAGGCTGAGGGAGTGTTGGAAGTCAAGCAGGACTTCCAACAGGGTAGGTGCTGGAGCCTGTCACTACTGAACACTCCTCCCTTCAGAAATTCAATTCCTGGGAGGCAACTCCTCAGTACTCCAGATAGAGTGAGATAGACTAAGCTCCCTCCCAGAGATGAGTTGGGGAGGGGGCAGGGTTTGCCCCATCTGGTTCTAGCAGAGGGACAACAAACTGTAGGGGTGTGGTGGGGTAGGACTAGACCAGGTGCCCCCTTGGAATATAGGATGTGGAGGCCTCACCTGGCTTGGCTGCTGCCTGAAGAGGGGCCTTGATTCCAGCTGGCACTGATCCAGAACCTATAAAAAATGACTAAGATGAATCCATTTCTACCCTATCTAGTCTCTAGGGGTCTGAGAGCCCCCTTGGTCAGAATGCCAAGTTCTGTGCTAAATGGGAAAGTCCCTTTCCAGCACAGGAGTTTATTTTGTAGTGAAGGAGGAACAGAAAGCAGAAGAGCAAGAGGGGCAAAACGTTTGGCTGCGTGGAGGAAATTGATAGATGAGGGGGCTGGTCATGCTCACCCTTGGGCATTGCCTCCTGCAGCTGCTCTGCCATCTCCTGCATGCCCATGTCACGAAGCACAGCTGCCGTGAGCTCGATGCCATATGCTTCCAGATAGAAGCTAACGAGCTTGTCAGTGAGATCCACAGCATCCATGGGCATCAGTGTCCCCCGTGGGATGCGCCCATAGCCATCTCGCAGTGGGACTGATAGCAGCTTCAGCTTGAACTTCTTGAGCTCATCGACAGTCAGGTTCTCCAGTGCGTCCAGGATGGCGTCCCTCCCGCGCCCCATGGCTGTGGGGTTCCTGGCTGCTGCAGCTGCCTCTCACTCTGCCTGCCTTCTACAGACCAGGAAGTCTGCTAAGGGGCAGGACCTGGGACTTGTACCTCCCCCTTTCCATCACTTCCCCTGCTGCTTGGCTTTGGGCAGGAAGCACTTGTGACTGTCCTGTTGGTTCCTGTCCGGTGAGGCCTCTGTACTCCCTAGGGGATGCAGGATCACATCTAGTTGATTTGTGAGGTGGGTCCTGGAAAAATGAGATGCAGAGGGCTCATGAGTGATATGTCTCTGGGCTTGCATCAGTGTTGCTGTAGAACAGGATCTTCCACTTGCCCATTTTGCATTTACTGTAGCACAGAGATTTAGAATCTTGGAATTCTAGAACCCTGAAATCTCCATATTTCCCTGAACTTTAGGATCCTGACTCACATGTCATTATCCTTTTACTTTTTATTTTTATTTTTTTGAGACAAGGTCTCATGTTGGTCAAGCTGTCCTCTAACTGATGATACTCCTGCCTCAGCCTTCTGAAGAGCTAGGATTATAGGTGTGGGCCACCTGATACATGTCAGAATTCCAAGCTAGAATTCCAAAACACCTCCAAATTTAACATTTTTGGGAGAAATGTGTGGAAAAAAAAGAGTAGTGTACTTTTATCTCTCAACTCAGTTTCATGATCTGTAAAATGGAGATAATGATACTTAGGTGCTTACTAGCTTGGGCCATCTTTCCTGAAATTTTGTTTCCTAGGGGAGCCAGAATTTCCTCCCAGAAGCTAAATTTCCTGGGAAGTGATTAGAGCCATTGGTTGAGAAAACCCTCCAATGGAGGAAATCTTGGGTAAAGAACCAGCTACTTTGGACCCCTAGGATTTGACCCAAAAGAGCAGGTGAAAGATTGGGATGGCTTTGAAGCCTTTGCTGTATCTAGAACCTTTAATTTATTCCTCTTTTTTTTTTGGACTGGAAATTGAACCCAGAGGCAATTCACCCCTGAGTCAGCCATTTTTTTTTTTTTAATAGAGTCTAGCTAAGTTATTTAGAGCCTCGCTTGCCAACGCTGGTCTTGAACTTGAGATCCTCCTGCCTCAGTTACCTGAGTTGTTGGGATTACAGGCAAGCACCACCACACCCGGCTAATTTACTTTTTAAATTTTCTTAAAAACATGTAACACTTTGCCAGGTGCATGCCTGTAATCCCAGTGGCTCAGGAGGCTGAGATAGGAGGATCATGATGTCAAAGCTAGCCTCAGCATCAGCGCTAAGTAACTCAGTGAGACCCTATCTCTAAGTAAAATACAAAATAGGGCTGGGGATGTGGCTCAGTGGTCGAGTGCCCCCAAGTTCAATTCTCAGTAGCAAAAAAAAAAAAAAAAAATACACGGAATACTTCATGAATTTGCATGTCATCCTTGGTGCAGGGGCCATGATAATCTATTGTTCCAGTTCCAATTTTAGTACGTGAGCACCCAGCTAATTTACTTTTTAAAATTTTATTTTTAGTTGTAGATGGGCACAATACTTTTATTTTTGTGTGGTGTTGAGGACTGAACCCAGTGCTTCACACTTGAGAGGCAAGCGCTCTATCACTAAGCCACAACCCCAGCCTGTGGCTAATTTACTCTTTTTTTCTTTGGTACCAGGGATTGAACTCAGGGGTACTATATCACTTAGCCACATGCCCAGCCCTATTTTGTGTTTTATGTAGAGGCAGAGTCTCACTGAGTTGCTTAGCGCCTCGCCATTGCTGAGGCTGGCTTTGAACTCGTGATTCTCCTGTCTCAGCCTCCCAAAGTGCTGGGGTTACAGGCGTGCACCACTGTGCCTGGCTAGCCCTTTGTATTTGTTGCTAAGTTGCTGAATCTGACTTTGAACTTGCAAGACTCCTGCCTTAGTCTCCCCAGCCACTGGGATTACAGGTGTGGGCCACTGTATGTAGCTGAACCTGTTGTCTTTTGACTACATTTCTTGAACCTTTGTTTGGCTGGGGTGGGCTTTGCTTCCGGTAAAACCACTGTGGTGTGTTTAACTTAAACTTTGGGGCTGCAGGAATATGCACTGAAGGGAGTGTGTGTGATTCTTAGAATGATCAATGGACTCCTCCTCATTCCCAACTTTCTGATGGTAAGGGAGGTGAGCATGTGGGTTATGATGGGGTGATACTGTGCTCCTTTCTCTTGTTTGGGTATCACCATCCAGGAACACTCCTTTTGAGCCCATGTGGCATCCAACTATTCTCATCTTACTTATACATATATTCAGACTGAGCCCCTTAATCTCCTGGATGCAATTGTTAACTGACATCCTCTGAGTGTTAGCACTTTGTTTAGGAAGGTAAGAGAAGAGGAACTGGGAGAATGCAGTGATTCCTCTCAGAGCTGGAACCCTCATTCCTATTTTTGACTGGAGTTCATTGAGTACAATTGACACCTTGGGCAGGTTAATGAGCATACTGCCAATTATGAACTCAGAAGGAAACAAAGTTTATGAAGAATCATTTTTTTCTGAAAGGATGTATTCTGGGTCTACTAGATGCCCACTGTAATTACTGTCTTATTAAACTTCCATGTCTTGACTCTTATTATTTTATAGGTACTATGCTAAGCACTTAACATGCATAATCTCATTTAATTCTTAATCCCATGAGGTATGTGTATTTATTCCCACTTTACTGTAGGGAAAACAGGTTTTCAGAAATTATTTTGGCAGCCTACCCTGCTAGTAAGTGATGAAATGATTAAACCAATGTCCTATCTTCTAGTCCCAAATTGCAACCAACATTCCCAAAGTCCTATTCCCTGCCCTCAAAAACTGACAAGTTGCTTGCAGAGTTTATGTACACAGGAAATAGTATCTCCTTTAGACTATCCAGAAACACCATTAGGAGGGCTACAATTAGGATGCTACAATAATAGTAGTGATATAACTTTCTATTTTAAAAATGCTCTAGAACTTACAAAACATTTAGAGAATATGGAAAAATGGTAAAAGCAGGGAGTTGAGGGGTGTCAGACCCACGTAGATTTGAATCCCAGATCCTCTATCTTCTAGCTGTGTGACTTAGGAAAGAGATGTATTCACCTCACCAACCCATAGGGCAATCCCTGCTCTGAGAAGGGCAGTGACTTGTTCAGGTCCCCCAGGGAGATCGAGGCGCTACTATGGTTTTCACCTGGGAAGGTGGGAATGGGAGCCTTTGACTTTCTGGGAATCCACAGAATACCCTTCTCCTTTAACACCCCACCCCTACCCCCTTTCTGAGCCTCAGAGGCTCAGGCCTCTGAGCTTTGACCCTGGGTAGGCAAGAACTTCCAGGTCTCAGCTCAGGCTTACCCTTTCTCCCCTGGACAAGAGCCAGAATGGTTGGTGGTGGTAAGATGCCTGGGTGTGTTGCCCCCACTCAACAAAGTAACTCTTGAATTGCTGGAGTGAGACACTTCCTTCTGGGGCCAGAAGGACTATCAATTGCCAGGATGTGGAGCGAGTTATTTCTTTCTCATGGCTTCACTATAAGAGAAACAATGATAAGGTTATGAAGCTTAAATGAGTTAAGAATTGTGAAGTGCCTGGGCCAGACCTGACGCAAAGTCTGAGCCAATCTGTGATCTGGGGGTGATATATTGACCTTACAGGGTTGTAGGGAGGATTCAATGGAACCATTAGCAATAACTATTGTTATAATATCAATAGTCCACATTTACTGAGCATTTTATATGGGTCTGGCACTGTTCTAAAAGCTTTATAAGAATTTGTTGACTCTTTATAATAACCTAATACTCAGTAATAATCCTTACATGATCCCAACTTTATTGATGAGAAAGTCAGGTTAAGTGATTGACCCAAGGTCATGCAATAAGGAAATGGTAGAATAAGGATTTGAACTTAGTAGTGTGGCAAACCCTGCTTCTGAAACCCTTGGATGCCAGCGCACTGTCCCTGTTTATTTGGTACATTGTCCAGTTTAATCCTCACGACAACCCTACAAAAATGGTCTTATCCTTATAGCTGAAGATGCTGAAGCTGAGAGGCACAGGTGATTTTCCCCAGGAGCACTAAATGTAGGGTAAAATCAGCCCTCCCCATACCGTTTGGGCCCCTCCCCTCTCTAAAGCCGAGGCAGTTCCCCTGCAGTTCCAGCTGGAGAGAACAAAGCCTGGCCGCTCAGATTACCTTTTCAGCCACATCAAAGAAGATCACTGCTGTTTATGGAGCCAGTTTTAAAGTGACCAATCCATAGCTTGCCATGCGTTTTGCAGCGGGCCCTATAAATTCCGTGTCCCACATCCCCTCTGCCCTTTTTCCTCCTTCCTCCTCCTGGGCACCCATTCCCCCTGAATAAAGATCTCCTGGCTGCATGAGATATGTCTGGCTGGCCGCTACCCTAACACTAAGCATGAGCTTAAGACCTCAGTATTGGGACTTGCTTCTTTAGCTGCATTGAGGGGTTTCTGGCCTCTGTGCGTATAACCAATTACAAGTAGCTCTCATCTTTCACAACACTTTTTTGCTCCGGCTGTAGGGAAGCTCTCTTAGGCCAAACTGAAATTGGTCCCCTCTGTGCTCTATGGGCTCCAGGAACATTGTACAGCTTGGTCTTAGGGTCAGCAACACTGGTAGTGCATTCCTTGTTCCTCTAGATACGGCTTTTCCCACCATTTTTGTCTTGCTACCAGCCTAAGACAATGTCTCTTTCATGGGTTAGAGGCCAGATCTAATCCATCTGCTGAGAGTTGACTGTCACCCCCCTGTCCTGGATACCTGCTCTTTTTTTTTTTTTTTTAAGTTGTAAGCCGGGCGAGGTGGTGCATACCTGTAATCCCAGCACTTTGGGAGGCTGAGACAGGAGAATTACGAGTTCAAAGCCAGCCTCAGCAATGGCTAAGCAACTCAGTGAGACCCTGTCTCTACATAAAACACAAAATAGGACTGGGGATGTGGCTCAGTGGTCAAGTACCCCTGAGTTTAATCCTCGGTACCAAAAAAAGAAAAAAGAAAAATAGATAAAATAAAGGTATTGTGTCCATCCACAACTAAAAACATAGTTTATGGCTTTGAACTCAAGATTCTCCTATCTCAGCCTCCCAAAGTGCTGGGATTACAGGTGTGCACCACTGTGCCCGGCTTTATCTATTTTCTATGTGGTTCTGAGGATCAAATCCAGGGCCTCACATGTGCCAGATAAGCACTCTACCGCTGAGCCACAAACCCAGCCCTGTATACCCACTGTTAAGGATGAGAAGGTCAAGATACCAGAACCTTCAGCCCTACTTGGAACTGATGGAAATTTCAAATGAAATCTAAATTCTGGATGGTGGATTTTGAGCCTAAGTGAAGTGACTTGTAGTTTCAGAGATCACCTCCAAATATACCACAATCCCTGCACCTTTCCTGTTATTTACCCAAGGCCATGTCTGAGCTGTTAGAAGTGGCAGAGAAGAAATCAGAGACTTAGAGATAAACAGAGCTGGGGAAATAAGGTTTTGCTTTATTTCTCAATGTCCCAGTAAAGAACACTACCTTTATGAGACTTCACATGCCAGGAGAATTAGATCTATAGTCATCTATATAGGTAATTGCTCTTGATGCAAAAGAATAACAAAGCTTTTCCCTTCCTGAGAGGACCAAATGGTTAAAGCCTGAGCAACCCCTCTAGGTTTATCCCCCAAGGTGCCAAAAAGCCAGGTCAGCGTGAGCTTGTAATGTCAGCATGGGGCATGCAAAAAGGAATGAGTTCCCAAACTTGGAGACAAATCCTGGGACTAGTCATAAAAGCTAAGACATGCAAGGGGTTATCTGATGATTCCTGGGGAGATTTTACCTACTAAAGCGTTGGAGTAAGGGGGAAATATTTAAGGAGGGCAGGGTGACAACTGCTTCCTTCCTCCTATTTATTTTGTACCAGGCATTGAACCCAGGGGTGATTAACCTCTGAGCTACATCCCCAGCCCTTTTAATTTTTTTTTAGAGACAGGGTCTCACAAAGTTGTTTAGGGCTTCACTAAATTGGTGAGACTGGCTTTGAATGATCCTCCTACCTCAGCCTCCTGAGCAGCTTGGATTACAGGCGTGTGCCACTGTGCCCACTTCCTTCCTCTTTTTTTTTTTTTTTTTTTTTTTTAAATATTTATTTATTTTTTTAGTTGTAGGTGGACAGAATATTTTTGTTTTTATGTGGTGCTGAGGATCGAACCCAGTGCCTCACGCATGCTAGGCGAGCACGCCACCACTGCGCCACAATCCCAGCCCCTCCTTCCTCTTTTTAAGCAAGGAAAATAGCTTTTTCTTGTTGCTTACCTGTGGGAAGTCTGGTTACTCAGGTCTGGTTAATTGACCTGGCTTTTTCCTAGGGCCAAGGAGACCCAGAGCATTTCCTATGAGTTATTTAATAAAAATTGATTCAGAATATCTCGTGCACATTTAAGATGATGAATATTAAAAACTCAAGAGATAGGCAAAGAGAGTCCAAAAGGCAGAGATTAAGAGACTGAAACAGAAACTCAGACTGAGAGGGACAGAGAGAGTTCAAGCTAGGAATGAACAAAACTGGGTAAAGGCTGAGTGAAGCTGAGACTGAGGCCAAATGAGAGGGACTGATTCTGAGTCTGTGTTTACTCATTCATTGAATATTCATTGAGCACCTACTGTGGGACACATCATGCTAAGCTGGAGTCAAGCATTGAACAAAATTTATATTCTGGTAGGAAAGGGCAGACAATAAACCAACGTACAAGCGAAATACATTGCATGTCAGATGGAGATAAATGCTATGGATAAAAAGCAGGAGAGATGAGATATGAGTTATAAAATCATGGAGTTTCTGGGTGTGGTAGTATGATACAATATCCTATAGTTCAAGCTACTTGGGAGGTTGAGGCAGGAGGACACTGAGTTTGAGCTCAGTTTGGCCAACCTAGTGAGATGCTGTATTAAAAAAAAAAAAAGAAACGTCTCAATGAAAATGTGACATTGAGTATAGATCTGTGAGAGGAAAAGGAGGAAGTCTTGTAATATGTGGGGTTGAGAGTCTTCCAATTAGAGGGGATGGCAAGTGCAAAGTCCCTGAGGATAAAGGGGAGGGAGAGTTGAGAAACAGGTCAGAGCAATGAATGGGGTCAAATGGGGTACGGCTTTGTAGACTATAGGAGGACTTTGGTTTTTATTCTGAAAGAAATTTAAACTGAAATTTGAAAGGTAAGCTTACAGGAAGTCCTGATGCTTCCAGGGAAGAATTGAGTTGTGGGCTGCAGGCTCTGGATTCAGTCCATTTATTCAACTGTTTAGCTTTCAATCTCCAAACATTTAGGGGAGCCCATTTTGCTTCAGGGCTTGTACTGGCACTAGGGAAGAAATCCCTTCCCCTTAGTTCAGAAGAAGAAATTCTTTCAAAGTTTCAAGCCCTCCTGTAGGATGATAACATCATTGTGACCTGATGAGCTGTAAACTTGGGAAATGAGTGGGTGATAAGATGGGGAGAGGTTATAGGCGAGGAGGAAGGAATCCAGAGGGTGTGGAGGTAGACTGGGGAAGGGGAGACCTCTCCCAGTTTTCTGGCTTTTCTGTGGTGTAAGAGGCTCTGTCTCCCCACTGGCTCTGAGCTCTGGCTCTGACTCTGGGCTGGGTTGGGGAGAGGACAGTAGATAGGCCAGGACAGGTGGCCCTGACATGAGATGCCTGCCTGCTGACTACTCAGTCCTCACTTTTAGAACAGTTTCCAGAAGTGATGGGAGGGGATAAGCAGGAAAGCTAAATATAGTCCTGGGGCCATGGCTTAATCTGGGAGGGTGTGTCTTCTGTTCACTATGCACCCATCATCCATGGTGTTCACTGCCAGCTGCCCCTGTAAGATCCCTGTCCTTGCTCTGAACTTGCTCCTTGTGTATCTGACCCTCCTACGGTAGGCCTGACCCTGACTGGTCTTCCTGGGAGTCTTTTTTGTCCTAAGATCTCCAACCAGACCTGTGAGTCCTGTGGGCCTGGAGTTATGGGGGAGGGGTGGGCTGGGGATCCAAGAGAAGTGAATGAGAGGAGGGTTAGGGGTAGAGTTCTAGAAGATTTGGGGCTGGGAGTTGACCAGGCCTGGGTTAGAGGCTGATGCCTGGGGCTAGGATGGACAAGGACAGTGAGCAAGACTATGTTTGGAACCTGCCTTTGTGTTTAGGAACTGGGGTTGACAAGGGTGCTGATGTATATATACGTATATTTACATATATGTGTGTATATATATTTATGTAAATTTTTAAAAAATTTGTTGTTTTTAGATATACATGACAGTAGAGCATATTTTGAAATATTATATATACATGGATGGCAGATATATTTTTGATGGGGAAATGTTTGAAGCTGCCTTTTGAGACTGAGTTCTCCTTCCCCTTGGCCCAAGGGGTCCCTTCCAGTATGGGCTGTGAGGTCTTTTTAGGCTGCAACTCCTTCCTTTGGACACAGCCCAGGACACAGCCTAGGACCTTGGGCTTCCCTGACCGACCCTTTCTCCTCCTAGGCTCCCCATGTCGGCTGCACCCGGTCTCCTGCACCAGGAGCTGTCCTGCCCATTGTGCCTGCAGCTGTTTGATGCTCCTGTGACAGCTGAGTGCGGCCACAGTTTCTGCCGCGCCTGCCTGGGCCGCGTGGCAGGGGAGCCAGCAGCAGATGGCACCGTGCTTTGCCCCTGCTGTCAGGCACCCACGCGGCCGCAGGCACTCAGCACCAACTTGCAGCTGGCTCGCCTGGTGGAAGGTCTGGCACAAGTGCCACAGGGCCACTGCGAGGAACACCTAGATCCTCTGAGCATCTACTGCGAGCAGGACCGAGCGCTGGTGTGCGGCGTTTGTGCCTCTCTCGGTTCGCACCGTGGCCACCGCCTACTACCCGCGGCCGAGGCCCATGCACGCCTCAAGGTGCTGGACCCTGCAGGGTTCTGGGTGGGATGGCATTGTTGGATAGCGTGGGACCTGACGGATCAAGAAGTCGCTGCATTGACTCGAATTCTGACTTCAGAGGCCCGCGGGTGCCTGGAATTGCTAGGGGAAGCGAGTGGAGTGAGGCTGCCAGGGTAGGGGGTCCGAGCAGTTAAAAGCCGTGCCTGGCAGAGAGGGAAGCCAGGAAGAACCGCGCAGGGGCGGGCTAGGACCTGCACTGCTCAGCTAGATTTCCCAGTGGCAGTCCCAGGAGTAACCTAGAGTTGCGAGTGTGCTGAACTGCGGGCCATACACTATTGGGTGATCCAGGAGGTCTTGTCAGGCTGCCACATAATGGTAGTGTGGGATCCCATAAGACTAGAGGCATGGGATTCGAGGCGTGGTCAGGAGGGGCTGGACAGGCTCTCCCATAGTGAACAGCTGCTTGGATGAGGCCCATGCACCCCACTCACTTAAGCTGCCAAACTCACAGGCCTGATAGTCACCACATGGGGTGTAATGAAAAGGCGGGCAGGAAGGGCAAGGCATGCCTAGGCCTGCACCTCGGTGCACAGGTCCAGGGTGGCACCCAAGACCATAGTCTAGGTTGCTTTTCTGGTGGAGCTGTAAGTCCTTAATACCTCGACAGCTCACACAGTTGTGTGTGCTCCAAGTTTTGCAAACCCCATGGGCATCCAGGAAAGATACTGAGACACTGGTGAATGGAATTGGTGGCACACATTAGCTTGTACATATTATACGAATGCAAATCACATGCATGTCCAAAAGGTTCAGGAAGGTCTATCTTTAAGTATTTATTGGGTTATAAACGACAGGTGCAGGGGTGAGGGAGGCGGAGTCTGGAGGCACAGAGGAATCCTAGATTGATCTCTGCTGAGGAAACGCTGCAATTGTCTTCCCCACTATTGTATATGTGTGGGCGGAGGTGGGGGTGGGGGCTTCATAAGCATTCTCTTGCTCCTCTTCTTGGCCTCCAGTCTCCTACAGTGGGTAGACAACGGTCCTCAGGCTGGTATTAGAGGCCCTTAGACTTCCCCAGGGGCGTAGCCTCACAGCCCCTTCCGCTCCTGCCTTTGGCAGTCAGCCCAGTCCTGGCTGGTGGTCTCCGAGCCCATGGCAGGAGCCTCCTCCCAGGGGCCTGCCCATCCCACGCTCTCACCTCTGCTGATGAATCCAGAACTCCCAAACTCGCCCATCTTTTATCTGTGAAGATAGAACAAAATCCATGAAATGGGACATGGAACCTTGAAGGGATCCAGGGACCCAATCAGCCAGGATCCGCATCAGCCCACCGCTACAACACAGGGAGGGGCTGGCCAGAGGCCTGAAGGGGACCTCAAGAGGGAACCTGAAGGAGGAGGGGGTCAGGAAGACTCTGGGGCGGAACCGGACGTCTGGAACCCTGCGAGCAAAAGGGGTTGGGTCTCTTGCCCCCATACCAGACTCGTACTGAATGAATGGAATCTCCGGCGCTGGGGACTCACGCAACCGCCTGAAGCCTCGTCGCCTCTTCCTGCATGCCCATTTCGACCAGTACGGCCGCGGTGAGTTCTGCAGCGTAGTCCTCGCAGTAGAAGACCACCAGCTTGTCGGTGAGGTCCACCGCGTCGAGCGGCCCGAGCGCCCCTCGCGGGATGTTCCGACAGCCCTCGCGCAGCTGTACCGCCCCCACTTTCAGCTTGAACTTCTTGAGCTCATCCGAGGTCAGGTTCTCCAATGCTTCCAGGATGGCGTCGCGTTTCTTCCCCATGGCTCAGCCCTGCAACCTCTGAATCTCCGAAACTCTGCACCCTGCGCCTCCAGGCCTGTCTTGTCCCCACCAGGCAGAGACAACGCCCGAGAGGACGTCCTAGGGAGCAGACTGATATGGCAGCCGGCCCAGGAAGAGTCCATGGTCCAACCATGCGGCTCCTGCTGGCCGGGGACTCCTCTGCAAACACCTAGTGGGCCCCCAGGTTTCCCCTGAGGGAATAGGAGTTGCCAATTTGTTGAAGTGGGCATGGCTGCTCTCCCTTCTGCAGAGGAAAAAAACTGAGGTTGGAAAGTCACGGACAACCATGCACCGTCCAGAAAGAAGTGGCTTTGGCAAGAGCAATTAGGAGTTTGCCTATATTCTCATTTCACAAACTAAGAGGTCTTGAGAAGGATCCACCTATGTTTACTTGGTCCATGCAGGGGATATGTTTATTAAATTGCCTGCTCCCAGAGCCTAGGGTGTGCAGGAAGGCTGGCTGATGTTTTGCTTTTAAGTAAGGGGTGAAGTCAGGAATAGGGAGAGATTACATTTCTCTTTTACACATCCTTCATTCACCCCGTAAGCCAGTTGTGTGCCAACTGCTGTACTTGCGTGTCTGGGTGGGTGGGTGGGTGGGGGAGTCCAAACAGCATTTGTTTTTATGATTTTGGCGAAGACCTGTGTGAGGTTGGGGTCATGGAAGGTAAGGCTGGAGAGGAGTTAACAAAATCAACTGACCAGGGACTGGGGCTGGGGAGATGGCTGGAAGAAAAGCTGGCTTTGAGGCAGAACTACAGAGGGTGAGTTTAGGGGGAAGGTGTGGATTTGGGGTGGGCAGTATCCCTATCACTTCTTTTGACCTTCCTCCCAGACACAACTTCCACAGCAGAAGCTGCAGCTGCAGGAAGCCTGTATGCGCAAGGAGAAGAGTGCGGCTGTGCTGGAGCATCAGTTGGTGGAGGTGGAGGTGAGGGGTTAACGTGGCAGAGCCTGGGACTGGGGTTCAGGCTGGGAGTCCCCAGCCAATGGCTTTTGCTTCTCTTCCCTTTCCCCCAGGAGACAGTGCGTCAGTTCCGGGGGGCTGTTGGGGAGCAGCTGGGCAAGATGCGGGTGTTCCTGGCTGCACTGGAGGGTTCTTTAGACCGTGAGGCAGAAAGAGTTCGGGGTGAGGCAGGAGTTGCTTTGCGGCGGGAGCTGGCAGGTTTGAACTCTTACCTGGAGCAGCTGCGGCAGATGGAGAAGGTGCTGGAGGAGGTAGCTGACAAGCCACAGACTGAATTCCTCATGGTGAGCATTGAATGACTTCACCCTCCAGTCCCCTGGCTCAGGTTCATCCCATTGTCAGATGGGGACTCTGAGGCCTAGAGAGGGGCAGGAATGAATCAGGATCACGTATTCGTGGATTAGGCTTCAGGACTGTTGTTTAGGTTGGACACTGCACAAGGATACTATCTTGAAGTGGGCATCATTCATATCACAGACACTATAGGTTTGCATGCTTTTTTTGGGGGGTACTGAGGATTGAGCTCAGAGGTACTCGACCACTAAGCCACATCCCCAGCCCTATTTTTGTGTTTTATGTAGAGACAGGGTCTCACGGAGTTGCTTAGCGCCTTGCCATTGCTGAGGCTGGCTTTGAACTTGCGATTCTCTTGTCTCAGCCTCCCTAAGTGCTGGGAATACAAGTGTGTGCCACAGCGCCCGGCTAGGTTTGCATACTTATTAGCACAATTTTCTCTCTTACTCTCTCTCTTTTTACCAAAAATTGTATTTATTTATTATTAGCACAATTTTTTTTAAATATTTATTTTTTAGTTGTAGGCAGACAGAATATCTTTATTTTATTTTTATGTGGTGCTGAGGATCGAACCCAGTGCCTCCCGCTTGCTAGGCGAGCACGCTACCACTGCGCCACAACCCCAGCCCTATTAGCACAATTTTTTAACAGGTGAATTCAAGTTTCTTGGTGAGGGGCATATTTTTCTAATTTATCTAAAGGTAAAGTGCTGGGGATGACCTTGAGCCCTGAGTATCTTAAATTTTCGGATTCTTCCTGATCTTACTTCCTGATCTTATATTCAGCATTTGTGTTTGTCCATCCCATCCTCAGAAATCCCTACAATCCTTCCTGCCTGCTTTACTTCCATTATTTTTTTTTTTTTCTCTTTTTCCAGAAATACTGCCTGGTGACCAGCAGGTGAGATTACTTTGGCTCTGCTCCTTTGCCTGACTTGCACTAGTCTTCCAGGGACGCCAGCTGGCTTACCCTATACTCGCAATGAATCTGAAAACCCCTATTCAGCCCACTGCTGTGTCCCTGAACTTTGTATTGAACATAGACATGAACCAGACCTGGTCCTTTTCCTTGGGGACTTTATAGACTTGTGCTTTAGGGTAGATGTGGGCAGGGACAGAGGCATCATTGTGTGCTTGATGCTGCTGGGGAAGGAAAGGGGTGGCCAGTGAGGCTTCCCAGAGCGGGACAGAGGGAACGGCAAGTGCAAGGACTGGTGCTGGTATGGCAGACTGGAAAGGGGTGAGGAGCTTGGACTTTATGTCAACAGAAGGTGGTTTTTTTTTTTTTTTTAAATTGTGGTTGAATGTATATAACAAAAAATTGGCCATTTTAAATGCACATTTTATGTTCAGTGGCATTAAGTATATTCATGTTGTGCAACCACTATCTCCATACATTTCCAGGATTTTTTTATATTTCCAAACTGAAACTCCAGTGGAAGAGTTTTAAGCTGGAGTGGGATGTGGGGAAATCCTGGAGCTCCCTCCCCACAGCCCCTGTCTTCCTGTCCTTGGGCACTTTCTCTTGCTCTTCTTGCACACAGTCACTTCTCCCTCACCTCTCCACCCCCAGACTGCAGAAGATCCTGGCAGAGTCACCACCACCAGCGCGTCTGGATATCCAACTGCCTGTGATCTCAGATGACTTCAAATTCCAGGTGTGGAGGAAGATGTTCCGGGCTCTGATGCCAGGTACTGGGAGGGGCTAACTCTGGGTTTGTGTAATGGGGTGGGAGTGTTGATAGGAGACTCCAGCCACACGTAGAGAGGATTACCAGCCCCAGCTTGGAAGGTACCTGTTTGCTCTTTTACCTCTGCAGTCCTATAACTTGTACTTGGAGGAGGACCTTTGAGGGCATGGGGTTGACTGGGTTACTGACAAGGAAAGGCTGCTGCTAATCTTGAGTTTTGCTGCTGCAGCAGATGGGAGGCTGGGGCCTGGGTTTGAACCATTGACTCTCTGTATGATCCTTGGCCAGTCCCTGCTCCTCTCTGGGTAGGGAGTTGATAATTCCTGCTAACTGGGGGCTGAGGATCTGCAGAATTCCTGGAACGTTGAGGACTCTGGCCTAGGTGAGACACAGACATTAATGGCCTATAGCTGGAGAGGCCCAAGAACTCAGCCTTCATTCCCATGAGCTAGAGCACAGACATATACATATGCCTGGTGCAGCCCTTACTGCCTCTGGGGATTGGGATGAATTGGGGGTGCCCCCAGCACATTCAAGAGAAAACTATGGCCCAGAGGATAGGTCAAGACTGAATGTGAACTGCTCTATCTCCTGATCTGTGACCCTGGGCCTCAGATAGTCAGTGGTATGTATGCCTTGCTCAATTTAGGCCTGCCTACCAACATGGAGAGAGGTAATCCCGGCCTCATTTTACAGCTTAGCAAATTGAAGCTCAGTTGTGGTATGATTTTTGGCCCTAGCTAGAAAGCAGAGAAGGGTCCGCTTCCAGAGATATTGAGAGGATTAGAGGAGACAATCTGGCCTTAAACTGGTAGAGAGAAGGAGAAGGCTCAAGGGGGCAGGGGCTTGACTGTTGTATTGTCTCTCTGGCAGCGCTAGAGGAGCTGACTTTTGACCCAAGCTCAGCGCACCCCAGTCTGGTGGTGTCTCCCTCTGGCCGCCGTGTGGAATGCTCTGAGCAGAAGGCGCCGCCAGCAGGGGAGGACACTCGCCAGTTCGACAAGGCCGTGGCCGTGGTGGCGCGCCAGCTGCTCTCCGACGGCGAGCATTACTGGGAGGTGGAGGTGGGCGACAAGCCTCGCTGGGCTCTTGGCGTGATGGCATCGGATGCCACCCGACGTGGCCGACTTCACGCAGTGCCCTCACAGGGCCTCTGGCTGCTGGGGTTGCGTGACGGCAAGATCCTGGAGGCTCACGTGGAGGCCAAAGAGCCGCGTGCACTGCGCAACACCGAGAGGCGGCCGTTGCGGGTCGGCCTATACCTAAGCTTCCGCGACGGTGTCCTCTCTTTCTATGATGCTACCGATTCCGACGCGCTCGAGCTGCTCTTTGCCTTCCATGAGCGCCTGCCCGGGCCAGTGTATCCCTTCTTTGATGTGTGCTGGCATGACAAGGGCAAGAATGCCCAGCCGCTGCTGCTTGTGGGGCCTGATGGCGAGGAGGCCTGAGCAGCCTGGCTGGGTGGGAGAGGGGTGAGGGAGTCCTGACCATAGGAGGACTGGTCTCATTTGTCAGGCCTAGAGGGATTTGGGTGGGGGGACGTGTTGCCAGCGCTGAAGACAGGGCAGAGGGGGCTGGATACTGGGGTGTCTCCAATAGTTCTGAGAAGTGTGGGGGTTGGTATCAATAGGAACAACTGGTGAGGGGGTTAGGGTGTCTCCTTGTGAACAGGACCCATAAGGAAGAGAGATCAAGAGTCAGGTTAGTGAGGAAATCTGTGTCTGGGGACCAGGAGGTCCAGAGTTCTAGGAAGAAGCTGAGATTGAGGGAGAAGAGGGAAAGGGGTTAGGTTTGGTGAAGATTGAGGTGAGAAGCTTGAGAAGTCTATAGAATGGGTACCTTGAGCCTCATACCCTACTCCTCTGTAAGGCCCTGGGGCAGGGGCTCTAGACTCCCCAAATCTGAAGGCCTTTCACTTAGTGCTTGCCTTTTCAAATCATGGAGTAGTGACTTGATAAAATATAGATGGCTGATTTTCTGATGCAGTAGATCTGAGGCAGCAAGAAATGATTACTTTTAACAAGTTTGCTGGGGATCCTGATGCTGCTGGTCACAGTGAGATCACACTTAGAAGCACACCCTGTCTCTTTAGTCAGCTGTCAGTCAGATCCAAAATATATTCCTCTATTCAACAGACATTTAAAAACTGCCAGAGCCTGTGGTGGGTAAATAAATCAATCTTCAACTTATTTCTCTTTGCCTCTGGAATATGTTTACTGAATGTCTTGGACATCAAAGAAATACTCCAGGTTACCAACCAAGAGAAAGAGCCTGATGCTAAACCCCTTTTGGGTCTTGCTGCTTGTGGAAAATAAAAGGTCCTTACTAGAGCTAGTAGAATTGGCCTCTCACTACTTACCTCTTGGTTCACACCTTTGGTTTTATCTCAGAGGCTCATTTCTTGGGCTCCAGAGTAACCATTCAGGCCCAAGGTGAGTTTGCTGGAGGGAGAGGCCTTTGGGGATTTAAGCAGATGGGACTGGAGGTGGCCCTACCTTTTATCCTAAGGGAAGCTGATGGCCCTGATCATTCACTCTCAGAGGCTGGGCCCATTGCTACTGTTGTGTGAAAGGGCCTGGGGTTCCCTGGCTCCTGTACCTGTGTGGGGATTTTCTTGATGGGGCGTGATTATGGGACTGAGAAGATGAAAGGAGATTGTGGGTGGAATAAGAAAGACCTAAAGGGGGAATACACTTGAGAGTGTCTCCCAGAGGAAGGCCTGCTGACCTTGGCTTTGGGAGACAAGGGAGGATTCATTTTAGGAGCTCTTTCATTTGAGAAAGTAAAGCAATAAAGTTAAAAGGATTACTTGGTTGTAGAATCTAGCACCATTAATAAAAACTATTATAATCTAACTTCTCCATTAAATCTGTGTGAAGAGACAAATGGCCTATTGTGAAACAGTAGCCTCCCAATGGTCCTCTTTGCCTTCCGATGATCTTTCCTAAAAACACAAATGTTCCATCTCCAGCACGGGAAAATAAAAACAAAAACAAAAACAAAAACAAGCAAACAACTCCCACAACAACCTACAAACGTGGTCAGATGTTTCAGTTGCTCAAAACTTTTAACAACTCTCTGTTGCCTACAGGATCAAGCCCTAAATTTTGGTTTGGCATTTGAGGTACCCTGCCATTCTCCAATCTCACCTTGTATCACTGTCCTATGTATGTCTACACTTTGGCCCTACACAACTCTTGGGGTCCCCACATTCTGTACATCTTGGAACTCTCTCTAGGAATGCCTTCAGAACACTCCAAACACCACAATTTATTTTTCTGTCTTAACTGTCTAGGCCTCCAGAGTTACTCACTCTCCATTCTGGATCTCTCAAGCACCTTCTTCCTAATGTACATCCCTGGCATTGAACTTTCTACATGCGTGGCTGAGGAACAGTACAGATATCCAAGAGCCCATAGTCTCTTTCTCAGGAAATGGGTACTTGAGAAGGAGATACTAAGATTAAACACGTGAGGACTTTATAAAGGCAGATGCCTGTGTGAGAGAAAATGGGGAGGGCCATCAGACTGTGATGAAGTCCTACTCTGAGTGAAAGAAAGTTGGAAGGAGAAAAGTGTCTTCGACTGTTCTGGGGACTCCTGCAGCCAAAGCCACCTATCCGAGGAGTCCTGTATCTTCCAGGGACTAGCCTTGTCTTTGTCTCCCTGCTATGTTTAGTCATTGTCTGACCTCTCAGTCATATATATTCCCTTTAGCTGGAGTTACATCCAGGAACTTTCTTTTCATAGTTGCCATATGTTCTTTCTGCATAAGTTGCCCCGACATGAGCTGTGTGCATTGATGGAAATGATCCCATGTCTGCCATGGCTAACTGGATGAGAGATTGAGTTTGTGGGAAACACTGCCAGATTGAGGTGTTCCTTGTTGGGTGGTGTCTGTCTGACCTAATCAATCTCCCTTGGGATGTAAGAAGGTGAAATGTGAACAAAAAAGTGAGTTCCTTCAGCATTTGTGTCCTAGATGACAGCATCTCCTCTTTTAGTACTGTTATGGTGTGAATATGGTTTGCCTGCACCAAAATTCATGTTGAGGCTTGCTTCCCAGTGTAATGATAGTTTTTCTTTTCTTTTTCTTTGGTACTAGGGATTGAACCCAGGGGCACTTAACCACTGAGCCACATCCCCAATCCCTTTTATATTTTATTTTGAGACAGGGTCTTGCTAAGTTACTTAGGGCCTTGTTAAATTGCTGAGGCTGGCTTTGAACTCCTGATCCTCATGCCTAGTCCTCCTGAGCTGCTAGGATTACAGGTGTGTGCCACCATGCCTGGCCAGTATAATGATGTTGAGAAATGGGAAAGCAGTGGAGTCATGCAAGATTCACCCTCATGAAGGTATTGAAGTAATTAAACTTGAGAGTAGGTGAGTTTTTGGGAGAGAGTTGTTATAAAGTGAGTTTGGCTTCCTTGGCTTTCTCTTGCTTCCACTCTTACCACATGATCCTCTCTTCTGCACACACCCAATTTGCCTTTTGTCTTTCTGCTACATATGGAGCAGCATGTGGCTTTTGCCAGAAGCTGAGCAGATGCTGGTGCTATGCTATTGGACTTCCAGAACTGTGATCTAAAGAAAACTCTGTAAATTACTGAGTCTCAGGCATTTTGTTATGGCTACAGAAAATGAACTAAGACAAATATTCCTCCACCTGCTTTGGGGAAGCTGGGAACCTAGGGAAACTGCTAAGACATTTCCTGTGCTTTTTGATGTTCTCAGTGATCTGGTACTCAATATCTCATTTACCTTCACATCTCTAGGCCTCACAACTAGTAGAGCTCTGTGGCTCCTTACACTGCAGTTTTAGTATCCTGGAGTGTATGATATTATTACTGGCAACCAAGACAGGGAAACACCTATATCCTGGCTGGCTCGATTCGGTCATCTGCCCTCATAAGAAATAAGCAAATGTTGTAAAAGAAAAAATGAATTTAAAACAGTTTGACTAAATTGGAGATAAGCAGTTATATTGGTTTTCTGCTGGTATTGTAGAAGCAATTAAAATTTACAGAAATGGGTTGGGGCTGTAGCTCAGTGGTAGAGTGCTTGCCTAGCATGCGTGAGGCACTGGGTTCAATCCTCAGTACCACATACGAATAATAAATTAATAAAATAAAGATCTATCAAAAACTAAAAAATAAATAAAAAAAATCTACAGAAATGGCTGTGGCTCAGTGGTAGAGCCCTTGCCTAGCACATGTGAGGCACTGGGTTTGATTTTCACCACCACATAAAAATAGATAAATAAAATAAAGGTATTGTGTATATCTACAACTAAAAAATATTTTAAAAATTATTAAAACAAAAGCCAGGAAATACACAGATTTAGTTAGGCTGTGCTCAGAGAAAATATCATAGTTTCAACTTCTTCGGAAACTCTGGCATCAGAATTACAGTTATCAGGGAATTTGCTCTTTTTTTTTTGGTATTGGGGATTGAACTCAGGGGTACTCAAACACTGAGCCACATCCCCAGCCCTATTTTGTGTTTTATTTAGAGACAGGGCTCACTGAGTTGTTTAATGCTTTGCCATTGCTGAGGCTGGCTTTGAACTCGTGATTCTCCTGTCTCAGCCTCCCACAGTGCTGGGATCACAGGTGTGAACCATAGTGCCCGGCAGGAATTTGCTTTTAATTTTAAAGTGGCTCTATTTCAGGATCACTTTGAAGGATTTGACTCTATAGGTGCATGGTGCATCTTGAAATATTCTTCCTCTTTTTTTATTTTGCAGTGCTGAGGATTAAACTCAGGGCTTTTGAGCCAGGCAAAGTACTCTAAAACTGAGCCACACCCATAGCCCTTATTGTTCTTGACAGTGATGGCAGTGAGAAGATTGTATTGTTTGTATTTAAACAAACATTATGAAACAGAATGCAGAGTTTGCATGAGTTTTCAAGATTAAATAAGAGTTGTCTATGAAGTTTTGCACTGGTGCTGGTAATTTGTGTTTTAGTCTCCAGACCCTCAGCAACATGAGATTTTAAAATTGTTTTAGACAATATAGATAATGAAGGAATATGCTTATCTTATACATAAGGAGAAAATTTTTGTCAGCTTCACCCTCCAATTCTGATTTCTTTCTTTCTTTTTTTTTGGTACCAGGCTTAACCACTGAGCCCCATCCCCAGCTCTTTTTATGTTTAGAGACAGGGTCTTACTAAGTTGCTTAGGGCCTAAGTTACTGAGGCTGGCTTTGAACTCATGATCCTGCTTCAGTCTCCCAAACTGCTGGATTACAGGCATGGGCCATTACTCCTGGCTTTAATCCTGATTTCTTCTCTTCCCTCCTCTTTCTCCTTTGTTGTCAATTTGGCCAATACTTATGATATTGTGAAATATATATTTGATATTCATCCCATTTCCTGGCATAAAATTCCTAAAATCTTTGGAATTTCCAAAGAGATGTTCTTTTGCTCACCAATGAGTTTACTGATGGCTGGTAGCCCCTGGGGAGCTTCAGGTTAGGGACTGATCACTGAAAAGGCCAAGGCAGAATTAGAGGTTTAGGACTTTCAGCCCCATCTGCCAAGTGTTGATCACTGATGGTCGATGATATAATCAATCATACCTACAAAATGAAGCTTCCTTAAATACTCTAAGGACAGAGATTGGAGAATTTTAGGGTAGCTGAACAGGTGGAGGTTTCTGGAGGGTGGTGCCCCTGGAGAGGGTGAGGAATCTCTGTGCTCCTTCCCACAGGCCTTGCCTTATACATCTCTTCATCTGTGTCTTTTGTGATATCTTTTATAGTAAACCTGTAAATATAAGTAGGTATTTCCCTGAGTTCTGTAGGCCTCTTTAGTAAATTTTTTTTAAATATTTTTTTTTAGTTGTTGATGGACTTTTATTTTATTCATTTATTTATATGCGGTGCTGAGAATCGAACCCAGTGCGCATGCTAGGCAAGCGCTCTACCACTGAGCCACAACCCCAGCCCCAGTAAATTAATGAAATTCAAGGAGGAGGTCTTGGGAACCCTAATTTATAACTGGTCAATCAGAAGCACAGGTAAAACGACCTGTGATTGGCATCTGAAGTGTGTGTGTAGGGGGCACTGAGCCCTCAACTTGTGGGATCTGATGCTTTCCCCAGGTAGATTTGAAGACATCCAGCTGGTATATGTTGCTACAACATTACTTGCTTGATGTGTAGGAAACCCAGTTCCACCCCTGGTGTCAGATATAGTGGGAGGAACTGCATTTGGAGTTGTGTTTTCCTACTGTTGTTCCCCAGAACAATAGTGAGTGTGTGTGTGTCTCTCTGTGTGTGTGTGTATATGTATAATATCCCACAGAAAATATATTGTTTTTCTTTCTATATACATGGCACTATACTTTACATGAATATGACATGTTATTCTATGTGTAATTTTGTGCATGTTATTTTCATTGAACCATACCATCAACAGATCTATCCATATTACTATATAAAGTATACCTTATACTGGGCTGAGGATGTGGCTCAGTGATAGAGCACGTGCCTAGCATGTGTGAGGTCCTAGCTTCAATTCCTACCAGCTTTCCCCACCAAAAAAGGTATACTTTCTGCATAGTGTTCCTTTGTATGGATATGCCATTGCTTATTTTACCATATCTTCACTAATTGGCTTTTTTATTTTTGTACTGGGGATTGAACTCAGAGGCACTTGACCACTGAGCCACATCCCCAGCCCTATTTTGTGTTTTATGTAGAGACAGGGTCTCACTGAGTTGCTTAGCACCTCGTCATTGCTGAGACTGGCTTTGAACTCGCGATTCTCCTGTCTCAGCCTCCCTAAGTGCTGGGATTACAGACTTGTGCCACCACACCCGGCTACTAGTTGGTATTTTTTCCAAAATTTTTTTCTATATCAGGGATTAAGCCCAGGGGTACTCTACCACTAAATTTGTAGCCCTTTGTATTTTTCATTTTGAGACAGGGTCTTGTTAAATTACCAAGGTTTGCCTTGAACTTCAATCCCTCCTGAGTCACTGGGATTACAAACTGCACCACAGCACAGGGCTGCACTCTTTTCTTGATCCACAGCCTTCCCCAGAACTCTCCTCCCTATTGTTCTGCTGACTCTTTCCAGGTTAGGATTGATATGAGGAAAAGGGGGCAGAGTGACACATGATTGGTGTGCTTATAATCTGAGACCCTCATCATGGGAGGTGTTGGGTTCCTCAAAGGTGTCATAGGAAGACATTCTCTGATTGACCTGTCTCCTCCCACCCCCCTTTTTTGCAATGCTGTGAATCAAATCCGGATTGCACAAGCTAGGCAAGCACTCCACCACCAAACTAAATCCCCAGTCCTCTGTGACAATCCTTTCCTGCCCTGTCCCCACTCCTCCCTAGGGTGCATTTTCTGCAGCCTCTCTCTGCCTGGTCCCTTTGCCAAGGCAGACAGCTGTCATGGGTAGGGCCTATCACAATTCCTTGAGCCTGTTCCTTTTGTCAGCATTCACTTGATCTAGGGTGTTTTACGTATTTTTGCTCAGCCAAAAGGACATGCCCTTACTTCTCTCCTTGTATGATCACATTGGGCTGCTCCCAGCTGTATCTATCCCTCCTGTGGAATCCTTCAGGTGGAAAGCCACCACTAATCTCCTTGTTCATGTAGGTCTCCAAATCCTTGAGGACAGGGAAGGGGTGAGATGCAAGGATCTGCTGTGGTTCTTTTGCCTCCTGAATTCTGAGAATGAGATCCACAGACACGAAGGGTGAGAGCAAAGTAATGGGAATTTATTAAAGTAACAGAAAGAAAGCAGAGCTTCTGCAGGGAGAGAGTTGACCATAGGTGTCTGTTGTCTAGGGGTTTATATGATAAGGTTAGAGGGGAGTAAGGTGGCCTTGAGGACAATAGGCTAGATTTTTATTTTATTTTTTAAAATTAATTTATTTAAATGCATTTCAAGTCATAGTACATATATAGAGCTCAATTTTTCCATTTCTCTGGTTGCAAAAGGCTAGGGATTTCAAAAACAGTACATCTTTGAGTCCCCCAGGGCACCTGATGTTCAGGAGTCCCTGTCCAACCAGGATGTTGATCGTGCACTGCTTTGTTCCAGGGACTGGCTCAGGGTTCTGGTGCAGAATTTCAGGCTTCAATGGAGTCATGGGTTAAGAGCCCTCTACCCTATTTGTAAACCCCTGCATGGGATTGGGGGAAGCCCTTAATCCTGGGTTTTTTTTTTTTTTTGGTACTGGGGATTGAACTCAGGATTACTTGACCACTGAGCCACATCCCCAGCCCTATTGTGTGTTTTATGTAGAGACAGGGTCTCACTGAGTTGCTTTGCACCTCGCCATTGCTGAGGCTGGCTTTGAACTCGTGATTCTCCTGCCTTAGCCTCCCAAAGTGCAGGGATTACAGGCGCGCGCCACTGCGCCCGGCTTTTAATCCTGTTTTACTAACACATTTCTATGTCCTGCTTTCACAAGTTCTCCTAAGAACTCGCCAAGCTTTATCCAGGCTGTCTAGTTCCTGCAGCCCAGTCTCCACAAGGAGTTCTTTTGGAGCAACTTCCTTGCTTGTTTGAATGTGTGGGGATTCCCTGTATGGATATGAGGGCAAAAACTACAACTCTGTTTCATTGAGGTAGATTGTAATAGTAGACATTTATTTGCAGGACTGGACCTGCTCTCTTGTTAGGCAGGGAAATCCTGAAGGGTGTGTCTGTAACCCTATTTAGAACGTGGGGCTTTCAGCTAGGCATGCTGGTGCATGCCTATAATCCCAGTGACTTGGGAGGCTGAAGTAGGAAGAATGGCAAGTTCGAGGACAGTTTGGACAACTTATACCCTGTCCTAAAATAAAAAAATAAAAAGGACCGAGGATGTAGTTCAGTGGTAGAGTGCCCTGGGTTCAAACCCCAGTAACACACACACACACAGTCTATTTGGTACTGGGGAGCCACACTCTCAGCACAACTTTGGAGTTTTAAGAAAGGTTCTATTAATTTAACCTCCAAACAACACCGTACGAGAATATAGTTTCTCCAGCACTCAATATTATCAAATTCAAATTTATTTGTCTTTTTGCCAACATGATAGGAAATATATAATTAGATGGTATAACATGGTTTTCAATTTTAATTCAGATATTTCTTACTGCATATATTTTGTGTATGTATTTATGTATGTGTGCATGTGTGTGTGGTGCTGGGGATCAAACCCAGGGCCTCACCTGTGCTAGGCAAGTGCTCCACAACTGAGCTATGCTTCCAACTCCATGCACATATATATATATATATATATATATATATATATATATATATTTTTTAGTTGTAGATGGACACAATGTCTTTATTTTATTGCTTTGTATGTGGTGCTGAGGATCGAACCCAGGGCCTCACGCATGCGAGGCAAGCGCTCTACCGCTGAGCTACAATCCCAGCCCCTCCATGCATATATTTTTAAAATTATATTTTTATCTTTAATTACTACATAATAATTGTACATATTTATGGGGGTACGGCATGACATTTCAACACATGTATACAATGTGTAATAATTAAGAAAAATTGGCCTACTCATCACCTGAAAATCACTGCATGCATTTATTGAACAGTTATATATCCTCTTCTAAAAATGCTTGAATTATATATATGTACATATAATATAAAATCATATATAAATATATTACTTGCTTCTTTTTCTCTTTCTAGTACTGGTATTGAACCCAGGGGCATACGCTCTACCACTTTGCTTATTTTTCTTAATGAATTATAGTGGTTCTTTATATACTGCATATAGTTATCCTTGTCTATTACATATGTGTGTTGCAAGTATTTTCTCCTAATTTGACACCTTATCCTTTGTTTATGGAGTTCTTTTCCTTGTGGCTTTGTAGAAAAAATTTGAAAAGCTCTGTCCTAAGTGCCATCTGCATAGGGTATTTTTGTGACCTCAAAGTGCTTGAGTGATGATACATGCTTTTCTTTGCACTGTGAGATCCTGCCAGCGGACCAGGACTTCTGAATCCTGAGCATGTGCTCTTCCACATGGTAGGAAAATTCCTTGTTTCTAAAATATTTTTTTTTCTTTCTTTCTATTTTTGTGATACTGGGCATTGAACACTAGGCTCCCTGCATGCTAGGCAAGTGCTCCACCAGCGAGATACTTCCCCAGTCTTTTTTATTTTTATTTTATTTTGAGACAAGGTCTTGCTAAGTTGCTAAGGCTTTAAACTTGTGGTCCTCCTGCCTCAGCCTCCTGAGTACCTGTGATTACAGGTATGTGCTGTCATACCTAGCTTGTTTCTAGAATATTTTAAACGAGCTTAAAACTTGAACCCTAAGTCATAATATCCCAATTCCAATGCAATCATACTTTATATAGATTTAGGATTTTATAGAATGTTTGCAAATTTATAAACCCATTCAACTCTCTTGCAGAATGTGAGAATTACATTTCCATTCTGTTGGAGAGAACTGAGGTTCTCAGCAGTTCTCATTGGAGACTAAATGATGAAGCCAGACCTACAGCTCAAATCTTTTTCACACAATCATTATTTAACCCCCATCCT
Organism: Xerus rutilus; assembly: GCA_028644305.1. Taxonomy (NCBI): domain Eukaryota; kingdom Metazoa; phylum Chordata; class Mammalia; order Rodentia; family Sciuridae; genus Xerus; species Xerus rutilus. The sequence continues at coordinate 14,811,165 of CM053415.1, read as the reverse complement.
AAGTGTGACAGGCACTCTGAGATCCTTGGAAGGCTTGTGTTAGTAAAATTGATGGTAATCATGGCCAATCTAAGTTATTGCTATTGTTTTCTGTCTTTGGTCCCAGTAGAGGCTATGCAGAGAATTTAGCAAGACTGGGATGGAGTTGGGTGTTACAAGACATGACTCAACTGAGGAAACTCAATGAAGCTAGGAAACACGCCCTGTTCAGTTGCCTGAGGTTTAGATGAATAGACAGAAACAGCTCTCATTGTGTGACCTTATTTTCCTTCAAATCACGATGGAATGTTGTGAATCAAATAGTATGAGATATAATGTCAAAAGTTTTTTTTTTTGGTACTGGAGATTGAACCCAAGATTTCTTTTTTTTGGTACCGGGGATTGAACTCAGGGGTATGCGACCACTGAGCCACATCCCCAGCCCTATTTTGTGTTTTATGTAGAAACAGGGTCTCACTGAGTGACTTAGTGCCTCACTTTTGCTGAGGCTGACTTTGAACTTGTGATTCTCCTGTCTCAGCACCTGGTTCCAAGATTTCTTTTTCTTTTTTTAAATTTGTAGATGGACACAGTATCTATTTTTATGTGGTGCTGAGGATTGAACCCAGTGCCTTACATGTGCAAGGCACATGCTCTACCACTGCCTCAGCCTGAACCTAGTATTTCTTAACCACTGAGATGCATCCCCAGCCTTTTTTATTTTTTATTTTGAGACAAGGTCTCACTAAGTTGCTTAGGGCCTCACCAAGTTGCTGAGGCTGGCCTTGCCTCAGCCTCCTGAGGTGCCAGGATTATAGGTGTGTGCCAACATGCTCAGCCAAACTGTTTTTAATGAAACACTCATGATACAAGAGAATACAGCCCACATTTCAAATTGTAAATCCACTATGGTTGCAATTATGAAAATAAATTCTCTGGAAATAAAAAGATAAACACCAACACATGTCACCAATGAGATTTCTAGTTGATAAATCTTTCCTTTTTATATTTCTCTGCATCTCCCCATTTTTGGTAGTGAATAAGTGCCATCTGAGTGTCCATGTTATGACAGAATGAGAACTCGGAGGGTGAATGTCCCATGGGACCACATGCCCAGGAACTATCAATGCTATTTTCTTTTTCAAGTCGGTGAGAATATTAATGCTTAACACAAGTAGGAAGTGGCAAAGCCAATTCTGACTCAGAGCTAGTTTACAGCTCAAGGCCATCAGATGCATTCTATCTCTGGGTGGGATGTACGACCAGTGGTAAGTTGGTGGTTTTGTGGGATATGGCCTTAGTATTTACCAGTGACATATCTAACAGAATATGGTTCACTTTTCAAGACTCCTGTAAGCTTGCTGATTTATCTAGGAGAAAGTCTTTTTTGGGACTTTTAAATCCTCAGTACTACTCTGACAGTCATCTTTACAACAGAGAAAGAACAAATCTCAGATTAGAGCCTTTGTCAAGTTCATGTTCCTAGAAATTTCATTTTCCGTTATCTTCATGTATTTATTTTTATCCCTACCATCTATTCAAAAGCAAGTGATTCTGGTTTTTACTTATGATTTTGGAATAACATTAACTTTTAAATACATATATTAAAGAGCACACACACATATAGTAATAGATTATTTTGGAAAAGATCTACAAGAAACTGGGATTGTGGATCTGGAAGGCAGTGGTAGGAATGGGAGGAAGACTTCATTATGTACATTATTGAACCTTTCAAATTTTGAATCATATGAATATATTATCTATTGATATATAACTTTAAAGCAGAAATTAATAAGGAAAAAAGATGCTGGAGGCACTGGTGCCTGCCTGTAATCCCAGCAACTTGGGAGGCTGAGTGAGGATGAGGATTGTGAGTTTGAGATCAGTCTGGGCAACTTACCAGGACCCTGTCTCAAAAAAAGAAAAAAAAAAGGACTAGGGATATAGCTCAGTGGTAAAGTGCTCCTGATTTTAATCCCCACTGATAGGTGCAGAAATTAAAGAAAGAAAAATAGCCATGCATTGACTGCCTTTATCTCCGCTGATAAATGTCTTCCAAGAATTGGTTACAAGAAGGAATGTCTTGCCATATTGAAGGCATTAACTTGCAGGGCGCAAGACCCCTGAGATCAAATTCCTGAGCTCTGTAACTGACAGTTTCATTGATTGATAGAATGTACCCCAAATTCATAAGGGCCCAAGAAAACTGATATGCCCCTCCAGACCACCTCCTGGGATAACCTATATAAACCCAGTCCCTTTCTTTGTATGGGGGCTCATTTTCCACCAGGAAACTGGGTCCCATCACAGCATCACCTCATCCCCGCATCCCCCGTTCCTGTGTGAAACTTCATTCCTGAATAAAGCCTGAAACGATTTGTGAAGTTTGCTGTCGTCCTGGTCTTTCTGTGCTAACATTTTGGTTCCCTGACCAGGAACGGGAGTAAGGTAACTGCTTCCCTGTTTTCTGAACCCTTCCCCCGCAATCAGTTAAACAGTCGATGAGGCCTGGAAAGTGACCGTGATCATCGGGCACCTCTGAGGCTCTCTGAAAACTGGGAGACCCCCCTAGCCACCGCTCTTTGGAGCTACAGCTGAATCTCTAAACTGACTGTGTTTCCCTGCCCTGTTGAACGTAGGCCTCCTAGGCCCTTTGCTGTCCACCTTATGCAGAAGAGAGTTGGTGCGAGGGAGAGACAGTAGGCCTAAGACAATTGAATACAGCTGGTCAGGGCCACTCTCTGGTGCTGCGTGAAGGTCTTGGGTCTAAAACCTAACCCCTACAGCCCTTAGGGGTACCAAATGTCAACTGCTGTGGGGTAGAAATTTGGTGCGTATGGCAGGAGGAAGGCTCAGAGCGCCTCAAGGCATCTGGCTGGGGCCACTCCCTAGTGTTGCACAAAGACTTTGAGTCTGAGACCTGACTCTGACAGCCCTCAGGGGTACCAAATATCGACTACACCTACACGTTAAACTCTCACGGCTTCATGCCACATGGACAATAAAGGGACTTATATCAAGCCCATTGTTGGCATTTAGGAAGGCCTACTCCTTCTCCTTTCCTAACTTCCCTTCCCTGGTGCATTCAGCAAACTTCACAAGTTGGGGACCTACTTGCCATTTTGCTTCTGCATTCACCACCGGCCTTCTCATCCCTTCGAAGAGGTAAGACCCCCTTCCTTAATCGGGACCTTGTCCTTCTCTGCTAAAGTGATTCCGCCATCAGGCTAATTGGGACCCTATCCCTCTCTGCTAAACAGAGACTCTGCCATCAGGATAACTGGGGTCCTGCCCCTTTTAACTGGGATTGAGGGAAAGATGTTTCCCCAATCCCTCGTGGGGAAGTCCAGTCCAGGACTGGCACATCGGTGGCATAAAGAGTGTAAGGGACACCTTGTCCTCTGTTGTTACCTTCTCCATTGAGCCTCTCCAAAGATGGGAACTACTCAGTCGATTCCCGGAGACACTCCCTTGGGCTGTCTCTCTGCCAATTTTAAAACCCTCTATTCCCATATCGGACTCAAACTAAAATGTCTTATTAAATTCAGTACAAAAATCTGGCCAAAATACAAATTAGATAGCCGACACACATAGCCTAAATACAGAACTCTCGATAAAGAGATTCTACAGGCTTTTGAAAAATATTTGACCCAAAATGGCAAGTATCTGGAACTTTCATATCTGAAAGCTTTCCTCCTCCTCCACTCAAACCCCTCCTTGCATCAACCCTGTACCGCCTTGCAGTTACTAACTACAACTTTGCAATCCACTTCTTCATTCACAGCCCCAGAAATAGCTGATGAACCCCCTCCTTACAGATCCCAGAGCCCCACAGGCTCCCCAGAAGTGGCTCCCTCCCCTCCCCAAAGTCCCATTATTTCCCTTCCCGACCCTCCTCCCCAAAGTCCTACAGCACCCCCATCAGAATCCCCTCCACAAACTCCACATTCTCCTTTCCCTGTGCCATCCCCTCCACACACATGGTCAAGAATGCTCCCAGCAAAACATGTTTCCTTTTTGGGAGGTGGCAGGGGCTGAAGGAACCATCCAAGTTTATATTCTCTTCTCCATGATAGACATGTTCCAAATAGAAAATAAATTAGGCTCCTTTTCTGAAAACCCTGCCAAATATAAGAAGGAATTCACCCAGCCGGGCACGGTGGCTCAAGCCTGTAATCTCAGCACTTGGGGAGGCTGAGACAGGAGAATCACGAGTTCAAAGCCAGCCTCAGCAATGAAGAGGTGGTAAGCAAATCAGTGAGATCCTGTCTGTACATAAAACACAAAAATAGGGCTGCCTGTGGACGCCGCCGAGAAAGCATCGTTGAAGTCTCTCTTCCTGCTGCCGTCATGTCTAAATCAGAGTCCCCTAAAGAGCCCGAACAGCTGCGGAAGCTATTCATCGGAGGGCTGAGATTTGAAACAACTGATGAGAGTCTGAGAAGCCATTTTGAGCAATGGGGAACACTCACGGACCGTGTGGTAATGAGAGACCCAAACACCAAGCGCTCCAGGGGCTTTGGGTTTGTTACTTATGCCACTGTGGAAGAAGTGGATGCAGCCATGAATGCAAGACCACACAAGGTAGATGGGAGAGTTGTGGAACCAAAGAGAGCTGTCTCAAGAGAAGATTCTCAAAGACCAGGGGCCCACTTAACTGTGAAAAAGATCTTTGTTGGTAGCCGGGCGCGGTGGCTCAAGCCTGTAATCCCAGCACTTAGGGAGGCTGAGACAGGAGAATCGCGAGTTCAAAGCCAGCCTCAGCAATGGCGAGGCGCTAAGCAACTCAGTGAGACCCTGTCTCTACATAAAACACAAAATAGGGCTGGGGATGTGGCTCAGTGGTCGAGTGCCCCTGAGTTCAATCCCCAGTAC
>CM053415.1:14778881-14805811 GCA_028644305.1 Xerus rutilus | reverse complement strand
TCTGTAATCCCTGCACTTTGGGAGGCTGAGACAGGAGAATCGCGAGTTCAAAGCCAGCCTCAGCAATGGCGAGGCACTAAGCAACTCAGTGAGACCCTGTCTCTACATAAAACACAAAATAGGGCTGGGGATGTGGCTCAGTGGTCCAGTGCCCCTGAGTTCAATCCCTGGTACCAAAAAAAAAAAAAAAAAAAAAAATAAAGTTATATTCAAAAGATTAATTTTGTTGTAAATATTACTAGGATCTCAACCAGGGAATATAATGTATACCTCAGCCAAAATTCGAGATAGCTATTACACAAATCAAACATGTTAATTTTATTTTGTATTTTCCTTAAACTCTATGACTATTGCCTGTTAATGTTTTACAGAGGTACTGCTTCAGGAACAAACAAGCTGGGTTAATTTAAGATAAATAAGCCATCACCTACAGGACAGATAGACATTGAAGTTAAAGCCCAGTACCCTTTTTTTTTTTTTTTTTTTTTTTAAAATATCTTTATTTTATTGCTTTGTATGTGGTGCTGAGGATCGAACCCAGGGCCTCACGCATGCGAGGCAAGCGCTCTACCGTTGAGCTACAATCCCAGCCCCAAAGCCCAGTACCCTTACTTTAAGACTGGTGAGATTGGCTTGCTGGGTATTTTAAGATCAAGACTTAAAAACTAAAGTTAAATTAAAAGGGCCAGGAAAACCAGTATTTGGATCTTGCCCTCCGAGTCAGTCTGAATCCAAGGAACAAGGGAATAAAGAGCTTTACAACTCTGGGCCACATAACCTCCCAATCAGGGAGACTAATGAGACCACCAGAGAAATAAAAGCCAATCAGTGCCATACTATGAAGAGGAGGGTCATTGAAAAAGGGAGATATCCCTCATGCTTCCAAGGGAAGCCACATAGTCAGTGAGACCTCGACCCATCCTAGCGCAAATGGCACTAATATAGCTAAGAAGCCACTCTCAATTTCCCCAAGAGTGACTCCCAGAACTCAGGTGACTTTTAACAATAGATAAAAACAAAAAGTCAGTTTGATCTGCTTCATCTTAAACACCTAACAAAAGCAGTTATAACCAAAATACAGCCATACCTTAGCATTTTAAAAATAATAATAATTCAGCCGGGCGCGGTGGCTCAAGCCTGTAATCCCAGCACTTAGGGAGGCTGAGACAGGAGAATCGCGAGTTCAAAGCCAGCCTCAGCAACGGCGAGGCGCTAAGCAACTCAGTGAGACCCTGTCTCTACATAAAAACACAAAATAGGACTGGGGATGTGGCTCAGTGGTCGAGTGCCCCTGAATTCAATCCCCAGTACCAAAAAAAAAAAAAAAAAAAAATTCTTCTAAATAGAACTTAAAATGTACATTATGTCAGCCCCACAACCCTGATGCCCCCAAATTTCTGAGTTTTTAATTTGTGAGGTTTATAAATTGGCCTCTATACTTTAATTTTTCTTATTTCTCAAATTGACATTTAACCTCTCAACCAAAGCTTATCCATTCCAATGACTACACACACTAGACTAGGAGAGCTCCCAAATGATTTCCTTACTCATAGGGCTAAAAACATCCACCAGGATTAATACAGGAGCAGCAGGATTAGAAACCTCTATTTACTACAAAAATGGTCAGCACAGGTTATTGTAGATATACAACAGGTCACTGATTGGGTGCTGACATTATGAAATCAATTAGGCTCCTTGGCATCTGTCATCCTGCAAAACCAGTCATGAAAAATGTTATTTTTATGTAAACCAATCAGAAATGGCAAGAGACAAGGTAAAACAGCTCCAGGACCACTTAAAATATGGAGCCAGTGAGGGCACATCATGAAGCAGGTTAGTGTTATGGGAGTTGGAACTTCATCCCACTGGGAAATGGTGAGAAAACACTTGCCACATCTCACCTGAGACACTTACACAATGACCTCTGTCAGTCACTGGGAAAGGCTGCTTCAAGGGAGTTCACTCCCCTGCATGTCTGTCTTGCTCTTTACAAGGTCAGGGTCACCTTCTGAAGCTTGGAGAAAGCCCCTAGGCAGGAAGAAGCAGCTACAGTGGTTGTCAGTCCCTGGAACACACAAATGCAAAGCCCAGGGGACCATGATGATGGCAGTCATATGCTCCAAATCTGGTTTGGAGTCTGAGCTTCAGGCAGCTTCCTGAGATCAGAGTGGATGTGACAGGAGGGCTTCCAGAAGACCCTCAGCCACACTGCCCATGGGGAGGATGAAAGGGGAGAGGCAGGAGGACAAGTGGGACTGGCCTGGGAGTGGCACAGCAGCAAAACAGGCTCCAGTGGTGTCCTTAGCTATGCTGAGTCACTTCCACTGTGAGGATCAAGTTACACTCTCTGGGCTGGAGCTGCTGAGACCTGGATCTGCCCATGCCTTTGTATTTAGGAGCAGACCTGGAGAAGGAAATGTGGTACCTTCATGGACCATTAGGTCTTGCACTGGATCTTCAGGGACCTAAGGCAGGACAGATTTCCTGAGAATGTTTAGGGGATATGAATGTTTAGGATCTATGGTTGAAGGGAAGACAATTGCAAGAGAAGGGAAGGAAGGGAAGACCCGGGGTAGAGGTTAGGGATTTAATTGGGGTCTGTATTAGTACTGGAAGTTAGCCTTATATCCTATCTGTCCCGTAGGTGATGGCTTATTATCTCAAATTAATTTAGGTTGTTTGTTCTTTTTTTTTTTTGGTATTGGGGATTGAACTCCGGGATATTCGACAACTGAGCCACATCCTCAGCCCTATTTTGTGTTTTTTAATGTAGAGCAGGGTCTCATTGATTTGCTTAGTGACTTGCCATTGCTGAGGCTGGCTTTGAACTTGTGATTCTCCTGTCTCAATCCCCTAAAATGCTGGGGTTACAGGCATGCAATACTGTGCCCAGCTTAGGTTGTTTGTTCTTTTTTTGGGGGGCTTCTGGGGATTGAACTCAGGGGTACTCGACCACTGAGCCACATCCCCAGCCCTATTTTGTGTTTTATGTAGAGACAGGGTCTCACTGAGTTGCTTAGCGCCTCGCCATTGCTGAGGCTGGCTTTGAACTTGCGATTCTCCTGTCTCAGCCTCCCTAAGTGCTGGGATTACAGGCTTCAGCCACCGCGCCTGGCAGGTTGTTTGTTCTTGAAGCAGTACTTCTTCAAAACATTAACAGGCAATAGCCATGGAGTTATACAAGGAAAATACAAAATGAAATTAATAAGAGTAAAAACATACCTATCTATGTATCTACCTATGTATCTATCTCTCTATCTATGTACCAGAGATTGAACTCAGGGATACTCAAACACTGCGTCCTATTTAGAGACAGAGTCTCACTGAATAGCTTAGCACCTTGCCTTTGCTGAGGCTGGCTTTGAACTTGAGAGTCTCCTTATCTCAGCCTCCCAAAGTGCTGGGATTACAGGTGTGCACCACTGCACCTGGCAAAAACATATTTAGTTGGCAAAAACATAGCTGTGTAATAGCTATCTTGAATTTTGGCTGTGTTATATTTTATATGTCCTATTTGAGATCACAGTGATCTTTTCAACAAAAATTAATCTTTTGAACACAACTTTAAATGAGCTGAAGTCTGGCTTAGTTTGGAGCCATTCTAATATGCAGTAAGGTGGGAGGCAGAGCCTTCTCTCAGGTAAAGTGGGGCTCTTCACAATAACACAATACAACATTACACCTGAAACTTGAATCAAAGACAGGATGAGAGAGCTTTTAATTTTCTTTCTGTGGTAAAAGTGGAAAAATGCTTCCATGTTTTATAATATCATCTTTAAACAGATTAGGCTTTTCTTAATACCTTCCAAAAATACATTGAAATTCTAATTCCAGTGTGAAGAGTAACACAAAATTGTATATATGACTTATTATTTTTTTTAAATATTTTTTTTGTAGTTGTAGATGGACACAATGCCTTTATTTTATTGCTTTGTACATGGTGCTGAGGATCAAACCCAGGGCCTCACGCATGCGAGGCAAGCACTCTACACCTGAGCTACAATCCCAGCCCCTATATATGACTTATTGACAACAGTTTATTTTATCCAGCTATAAAACATCAAATAATATGAATAAATATTAACCAAATTTATACAATTGGAGACTTTTGTTATATATAATTTTAGTTTGGACAATAGCAACTGGGCAAAATGCTGTCCTAAGTTTCACATTTAACTAAGTTGAAATTTTAAAGTACAATTTAGAATCCAGAGTGTATGCTAACAATAATCAAAGGTCTGCATGTATTAACAAAAATAAAAGGATAGCCTTAAATCTCTTATACATTTAGGAAACAGTGTTAATCATCAGAAATTGACTTAGTCAAAGCAAACAGATATGACAGGTCTTCAAATGACGGTGTGGCCCTTCTACATCAGACACAATGTGTAAGAGAGCACTTATTGGTTATCTTGCCAGTAAATATACATAAATTTTCATTTTATAAACTTTTAAAAATATATTTTTAGATGTTGATGAACATTTATTTCATTCATTTATTTATATGTGGTGCTAAGAATCGAGTTCAGTGCCTCACACATGCTAGGCAAGTGCTCTACCCCTGAACCACAACCCCAGCCCTCACTTTACAAACTTTTACATAAAGATGGAGTTTTCAGATGCATATGTATACCTAGTTGTACATATTTAGGGTGTCAACTATATTGTTATAACCTAAATAATAGCTGTCAGTTTAACCAGTTACAAAGTAATCATTTAAGACTTTAAAATATGTGTGAACCCTAATTCCTTTTGTTGCAAAACAGAATAAATATAAAGACAGCTGCTTTATTCTTAATAATCTAACACTTTATTCCTTCAAGCCCTTTTATATTCTTTTTTAAAAAATATCTTTATTTTATTTATTTATTTGTATGTGGTGCTGAGGATTGAACCCAGTGACACACGCGTGCAAGGCAAGCACTCTACCAACTGAGCCACAGCTCCAGCCCCCTTTTATATTCTTTTTAATGGTACAAAGCCAAGAGGAATGATAACAATGTACATGCATAAAGCTCACTGTTAAAAGTGCAAGGTCAGTTACAGAATACATCCCATACGGGGCTGGAGGAAGCTGGCAAGAAGCCGGGCCCGCCAGCAAGGAGCCAAGGTCAGAGGAGGAGAAATCTGGCCGGGCATATCAATTGGCAAGGAGCCGGGGCTAAGGGGAGAGAAGTCTCTGGGCACATCAGTTGGCAAGGGGCTGGGGCCAAGTCTTGGTGTTCCAAGACCAGAGAGAGCAGGGTGTTCCTGCCTGCTCAGACTTACAGCTCTCCCTATAACCATACTTACGTGACCAGGTCTCCTACACCTTTAATACTTAGTTTCCCCAAGTAATAAAACCTATTTTATTAACAGGCAACAGCCATGGAGTTATACAAGGAAAATACAAAATGCAAGAAAATTATATCAATAGATAAGAGCAGATCAATGTTTTAGATTTTGCTTCATATCAGTGCATTAAAGTTTAAGTAACTTTATCTGCCTGCTAATTATAGCCATTTTTATCACAAACACAAACTTTTTGAGATTTACCTTCCATAAACCTGCAACATACTTAGACATTCACAACTTTACATCCTTAGTTTTGTGCTCTCTCATCTCAGAATTTAGCCCAAGAATATTACTTTACCAGACAAAATACTTTCTCATCCAGAAACATTTCTTTTACATTCTAATTTTCCATACTAAAATATTTTTAATTATTACAGTAAAGCAGCAGGAGAGAACAAGGGAGGGGGGCACCCTAAAGTCATTTTCTGTGTTGCAACCAGGGGAAAAGCTAAAAAGGACACCCTTTATTTCCTTTTTCTTTTTAGTCTTAGGCCCCCCTATTGAGTATGTTGATTGCATTCCAACATAAGTTTCAGTAGAGCTAGGCGAGGGAAATTGCTGTCTTGGGCTTTTTACCTGCCTCCCCTCCTGCTGGTAATCAGGTCAGGATTGAATGTAGAAAATCATGAAACATTATTTCCCATTACTTTTTTTTTTGGTACTGAGGATTGAACTCAGGGGTACTCAATCACTGAGCCACATCCCTAGCCCTATTTTGTGTTTTATTTAGAGACAGGGTCTCACTGGGTTGCTTAGTGCCTTGCCATTTTTTTAGTTATACATGGATACAATACCTTTATTTTATTTATTTATTTTTATGTGGTGTCGAGGATCAAACAATGTGCCTTGCACATGCCAGGAAAGCACTCTACCACTGGGCCCCAACCCTAGCCCTCAATTTTGGAGAATTTATTGATCAAAGGTTTCATATCTGGGCCACTGGTGCAGATTAATTTGTATTGTGGCCAAATTTGAGTGCTGAGCCTAATAAAGAATTTAATTTTGAGATTAGTTTGGGAATAGAGGGTCTTAAAATTGGTATAGACAGCCCAGTGGGTGTCTCTGGGAACTGACTGGGTAATTTTCATCCTTGGAGAGGTTCGACTATGGAAGGTGACAACAGAGGGCAAGGCATCCTTCACACTCTTTATGCCACCAATGTGCCAGTCCTGGACTGGACTCTATCCCGACGAGGGGTTGGGGAAATGTCTTTCCCTCAACCCCAGTGGTAAGGGACATTGTCCCGGTTAGCCTAAGGGCAGAATCTCTGTGCAGCAGAGATGAAATGAATAACAAATGGGGTCTTACCATTTGTTATGAAGGGGTGAGAAGGCAAGACGGCCAGTGGTGGATATAGAAGCAAAATGGCAAGGGCCTTGATTCAGAGGTTTGTTGGGTGTGAAAGGGAAGGGAAGGCTGGAGGTGGGGGAGAAGTAGAAGTAGGCGTCCTTTAACATTAACAAAGGGTTTCGGACAAATCCCTTTACTGCATAAAGTCATGTGGCATAAAGTCACCCATGTTTAGCAGTATCCCTGAGGGCTGTTGGAGTCAGATTTTAGATTTAAAGCCTTCGTGCAACAGTAGGGAGTTGTTATAGCCAGATGCCTTCAATTGCTTTGAGTTCTTCCATTTAATGCATCAATTTTTTTGCAGCAAGTGGACAGCAGAGGGTGTGGAGGGCCTATGTTCTAGGGGGTGGGAAAATGCAGTTGTAAGGTAAAAAAAAGTCCTCCTCACACCCAGTTTTGCCTTCCCTTTTCTAAAGCCTATGGCAGTTTCTCACCCAAGTTAAACCCTTCCCACCCTAACCTTCAACTCCTAGAGGTGACCTCAGGGGCGTCACAACCACACCACCAATCCACAGTCCACAATGCCATTTAAAATGGGCCCTATAAAATCCCATGCTCCACACCTGCTTTTCCTTTTTTTCCTCCCCTGATGCCCACTTGTACTGATCTCCCTGAATAAAGATCTCCTGGTCACATGAGGTGTACTGTGTGTGGTCCTGCCATCACCCTTACAGCAGTCAGTTTAGGGATTCAGCTATAGCTGCATGAGCTGTGGCTGGGGGTTCCCCAAACTTCACAGATCCTTGGGAGTTCTGGACACCCAGTGGTTACTTTCCAGGTCCCATCAGTCATTTAACTTAACTGCAGGGGAAGGGGAAGGGTTGAGGAGATGGGGAAGGGTTAATTTCACCTTCCTCCTATGCCTGGTCAGAGAACCAACTGTTAGGACAAAGGACACATATGATGAATGTCAGAGAACCAACTGTTAGGACAAATGACACACACAATGAAGGTGGGAAATGGGCAGCAAACCTCCGATCAGCAGGCTTTTCTTTATTCAGTATTTAGCGGTGAAGTCAATTGGTGGAACCCTGGCTGGGCTCATTTTCAGGGCAAAAAATGGCGACAGGTGGAAGCAAGAGTCTGGGTTATATAGGCTTCATTTAGGGTGGGACAGGAAGGCAATTCCTGGGGTTTGTAGTATTGGGGTCCTGTGATTCATTAGGGTGGGACAGGATTGTGAATAGGGAATTTCCTGGGGCTTTTTGTATTGGTGTCATATGACCCATTAGGGTGGGGGATCAGGTGCTAGATCCTTTTGTGTTCCTCTGCTTTGCCTGAGGCCTGGGATTTTTTTTTTTTTTTGCACCAGGGATTGAACTCAGGGGCACTCGACCACTGAGCCACATCCTCAGCCCTATTTTGTGTTTTATGTAGAGACAGGGTCTCACTGAGTTGCTTAGTGCCTTGCCATTGCTGAGGCTGGCTTTGAACTCTCAATTTTCCTAACTCAGCCTCCCAAAGTGCTGGGATTACAGGCATGCAACACCGTGCCTGGCTTCCAATACTTAGATGCATGTATGGAAATAAAATTCATTTTCCCAACTTTGGCTATATTCAGAAAAGTGTGAAGATAATTGGCTTGAGAAGTCAAATAGTTATACAAGATTTGTTATAAAATCCAGCAGTCCCTGAGTCCTTCTCCCTCCATTCTCTAACTCCAGAAACAGTATTTAAACTAGGTTAGCTGTTGATTTTGGTATTTACCTTCAAAACTCCAACACACTTATAATGCTACTTATTAGGCATTATTTACTATGGGAGAGGAGGTTTTTGTTAGGTCAGAGGCAGACGCGGAAAACGGCCACTCGAGCCACACCCAAGCCATCCGCCCCACTCTCACCGTGCCTGTCAGCCGCTTCGCTGGATCCGGCCACACGCAGCCCTGCCGGAGCGCCCAGCCCCTGGGGGCACTTTCTGAAAGCTCCTCGCTCTCCTTCCCGCTCTGCAAGGCGCTGCCACAGCCGGGAGCAGCGAGCCTGCACAGGGCATGCCCACACAGCCACCGTCAGTCGCAAGCGCCCAATGCAGTACTCATGCGCTGAACACGCCAACATGGCAGCCCCCAGTAAGCTCTGACATGAAAGCTGCCATGACTCCTGGCTCATCCCGGAAGGAATCTGACCTCATCAGCCTCACCTAACCAATCTCAGAGGACACTGGACTCTAGACCAACACCTCTTCCTGCCCCAGGCCCTTCCCTTCCTGCCTCAAGCCTTCCTTTTCCGGACGAGGGGACCCTTTAAATTCTGTATGCCACGAGGCTCCAGCGCCATTTCAGCCTGCTCAAGCCTGGTGACCAGGAGAGTGTGGCCTGGGAGTGTTCCTCCCAGAATAAAGCCTGTTCCAGTCCTGTTTTACTTCCATCTGGTCGTTTGGCTTTACAAATTGGTGCCAAAACCCAGGAGAGTTTTTGAACCTCTCCCTGCACTGGGGTAGAGGCAGACTCTTCGAACCAGACCGGGAGCCGCTCTCTGCCCTCCGGATTGACAAAAGTGAGGTATGCTTCCCTCAACCCGTTTCCCCTGTCTCCTCAGCTTCATTCCCGTCCGCATCAGGGGTCTACCTGTAAGTCACACGTGTGCATAGACCCCTGTCCGAGGCCACGGGAATTGGAGAGACGTCTTCAGTCCTTGTGAGCCATCCGATTCCATTTGAGCCCCGAGGAGTTTACAAGGATGCTTGAGCCCTGTTTTCTGGTGGACTTGAACGGATTTTAGGATGCCTTTTTCTGTTCTCACCCACTTCTGAGAACACTGAGGAACCATGGGAAACACTAGCTCTTCTCCAGACCCTACAACTCCTTTGTTTGGGCTGTCTGTATTGCAATTTTGAGGAGCTAGGATTTGCTGAGGACCTATGCCATGAGTGTCTGGTCCTTTTTTTCACTGAAGTCTGGCCTCTGTATGGCTTAGACAACGGATCAAAATGGCCTCCAGAGGGAACTTTTGATTTTCAAATCCTCACTGATTTGGCTAATTTTTGTCACCGGACAAGGAGATGGACAGACCCTCCTTATGTTCAGGCTTTTTGGGAAGTACACTCTCGTCCCAACCTTTATTCCACCTGTTCTGTCCTTCAAGTTATCCTTGCTGGAGAAAATCCCACACCCACTTCCCAATGTTTTTACCTATCTTCTTCCTCTTTCACTGATCCACCTGAGCTGCTCTCCGCCCCACCTGTCCGCCATCCCCCTCCTCCTGTAACCACAGCTCTTGCCCCTCCTCTTGTAGCCACAGCTCCTGCCCCTCCTCCTGGGAACCCACCCCCTCCAATGGATCCCTTCACTCACCCACTCCCCTCTTCCCCTGTTAGCGCTCACACCTGTTCCTACCAGGCTCCCTTGTCAGCTGACCCTAAGCTCCTCTGTCCCCTCAGGGAAGTGGCAGGTGCTGAGGGAATTATTCAAGTTCATGCTCCATTTTCACTTTAGGACCTCTCCCAGATTCAAGAGCACCTTGAGTCCTTCTCTGCTGACTGTTCTACTTACATTAAGGGATTCCGCTCTCTCTCTCAGACTTAGTCTTACCTGGCATGATGTCTATGTTATTCTCTCTGCCACTCTTACCCCTGATGAACGCTCTTGCATCCAGCAGGCTGCTCAGGACCATGCTGATCAAGTTCGTTTAATAGACATAACTCTTCCTACAGGTGAAGCTGCTATTCCCCTAACTGAACCCAACTGGAACTATTAGGATGGCCAGCAGGGGCGCCGTCACTGCACCTGCATGATTCAATATCTAATAGCAGGCATGCAGGCAGTGTCTAATAAAGTGGTTAATTTTGACAAGCTCAGAGAAATCACCCAGAATCCCAATGAAAATCCAGCTCTATTTCTCAACCGCCTTACAGAGGCTCTTACCAAATATACTAAGCTGGATCCTGAGTCTCCCTCTGGGACTACAGTGCTAGCGACCCATTTCATCACCCAATCGGCCCATGACATTAGAAAAAAGCTCAAACGAGCTGAGGAGGGCCCACAAACCCCTATCCGGGACCTGGTAAAAATGGCCTTTAAAGTCTATAATGCCTGAGAGGAGTCAGCTGAATTAGCCAGGCAGGCCCAATTACAGAAAAAGGTAACACTCCAAATCCAAACCTTGGCAGCAGCCCTGAGGCCTACAGCTCCAACAAGAGCTTTAAGGGGGAACCCACGATCCCCTCCACCGGGGGCTTGCTTCAAATGTGGACACGAGGGTCACTGGGCCCGCCAGTGCCCAAACCCACGGTCCCCTCCTGGGCTGTGCCCCACCTGTGAGCAGACAGGACATTGGAAAAGTGACTGTCCCTTGGCTGGCCCTTCCTCGGCACCTCTACGTGGGGGCATAACCAACCAGGCAGCGCTCTCTCCTGAACTGTTGGGGTTCGCAGAAGACTGAAGCAGCCCAGACTTGGAGACCCCCATCACCCTCGCCGAGCCCAGGGTAATGCTCCAGGTAGCAGGTAAGCTCATAACTTTTCTTGTGGACACGGGGGCTACCTATTCTGTTTTGCCTGCCCACTCTGGGCCTTTGTTTCCTTCCCAGGTCTCAGTTATGGGGATTGATGGCCAACCCTCCTCCCCAAATGAAACTGCTAGGCTGGCCTGTGCCCTGGAGGGACACCCTTTTACACACTCCTTTCTGGTTATTCCATCCTGTCCAATTCCTCTACTAGGCAGACATTCTCCAATTATTAGGGGCCACTCTCCAATTGCATCCCAAAAATGCCACTGCCCAGTTTCTCTTACATCTAATCTGTACTCTTTCTAATGGCCTGACAGCACCCACTACACCATTACCCCCAGACTTAGTTGATCCCCAAGTCTGGGACACCTCCAAGCCAGTCATAGCCTCTCACCACAAGCCAGCCCATATTCAGTTAATGCCGCACACTAAATATCCTTCGCGTCCCCAATTTCCCATCTCCAAAACCCACAGGGAGGGACTTAAACCCATCATAGACAGACTACTTGCTCAGGGACTCCTCATCCTCATCCCTACTGACTCTCCATGCAACACTCCCATATTGCCAGTACGTAAGTCCTCAGGAGCCTATTGCTTGGTTCAGGACCTCCGCCTAATTAATGGTGCAGTTATTCCCATCCACCCAGTGGTCCCCAACCCTTACACTCTCCTCTCTCATATCCCCCCATCAGATGCTAATCATTCCTGTCCACAGACGTTGGAGGCCCTGCAATTGCCTCGCGAGGACCTCCTTGACTATCCGCTCTCCACACCTGACTTAACCCTTTTTTTGGATGGCAGCTCCACAATGGGTCGTGATGGACGCCGCAGAGCTGCATATGCAGTAGTCACCGCTGCCTCAGTCTTAGAAGCCAGCTGCCTTCCTGAAGGAACCACCTCGCAAAAGGCTGAACTTTTTGCACTCATCAGAGCTCTCATCCTATCCAAAGATAAGCAATTTAACATTTACAGACTCCAAATATGCTTTCCTAATTGCTCATTCTCATGCAGTTACTTGGAAGGAGCGTGGATTCTTGACCACAAAAGGGTCACCAGTGGTCAATGCTTCTCTAATTTCCAAACTCTTAGAGGCACTACAACTGCCCTCATGAGTGGCTATCATACACTGCAGAGGACATCAGAGTTCTTCTGACCCCATAGCTATGGGCAACAAGGCAGATTCTATAGCACGAGGATTAACAGCCAAATCCTCTACAGCACCTATCCTATTTCTGTTCACCGCTACTAAACCCAATTATACCCCACAGGAACAACAGGACCTGATAACCCAAGGTGGTCATCTCGGGGAAGATGGCTGGATCTTCCTGGGGGATCGGATTGCCCTCCCCAAACAGCAAGCTTACGGTTTATTGATGGACATTCATAACTCTCTTCATATTGGCCCCAAACCCCTTTTTCAGTTTTTACAACCTCTCTTCTACTTCCCAGGAATGAGAACTACTCTCCAGCAGGTCCACTCCGCTTGTTCCATCTGCTCTACTGTGTCCCCACAAGGAGGCATCAAACCCAAACTCCCTACGCACCAGATGAGAGGTCACCAACCGGGTGAAGACTGGCAGATTGACTTCACTCATATGCCTAGGCACAAAAAGCTTCGCTACCTATACTCACTATGGTTGATACTTTTTCAGGTTGGATAGAAGCCTTCCCTACCTCCAGGGAAACTACTGACACTGTTGCCTCCATCCTTGTTGAGCAGATTATTCCCAGGTTTGGACTTCCCATCTCCATCCAGTCAGACAACAACGGTCCGGCCTTCACTTCTCAGATTGTTCAACTAGTCTCCAGAGACCTCAACATCACTTGGAAACTCCACATCCCCTACCGACCCCAATCCTCGGGTAAGGTCGAAAGGGCCCATGGCATCCTCAAGGATCACCTCACTAAACTGGCCATTGAACTCAGGCTCTCCTGGCCCAATCTCCTGCCATTGGCCCTCACTCGAATTAGGGCAGCTCCTAGATTCCCCTCTGGCCTTAGCCCTTTTGAGTTGCTCTATGGACACTCTTTCCTAATCAACCAAAATTTCCCAACCACTCCCTCTCCCCTTGTGTCCTACCTGCCACATCTCACCCTCTTACACAAGCTTTTAAGGGAACATGCAGACCGCTGCCTTCCTGCACCATCTAAAGCCTCAAACCCAGAACATCTGCAGACCAACTCAGATCCTCTTCAACCAGGTGACACAGTCTTACTTTGAGAGCTGCATCCTCAATCGTTGGAGCCCCGCTGGACGGGACCCCATACAGTCATACTTACCACGCCAACAGCAGCCAAGCTTCTAGGCCACACCCCATGGTACCATGTCTCTCGCCTCAAAAAGGCACCTACCCCCAATGCCCAGCCTTGGACTTCCACCATGCTGGGGCCTGCCAAATTCAAAGTTTCTTGACAACCCTCCTCTGCTAATCAGTACTCTCTCCCAAACCTCTGTTCCTACCCCCAGGTGGCACGTCTGCATTCAAGCAGCATGACTGACAGATGCTTCCACCCCTGCATCTGCCTCCCTGCCTGACCAACACCCAAGCCACCTCCCCCCTCTCGATGCCCCCAATCCCGCACCAAGCAGTCAGACTGAATCTACTGTCCTATATCATCAACCTGGGACAGGTTACCTTAGCAACAGTTTGGAGCAGGGGCAGGTTATCTTGATAAGGGTGGAGGAAGGGCTCTGAAGGAATTAACATTTCAATCCCTTCATTCTCTGGATCCCACACTTGCCTATCTACCTGTCTAATTCTAGCTTTATCGCCATGCCTGGCTAAATAATTTTGATTAAACCAGTGCTCTAGATTTATATTATTATAACTATGTAAATGTTTTTATTTTATTATGAAGTCATGTAATATGTTCTGATTTATTTCCTCTTTTTGTGTAACTTTTTGTTTTCTCTATAGTTAATAATTGCCTTTTTTTCCTGGTTGCTTAGTTAAAGTCATCACTAATGCTGTCATCAACCTCTCTGCCAACCATCTAAATCTTCTCTCCATGTCCAGACACATCAGGTCTTTGAACTTCTGAGGCCCTACCCTTCAATTCTGGGTATGAAATTTTGAAGCTGCCTGAACTCAGGGTTCAGGGGAATTCATCGATTACAGCAAAAGCTGTACCCTCTGAACTGACTGCAGTCAAGTAAACGTGCTTCCTGTTTCCTATCTAGTGTCTTGCCTTGTCTGTCCCTACAACACTGGTGCAAAAACCACACCTACTTATTCTTCAAGCCACAGTGGGCTGTTGCTACATTCCCATGCCTCTGCAACTGCCTTTCTCAAGGTCCTTTTTGTGTGGACAAATACAATGAACACTTTTTTGTTCTTATCAGCAGCATCTCAAAGTAATTTTCTCA
The DNA here is from genome assembly GCA_028644305.1 of Xerus rutilus. Taxonomy (NCBI): domain Eukaryota; kingdom Metazoa; phylum Chordata; class Mammalia; order Rodentia; family Sciuridae; genus Xerus; species Xerus rutilus. The sequence continues at coordinate 14,791,315 of CM053415.1, read as the reverse complement.
CTCTTGTTTTTCATCTCTCTGTTTAGGTTCTCTTCCTGGACAAAGTACAAGTAGTTTATTCTGAGGGTGGGAGTAGTGGTCCAGGGACCAATGGTAGAGAAACAGGGAAGAGAAAGCAACCAATAAAGGGCACTTTTACATATTTATTATTTTTGGGTACAGGGGATTAAACCTAGGAGCACTCTACCACTGACCCATATCCACAGCTATTTTAATTTATTTTATTTTGAGACAGGGTCTCACTAAATTGTTGAGGCTGGCCTCCAGCATGGGATCCACCTGTCTTGGCCTCCTGAGTTTCTGGGATTATAGATGTACACTACCATGCCTGGTTCAAAGGGCACCTTACTAAGTCACCTACCTCAGAGGGGTGGTTGGACCTTAATCCATTGAGGAAACCAGGAAAAGATAAAAAACACCTCAGAATTATCCCACATAAGATGTGTGGGAGCTGAGGTATTTATATACCAATTTCTGAATATGATTGAGAGCTAATTTGGTGGTGCCATGGTCTGGGTGTTAATTCCTCTGCACTGTTGGCTCAATGGGATGTGGGCATTGAAGATATCTAGAAGTTGACAGGTAGGATCTGAGGTGTGTTAGGATCTAAGGCATTGAGGACAGAAAGCTAATGGTGTCTACTATAGTCCTCAGGTAAAATATAAGATCCGTGAGGGTAGGGACCTTGTGTGTTTTATTTACTTCTAGTGCCTGGCATATAGTAATTGCTTAGATATTATTTTAATTGATAAATGAGTGAGGAATTCACTAATTTCATTGTAAAGATCTGGCAAGTGACTAAATAAATGATTGTAGAAGATACTGGGGAAGCTAAACACTTAAGATAAGGGAGCCTCACTTTCTTGTGAAATAGAGGAAGTAGGGAGAAATTTTATAGTAGTAAAGAAGAACTTGACAACAGTTCAGTTCAAGCCTAATTGTGAAATTTGAGTGACATGAAATGAAATCACTGGATCCTTAAATATGCCACTGAGTTACTGAATCATGCTGTTCTGGAGTCTCCTAGTCCTGTTGGCTGAATATTTTGAAATATGGGCTTGATGTGGTGGTGCATGTCTGTAATTCTAGTGGCTTGGGATGCTGAGGCAGGAGGATCTCATGTTTGGGGCCAGCCTCAGGAGCTTAATGAGGCCCCGTCTCAAAATAAAAAATAAAAAGTGCTGTGGATGTGGCTTAGTGGTAAAGTGCCCCTGAGTTCAATCACCTGACACCAAAAAACAAAAAAACCCAACAAAACAAACAAACTGGTATGCTATTAAATTATACTATTTAATATATTATTTATTATACTATACTATGATGTTATTGTCACAAGTGGCATACATAATAATTACTTGGAGGCATTGTCTTTAAATTCAAGTGTATGTTTAACTACAACAATCATCAAATATAATTACTTAATACAAAAAGTGTTGGGTGTGCTGGAGCACCCCAACTGGCATTTGATGCACACTAATTAAACACTATAGGTAAGTTACACTTTCCTAGGGACACTAAACACTACCTGCAATTCACACAATCCTAGGCAACTAAACTTTACAATTAATTCACACAATTCTAGGGCAACCATGAGCCCCAAAGTACCTCTGATGCCAGGTGACTTTTCTTAGCCAAAGAGCAGACGTTGTCCTTGTCTGGTGGTTCACTTCAGCTGATGGCTGGATGTCAGGGAATGGTGGAGCTGATCCAGGGACAGACAGGAAGGTGGCTGGTTTTACTGATGTCCTCGGAGTAAGTCCAAAAATGTGGCAGGACAAGCAGTTTAAAAGTAGTTCCAAGTTGGTGATGTGGGCTGGTGATTGGTTACATCCAGTAAAAGCCAATGTCCATTGGTTATGTTCAGTGAAATAGTATGATTCCAACTGGGCCTTTCTTTGTGTATGTGCATGGGCTGAGCTCCCTATCAATTGTACCAGTAGGCCTGTTGTTAGGTGGCCCTTACTGCCCCTTATTGATCGCATGGGCTGAGCTCCCTATCAACTGTAGGCCTATGGTTAGGTGTCCCTTAGAGCCCCCATCAATTGCAAGCAGGCATGACTAAGCAAGTCAATGGCTGCTGTTCCTTATGCCAGCAACCCAGTGAGTCTCTGGCATGTCCAGGCATGTCCATGGCATATGCTCCTTACAGTTATACTGTATTATTTGGTTTATGTTCTTAATATTTTCAGTTTTTGAGAATTAGGCTGTCTTAGTTCTATTTTCTTTCCATATTTTCTGTTTTTACCTTAATGTACCATGGTCAGAGAACATGGTGTGTTTGATTTCTGCCCTTCTGTAGTGTAAAATTGGAATGTTTTGTAAAATACCCTTTAGTGGTGATTCTGAAAGAACTATTTCTGAAAGTTAGTCTTCAACATATGTCTATTAATGTTACCTTATTAGTGTTGTTCAGATAAACCAGTTAATTGACTTATCTATAACTAGTTCTGAATTTTCCCTCACTTTTCTACTTTGGAAATCTTTCCTAAATGTACCTCTACCTCTTCCATTCTAACTAGACATAATTCTAACCTTTTCAGAAATTTGTTTATTTCTAGACTTACCTCTGAGAACTTTCTGTTCTCTAATCCAAAAATAACTTTCACCGTCAAGATTCTGGCAAAAGATCTCCAAGCCTTGGCTTTCCTAGCCTCAGCAGTGGCAGGGCCTTTACTAAGCTACACTTCCTCTTGCTGTGTGAGCAGGAAGTGTCTGAAACCCGATGTTCTTCCTTTCCAGATGCTGCAGAGAGCTAGTCTCTTTTTTTCCCATCATGGCCCTTCCATTCAGCCTTGGCCCACATTATTGATCCTGTTCTTTGTGGCAACAGTTTTTATATTTTCCTGAGGACAAATTTTTTGAGGACAAAAGATAGTCTGAAACCAGCCATTACAGCTTACTTGGATTTCATTGGCATTTTTAGGATGAAGGAAAGGAATTTTCAGTGTAAACTCAAGAACTAGGAGCTGGAACAGTCCTACAGTGAGATCTTCAGCTTGTTTGCCTGCTTGCTTTCTCCCTTTCTCCTGTCCTTTTCCCGCTCCTTCTTCCCTCCCTCCATTCTTATGGAGAAAAAAACAAGTTATGTAAGAAAGGGAAAGAAATCAGAATTTATTTCTTGTCTCCACCATGAAAAGATTTATGTAGTTATATTTCTGTCAAGCCAGAACATTGATTTAATCCAAAATAAATTCTGGTTCAATCCCTAGTAACAAATTCCTCCCCCCCCCACCCCGAAACAAACAAACAAGCTAACAAACAAAATGAAGTCCCTAAACCTTCTTTGGAGGGATCTTTCATACCTGCAGCCTTGCCCCAAACTCCAAGGCCTAAAGCCCTGGATAGGAAGGCCCAGAAGCTGATAGTGATTGAAATGATGCAGGATCAGGTCAAGGAGGCCTAAGGGTCATAGTTACTTTGTCAAACTGTACACGATGTTTCATCCAGGTATTCAGAGTAATAATAACAATGGTGTAGAAGATAGCTTTATGTCTCTCAGAGTCTATTTCATTCCTTTATAACAAATCTCCCATTTTATTTTCATTCTTTAAGTTTGTTCTTTTTAGATATACATGACAGTAGAGTCATGCCTATTATGTATTATACATTATATATTATATTATATTTATATAAAATACCTGTATTTTAGTACCTGCTTGTCATTGACAGAGGGACATTGAACTATTGGGTGAATATAAGTGAGTCAGATTATAAAGAAGAAAAGAGGACAGTGGCAAAAGAGGTTAGTAAACTATGGGTTTTGACCTGGGACCTTTGTAATCAGCACAAAAACAGGAAGGGGGTTTTTGCTGTATTTTTGCTTCTAACTTTTTGTCTCTCATGCCCTGGCATTGAAAGGACTGACCTGCTTTGCAGGGTACTGTGCAGTGCCTTTTATCCAACCATGTTGAATAAGTGTTTGTATTTATCAGTAATTGCTCTTTTTTTTTAAAATATTTTTTTAGTTGTAGATGGACACAGTATCTTTATTTGTTTTTATGTGGTGCTGAGGATTGAACCCAGTGCCTCACGCATGCTAGGCAAGCATTCTACCACTGAGCCACAATCCCAGCCCATCAGTAATTGCTCTTTTCAAATATTTTAAAGTATTTTTTGACATGAAAATATTTGTTAGACATATGCCAACCTAGGAACTGTGTCCATCTTATATCCAGTAACTTTGTTGCCAGCAGATGATAATGTGCCAATACAGCAGGACTGCTCAGAGACCGTGGATATTGTTCATTCTAGTAGGTTGGATTTGCTTGATCAGCCTCTAACAGAGCCAGACTGGGACCTCTTCACTGACGGGCACAGCCTCATGGACAATGGCAAGTGAACAACTGAATATGTTGCAGTCAGGGAGCAACAAGTACAAGAAACCAAAGTTCTACTGCTGGAAACCTTACTTCAGAAAGCTGAACTAATTGCTCTGATAAGAGCTCTCAGACTTTCCAAAGGAAAGAAGGTAAGCATTTAACGGACTCAAGGTATGCTTTCATGAGATATGTACATGTGGAGCTATCTGGAGAGAAAGAGGGCTCCTCACAGCTAAGAACAAGGATATTAAACATGCCCTTAGGGGCTGGGATTGTAGCTCAGTGGTAAAGCGCTTGCCTTGCATGCGTGAGGCACTGGGTTCGATCCTCAGCACCACATAAAAATAAATAAATAAAGATATTGTGTCCAGCCGGGCGCGGTGGCTCAAGCCTGTAATCCCAGCACTTAGGGAGGCTGAGACAGGAGAATCGCGAGTTCAAAGCCAGCCTCAGCAACGGCGAGGCGCTAAGCAACTCAGTGAGACCCTGTCTCTACATAAAACACAAAATAGGGCTGGGGATGTGGCTCAGTGGTCGAGTACCCCTGAGTTCAATTCCCATACCAAAAAAAAAAAAGATATTGTGTCCATCTACAACTAAAAAAATTTAAAAAAATGCCCTTAAAATACTGGAATTAATATAGGCTGTGACCAAACCAAAGCAGAGAGCAATCATGCATGTCCCCTCCATACTTACGTGGCCTGGAGAAATCAGGCTGCTGATAGGGAAGCCAAAAGGACCACAAAGAGTAAACTGTTTATTTGGGTCCTAATACCTCAGCTTGAATCAGAAAAATACAAATCAGACAAATCCTTTTTGTACTGAGGGGGATGAGAAAGAGGTCAGTGAATGGAGATGAAATTCCCATGAGCTCATCCTCCTGCCTGAAGCACTGGTTTGACCTTGATTAAACACCTACAGGAAAGTACTGGATATGGAAAGAATGCCTTGGCAAATTTCATCAAGCCCCACTCATGAGGGCCACACCTCCAACAGACTATACAGTAGGTGACTCAAAACTGTGTCTTATGTGTCTGAAACCATATGAAGACCGGAAGGCAGCCTACCGTAAAAGGAAAACAATATCTATAAAAATGCAGATATTTGATGATTGACAAACAAATTTTACCCAAATGCCCTGTGCCACAGGAAAATTCAGATATTTGATTATACTGGTGGATATCTTCTTTGGTATTCCATCAGAACAGGAAAAGCTTCAAAAAACAAACAAACTAATTAAAGCCCCTTTGAAGGAGCTGATTCCAAGATATAGGCTCCCTTCCTTCATGCAAGGTGACAATGGGCCATCTTTCATTGCAAAATTCCCAACAAGTGAGCAAGACATAGGATATCTGATGAAGTTACACATGTCCTGGAGACCCCAAGTCTATAGGGAAAACAGAAAAGATAAATCATACCTTAAAAAAGATGGTGGCTGGGCTGGGGTTGTGCCTCAGGGGTAGAACACTTGCCTCACACATGTGAAGCACTGGTTTCAATCTTTAGCATGACATAAAGACAAATAAACAAAATAGAAGTATGCTGTCCATGCACAACTAAAAAGAAAAAAAAAGATTGTGGTTAAATTATGCCACAAAACCCACCTGCAGTGGTGTTGCCAATTGCTCTCTTCAATAAGAGTATCTGCTAGAAGCAGGTTTAAATTAAGTCCAGACAGAAATAGTGTATGGGAGACCCTTCCTTGAATGCACTGGGGACAAGGACCAAGCTTTTGGTATCACTTTGACTGATACCTCTATAGGCTGCTTGATCTCACATTGCTTTGCAGGGCACAGATGTTTCAGACAACAATCATGTGACCTCCCTGTGTGGTATGGAAAGAACAAAATTCATAACTGATTTTGATCCTTTGAGTCTACCAACTTGGAACAGAAATTGTGAGAATAGCTATAATCTCTGCAGAGTTGATTGTTGATAGGTATAGAGATTTGTCCCAAATTTCTAAAAGAAAGAAGGGGCATGGTGTGAAGATCTGTGGGGGCTCAGGGGGGCTCAGGCATGTTCATTGTGTGTGGGCTGAACAGAAGTTGGAAAGCACCCTCCCATCTCTTCACCTCTGTTTCAGAAGCTGAGTGGCTTCCTCCTGATCTCTCTGATCTTTTCTGTGAATAGATTACATTCCCTTCCTGGTACCTCTGTTTTTTCATAACTTGGTTTGTCCTGGGTATCACTTCCACACTCTAGGCAGGAAGTTCAGGGAGGGGAGAAGTCGGCTTCTCTGTCCATTTGCACTCTCCCGGCAGCCCTTGCAGACTTTTCTTTATGTCTCATTGGTCAGAATGTGGCCATGTGGCTACTCTCAGCTGCAAGTCTGGCTGAGAAGCCTGTAGGTAGCTTTTCCAGTCTGTTGGAGAGAGGTTTGGAGTTAATTAATTAAGGTATCTGGCCTAGGAAGTGGAAATCATGTCAACCTGCCATGGTAGTTGAGATGAAACTTATGAAATGATTCAAAACTATAACAACACACTCTGTAAGTGTTGGCTTAAAAATAAAATGCATGCTGTACGACCCATTTGGAAAGTCATTTGGCAGTAAGTATGGAAGGTCCCATGGGTGCATTTAATTTGCCCCTAGTGATTTAATTTTTTTTGTGGTTCTGGAGATTAAACTCAGGGGTCCTTAACCACTAAGCCACATCTTGCAGCCCTTTTTGTTTTTTGAGACAAGGTCTTGCTAAGTTGCTTAGGGCCTTGCTAGGTTGCTGAGGCTGACTTTAAACTTGTAATCCTCCTGCCATGCTGCTGGGACTACAGCAAATGGCCAACATACCTGCTCCAGTCATTTAATTTAAAAATAATATTTGGAGGAAAAATTCCAAAGAAGCCAAACATTATAATGTAGAAAATCATTTAATGCAGCATTGACTAAAATAGTAAAATGCTACAAATTCTCAAGGAAATATTTTATACCCATTAAAATTATAATTATGACTCTTATAAAAGCTACATGAGATATGTTTGTGTTGAAATGTTATATGGCAAAACCATGGTACAGAATTAAGCCTACCCCATCATGATATGGTAGTGAAACTGTGTATTTGGTTTTGCCCATTCTTTAAAATATTGAAGAATCATCATACTGTTTGTAGTCAATACAACTGAGAGAAAAATATAATTACAATGGCTTCTTAGGTCTGGCTCAACCTCTCAGAGGTTGAACAGGGTTAGGTATCTTAGGACATATCTGACACATTCTTTGGAAATGACTTGTCCTGTGGAGTTGGGAAGAGACTGTTGCCCTTTGATATTTGTATTCATCCTTTTGCCTCTAGAAGGAAACGGACATACATAAAATCTCTGGTTCTTATTCCCCAAATAGGGCAGCTTCCTTCCTGTACTACTAATGGAATCAGTTTTATCCCCCTGCCTTGTTCAGGTCAGGCCCCGAACTACTTCTGCTTTCAAGTGTTTGAAGCAGGAGGAACTGTTTTAAGGATGGTGAAATGCCTTCTTTGTCCCCAAAGTGACCTCTAGCCAACCCCGTTCTTAGTGTGACCTTAGGGAAGCACCTGAAATTTCCACAAAACCTGTGGTAGAACTATTTCTTTGACTCACTTGACATTTGGTTCCCTGACTGGACAATTGCTTCCTCCTGAGCAAATGGCAACTTTGAGCCAATATATATTTCCTTTATGTGTTTTTGAGGCTATGCTAGCCATACATGTACATGAATTCAAGAATTAGTAGAATAATTATAGCTAATGTGGACTGAGCATTCATTACATGTATATTGACATCTATTATATCATTTGATTTTGACAACAATCCCAAGATATTCATGATATTACTACCCTCATTTACCAGATGAAGAAAATAAGGTTCAGAGAGTAAATTACTCAAGGTCATGTGCTTACAGAGCTGGGATTGTTTTTTTTTTTGGGGGGGGGTACCAGTGATTGAACTCAGAAGCACTCAACCCCCTGACCCACATCCCCAGCCCTATTTTGTATTTTATTTAGAGACAGGGTCTCACTGAGATGCTTAGTGCCTCGCTTTTGGTGAGGCTGGCTTTGAACTTGAGATCCTCCTGCCTCAGCCTCCTGAGCTGCTAGAAGTACAGGTGTGTGCCACAGAGTTATGATTTTAACCCTATATTTGTCCTCATGCCCCTAAAGGCTTAACCAGATGGTTGAGGGTGAATGAGGTGGTTCTACTTTTAATTGTTAGTGACCATTCTGTGTCAATGGAAAACCAATATGTTATTAATAGATAAACAATGTAGCTTGAGGGAAGAGGCAAATAGCTCTATGTTAACATCCCTCCCTCCCCTGATGAATGTTTCCCTGAGACTAATTGCAGATAAAGGAAGAGTGCCCCGCCGGGCCGGAGACACTTGGTCTGCAGCTCGCAGGACCTTGACTGCTGAGCCCGAATTCCTGGGCACTAAAACTGCTCACTTTGTTGATTTATGGAACTAGCCCCAAATTCCTAAGTGCCCGAGAGAACCGGCACGTCTCCACTATACCACTCCACAAAATAAACATATAAAAACCCAGTCCCTTTCTTTGTTCAGTGGCTCATTTTCCACCAGGAAATTGGGTCCACCACCACCTTTGCAGATGAATCCTGTTCCTGAATAAAAGCCTGAAATGACTTGCAGGGTTTGCTGCCACTTTGGTCTTTTTGCCCTTATAGTTGTTATTAGTGTTTCCCAGAACCTTCTCCAGAGAGAACATCCTGTGTGGCAAGTTCTTTTGAATGTGGTGGTTCATGTAAATTGGAGGAGTTTATATAGAGATAATTTTTCTGGGTGGACAAGGGAAAAAGATTTGGAAAAATGAGTCTTGGAGATTTTGCTGGGAAAAGAGAAGCCATGATCCTGGGAGCCACATGGGGGCAATGGGAGATGAAGGAGACTGTGATACCTTCATCGCCTTGAGAGCAAATCTAAAAAAATTTGAGATAAGAAACATGGAAAGATGTTCTTTGAAGTTGAGTATAGAGAGTCATGTGATGTCGAACTCACTTATTTGAAGTAGAGGGAGGGAGTGAGCCAGATACCTGGGGGAAGAATAGTCCAGTCAGAAGCAATAGCCAGTGTGATTGGCCTTGTAATGGAGGTGTGTTTGGCATATCTGAAGAAGAGCAAGGCTAGTAGAAGGAGAAAGGGATAGAGAAAAGGAAATGCGTGCAGAGTGGTAAGGGCGGAGGCATGGGATGGCAGACCACATATGTACTTGTAGGTTTTATTATTATTATTTTTTTATTTTTTTATTTTTTTTACTTGTAGGTTTTAGAAAGGACTGGCTTTTTTTGGTAGCAGGGATTGAATCCAGGGGAGCTTAGCCACTGAGCAACATCCCCAGCCCTTGTATTCTTTTGTTTTGAGACAGAGTCTTGTGAAGTTGCTTAGGGCCTTGCTTAGTTGCTGAGGCTGACCTTGAACATGGAATCCTCCTGCCTCAGCTTCTTGAGCAACTACGATTATAGGCATGTACCACCATGCCTAACAGGACTGGCTTTTACTTCTAGTGAGTTGAGAAGACTTTGCAAGGTGTTGAGAAAAAGAGAAAAATGAGATGGCTTGTATTTTAGAGGATTCCTCTGCTTGTTGAATTGAAAACTGACTTTGAAGGGAGGCACTGGGGCACAGAAAGAAGCTTCTGTAATATTCTGGGCAGGACGAGGATGGATTCCATGATTTTCATAATAGGGGTGTGAGTGAGAAGTGCCTTGGGAGTTTCTGATGACTTTGGCCTGTAACCGGTAGGATGCTGAATAGAATGAATGTAGGGAATCGGCAGCCTAGGGACCTTGTGTGCATCTGACGCAGTCTACATGAGCCAAGGCTTAGATCATAGATAATCTCAGTCATGGAGAAACATTTTGTGATCCCCTCTGAACAGAGGGTAGGAGGCCTGTCACTGACTGCTCTGGGGTATTCTCCCACTCATCTTCCTACCTCCATTAGGAGGGAGGCAGGAAGAAATTTCTAATCATTTCTCAAGTTTGACAAAGCATGAGGTTTTTTGCCTTGTCCTCCCTGACAACAGAGCTATAGGTGAAAGCTGCTTAAGCTGTGTCAAGAATATAGTCCTCCTCCCTCCCTTTTTTACCCCTAGTATCCTTTTTTTTTTGATGTGTAGAACAAAAACCATAAGGAACTTTGGCTACTCTTATTTTTGCTGTCTACGTAAGTTATAAACTTTTGGAACCTAAGAATGGCCCATTGCATCTTTTTTTTTGACTTCAAGAAAAACACATTTAATATATTCTAAGGGTTTTGTGAAGGTTGCTGCAAAACAGAATTTGAAGTAAATAATTATAAAATGCAAAAATAAAAAAACAGATTTCCCCCCCAAATTCCTGGTTTAATAAGGACTTGTTTATTTGAGAAAAAGATCCCAAACATCAGGCTGTTCACAAAAATAGCCCACAGTATCAACCTTAGAAAACTAAAGACTATTACACTAATTATTCTTCTAGAGGAGGCATTTAACATGCCAACTCTCATTCACAAAAATACATTGTTACGTTTGTGTTTAACAGCCCCATGCAGGACTATTATGTGGGGGATAAGACACATACCTCTAACTCAAAGCTGCTCTCAGGTGCTACAACTAAATGAGATTGCCTTTGCAGTTAGGGAAGCAACTACTGAAATCATGTATAAATGGAAAGAACTGTACTCCCTGCATAACAAGGGATTACTTTGGAGACAGTTGATAAAAACCATACATCCTTTTTGTTGTTAAGTCATAAAGAGGTATCAACATTAAAAGCAAAAATTACAAAGGAGCGTCAAAGGAAGTGAAAATGGGACTAGGCACAGGCCCATATGAATTAATGAAGACGGGAAGGGCAAAGATAGGGAGAACAGTGAGTATGTGCTGAAGGTACTAGGGGAGGGGATCTGGTGAAATTTTGATCTTAGACAAGCACCTAGGTAAAGAAATAATGGGCTAAGATTTCTAAACCCCACTATGTGCTTAAGAGTCATCCTCGCCATTGGCGCTCTCTTTTCCTTCCTCTGCCTCTTTTTCATCATCCTTGATCAACTCCAGCTGGTCATCCCCCGTCTTCATTATCATCATCATCCAGTAGGTGCCCCTCCTCAGCAGAAGGAGTCATCTGCACCCTCCTCAAACTCTATCTTCACGTGAGTTTTATCTTTCTTCAGGGAGCTGCTGCTCTGCTCCTCTTCCAACTTACCATTCTTCATCTCTACTGCTTGTTTGCTCTGCTCCTTTTCAATTTTTTCCAGGCTTTCCAGAAGAGAATCCACTTTTTGTTTTGTTTAGTTCAGCTCCTTCTTAATAGCCTGAAGGTCATCTCCTTTCAACTTTCCAGACTTGGAAGATCCCTGCTGTCCACTCTTAGAATTGAAGCCACTTTTGCCCCTTCGGGAGGTGTTTCCTGATACACGCTGGTGTTTAGAGGGCACAACAGCCCTAGCAATAGGAGGAGGAGGAGGCACAGGAGCTGGATAACTGTACATCCTGTCATAATAATCACGTTGAAAGTCATAGTCCAAGTCAAAAGAGGAGCCGTACGTCTCCGCTGCAGATCATTTCACACTTCATTTTCCTCTGTTCACTTTTGGCTGTGCAGCCAGATTAATATCTAAAACCTGGCCAGCAATCATTCTGCCATCCTCTCCTGCTACAGCAGCCCGGTGTTTCTCTCATTAACATACTGGACAAAGGCAAAGCCCTTATGACAGAGCAACCCACAATTTTGCCATACTTGGAGAAAATTGCTTCTGCATCAGACTTCTTGACCACCAGAGTGTTGAGATTCCCAATGAATACACAGGAGTTCATGGAGTGTGGATCTGTCTTGTTGGTAATGTTGCTAGCCATTGTGTTTGATAAGATTCCTCACAAAGGCAAAAGAACATCACCCAGGAAGGGTGTGCATCTGATCCGAAGGCCCCCCTGGCTCCAGGTCATCCTGGCTGATGCTGCTCCAGGCTGGGCATCCATGTTGCTGCAGCTTGTGGTTTGTGAGGGGTAGTGTACAGGAAAAGCAGGATGGGATTTCAAGGGAAACAGGAGGAAGATGGCTTTCTGGGAAAATGCCATCACCATTATAGGTGTTAAGTAGTACCACACACATTTTATTGCAGCACAGTTTAAAACTTTAAGAAATTAAA
>CM053415.1:14740017-14778781 GCA_028644305.1 Xerus rutilus | reverse complement strand
CACGCCTGTAATCCCAGCACTTAGGGAGGCTGAGACAGGAGGATCGCGAGTTCAAAGCCAGCCTCAGCAACAGCGAGGTGCTAAGCAACTCAGTGAGACCCTGTCTCTACATAAAACACAAAAATAGGGCTGGGGATGTGGCTCAGTGGTCGAGTGCCCCTGAGTTCAGTCCCTGGTGCCAAAAAAAAAAAAAAAAATAAGAAATTAAAGATTAAAAATAAAACAAAGGGGCTGGGGTTATGGCGCAGTGGTAGCGTGCTCACCTAGCACGCAGGAGGCACTGGGTTCGATCCTCAGCACCACATAAAAATAAAGATGTCTGTCCACCTACAACTAAAAAATAAATATTTAAAAAAAAAATAAAACAAAGTAAAAAACTAAAGAGTACAGATATCCAGAGATGCTCTAAAACAGTTAAGTTAAAGATCAGGAAAAATAAGGTCACAGACTTAACAGCCAGTACAATTAATTCCAGTGTGGGGAAGGAGTTGAGGTGAAGGGTGGGATTGGCACAGAAAAGTTTATGTGATCAATCCACTTAAAAATGCTAATGCCTTCACTCTCTCTCCCAAGATGCAAAACTTCAATCAGGAGGCTGAAGAAATTCTTATGAACATTCAGAAAAACTTGATTTTAATCTGGTTAAAAATCAGTGTCATTATCATCATCATCATCAGTATATAATAATAATAATAATAACTGCGGGGGCTACGGTCCGTCTGGAACCAGTGGGCTGAAGAGGCACCCCCACATTCACCTAGCAGTGGAAGTCAGGCAGAGTTGGAGCTGAGTGGCCGCCCGTTTCCAGACCTCTGCACAGGACATCAGACGCACCAGGGAGACCGGTCAAAGCAGGCACTCGTTTATTTGTGGAACAAGCATTCAACTTATAGGGCCGTTTGGCCAGAGACAATGCACGTAGCCAGCAGCCTCCTGAGGGGGCACACAAGCCCCCTGAATTCTGTCCACGAGCTGATCACGTTTGCGGAACCAACAGTAAGCCAATCATATTATCCTTCCTTCTTCTGTGCCCTCCATGCCCACATACTTTCACAGTGGCTAGTCGCCATCTTAAGGGCGTAGCTTGAGTTAGTTTGCCACAAGTCCCCCTTTTTTTGTTTTGTATGGTCCACCTCGGGAATGTGCCTGTGTTAGGTCACCCCCATCTTTCAGGGGGTCTTACCCATCATTGACTACCATTCCAGCCTCATGGTGGGCCCATACCTTAAGGTCTTTGGATTTCCTGCAAGGCCACATAGACCCAAGGGTCTTGAGGGGCTTGGGGGTGTTCTTCAAGCACCTGTGCTAGTATTGTGGTCTTGTTTTGGAGCTGGGCTTGTTTATCCCTATAGTTTCCAGCACCTGGTAATGAAAAGCAACAGAAGAAGGATGAGACCACCAATGCCCAATAGGGTTAAATTTGGAAGGGAAAAGAAGCTTGTGAGTTTTTGCCACATGGCAGTAAAAAATTGGGCAGAGGGCAAAATTTCCACCTTTGTGTGGTTGAGCTTAATAATTGAGGACAACAATTGGGAAGACAAATTTAACATTTATCATTTCAGTGTCCCCTGATGTAGGTGGACTAATTTTTTACCATCGAGTAGCATTAATCTCAAGAAAGGATTGACAGAGGTGAACGTAGAGGGGATTACAAAGGTGTCTCTTTTGTATAGATAATACAGTTCTGATAGAATGTCCATTTCTTGTTGGAGGATGATAATACCCCCAGAGAGATGATTGCTGAGAGTCAAATGTTGTTCTTGTATATGAGAAACATCACGAATGACCTCTTGGAGCTTCTGGGCAGTTTGAGTAGTTTGTGTGATCGTGACGGCAGCAGCGGTTGCAGCAGCAGCAGCAGATGCAGCCACAGCAGCGATCACAGCGGCAGTGATTCCGAAGTCCCTCTTGGGTCTCGGTTGGGCTAGTTCCAGTCAGCACCAGGCAAGCAGTCCACCACAGTTGTTTACATGGGCTCATTCCTGTAAATTAAGGAGAGAGATCACCCCTCAAGAGTGGGTACTCCTGGGTTGCTATTGGAATGACAATACTTAAGATTCCTAGTGGGTACCCAAATAGGACTTGATTCGCCTATTGGGAAAACACATCCAAAGCCTTGACTCGCACTTATAAGGGGGTCAGGCCCACACCAACATCCTGTTAGGGAGTCCTTCCATTGGACCTCAATCTTGACATAAGGCGTCTGATTGGACCAATGTCTTTGGAAGGCCGTTAGAGGCTGTTCTTTTGAAAAATTTAAAATATGTAATGTGAGCATAGCCATCTGTAGCTAATCATGGGGGCTGGTTCCCCCTTTTTGTTTTTGTCCTTTATAGTTTTATTTTGTCGCTCTACAATGTCTTGTCCTCTTGGGTTGTATGGGATTTCAATAGAATGTTTAATATGCCACTGGGCAAGGAATCCCTGTAGGGCTTGGCTTACAAAACAAGGCCGTTTGTCCGTTTTCACTTTGTTGAGGTGTTCCTAATATAGCAAAGCACTATAAAAGGTGAATTTGTGCATGTTTAACCCTTTCTCCTGTGTGGGCAGTAGCCCAACAAGCATGAGAGCAAGTGTCTATAGTCACAAAAACATATTTAAGTTTGCCAAAGGGTTTATAGTGAGTTACATCAGTTTGCCAGATGGCACTGGATTTTAACCCAGGATTCTGGAGGAGTGGAAGGTATGGGGAGTGCTCCTACATATCCCTCTTTTTACTTTTATTTTGAAATGTCAGTGGGTCCTGCAGGGCCCATAAGCAAGCATGTTGGAGGAAGAAGAGATAGGCGCCTCTGAGCCGTCTTTATTGCCTTATGCCTTTCCAGCCATCCAGGAGCCGGCTGTGGCATTTTGTGGCGGCGGAAAGTCACCTGCCAGCTAGCTGGCAGTCTAGTCGGTCGCTGGACTGAGAGTGGTCCTTTGCCAGTCCTGCCTGATTGGACAGAGGGGCCAGAAGGAAGAGAAGGTGGGAAGAGTCCGCCGATTGTGAGAAGAAGGAGAATGTGAGGCAGATTTAAAATAGTAAGCATGGAGCCGCCTCTGGTGCTAGTGATTGTGGCCCATGTGGGCGGAGCCGTGGTACCCTGCCGGTGGCCCCAGGGCCATGGAGGGGAGCAGGTGCCTGTGCGTGCGTGCGCCTGGGGCTGTGGCTGGCGGCGGCTGCTGGCGGGTGCGCCTATGCCGGCTGTGGTGGGTGGGTGGGGGTGCGTTGACGCCTGCCCTGCGGAGCCACTAAAGGGTGGGCGGGACTAAGGCCACTTGGAATGGGGCGCTGTTGATGAGCCAATCCTTGAAGGATGGTTTCAGCCCATGGGGAGTTAGGCCCATCCTCTGAAACTGCCTTCTTAAGTTCCTTAAGGTCTTGTGATCCCCAAGGATGCCAATCCAGAGGTTGACCCGGATTGAGGACCACGGGAAATGCCTGAGTGATAGGAGGCAGGGACCTCCCCTCAGCAGGGGAAAATGGCGGCTGACCGTTCTCAGAGGAAAGACAACAATATGGCGGAGATCGACTGTCTTCCCGCAGGGAAGCTTGTGAGCCTAGTTCAGGGGCTGAGGGCAGGGAGGAATCATCCCAGGGGCAGAGAGACCCCCTTTGGGCTTAGTAGGATCCTTCCTGTCAATTGGAGGAGTGACTGAGGACCTCCAAAAATCAAGTCTTTCCTGATCAAAATGTTCCCACTTCATCTCCTCCTCTGAGTCCTTGGAAGGTCCTTTTGATTTCTCTATTTGTTCCCCAGAGGTCTCTTTGGATGCCTCAGGAGAAAAGCATGCCTTAAGGGCCGACAGAGTAGGATAGACACACAGGGGGGTCCTCCCCTAAATTGACTTCCCTCTTATGAAATAGTTGTTCCATTCGCTCCTACGTGGAGTGATCAAAAAGATTATTAGCAAGGAGCCATAGAGCTGCCCACGTGAAGTCTCCCAGACCTTTTCAGCTTGGGTATCTGAAACCTCTAAGCCCCTACTCTTAAGCAGATCTGAAAGCTTTCAGAGCAGAGTCCTCTTTTCCATTAGCTTGACCTATTTTTAGGTAAACTCCATCCCGAAAACCTGCAGATCTGCTCACCCGATTGGCCCAACTTACCACTTATGGTTTCGGTTTCTCCCGCTCCTCACACGGGGCATCACAATGTGGGGGTTACGGTCCATCCCGAACCAGTGGGCTGAAGAGGCACCTCCACATTCACCTAGCAATGGAAGTCAGGAAGAGTTGGAGCTGACTGGCCGCCTGTTCCCAACCCTCCGCACAGGACAATCAGACGCACCAGGGAGACCAGTCAAAGCAGGCACTTGTTTATTTGCGGAACAAGCATTCAACTTATAGGGTCATTTGGCCAATCAGAGACAATGCACGTAGCCAGCAGCTGTCTATGTGGCAAGGCACACAAGCCCCCTGAATTCTGTCCATGAGCTAATCACGTTCGTGGAACCAACAGTAAGCCAATCATATTATCCTTCCTTCTTCTGTGCCCTCCACGCCCACATACTTTCTCAGTGGCTAGTTGCCATCTTAAGGGCGTAGCTTGAGTTAGCTCCCTGCAATAATAATAAGTAGTAACAACAATAAAAAGAAAATCAGTGGAAAGTCAGGAAAAATGTAAAAAAAAAATTGGAATAACTTACAGTAGCTGAAGATCAAAAAAATCTCATTGTAAGAAAACAAAAATAGAGCCGGGCGTGGTGGCGCACGCCTGTAATCCCAGCACTTAGGGAGGCTGAGACAGGAGAATCGCGAGTTCAAAGCCAGCCTCAGCAATGGCGAGGTGCTAAGCAACTCAGTGAGACCCTGTCTCTACATA
The DNA here is from genome assembly GCA_028644305.1 of Xerus rutilus. NCBI lineage: Eukaryota > Metazoa > Chordata > Mammalia > Rodentia > Sciuridae > Xerus > Xerus rutilus. The sequence goes on along the minus strand of CM053415.1, from coordinate 14,773,979 downwards.
AAAACACAAAATAGGGCTGGGGGTGTGGTTCAGTGGTCAAGTACCCCTGAGTTCAATCCCTGGTACCAAAAAAAAAAAAAAAAATAGCCCAGATTAGAAAAATGGAAAAAAAGTTGCAAAAAAGTCAGTAAAGTTCATTTCTTTTTTCTTTCCAAAAGCAGTTTCCACAAAAACCACAAGGGTAATGTTCTCAGTAGCGGACAAGCAAAGCCCTTTCCATATCATCAATCAATCTTAAAAATACACGAGGGAGCGGGGCTGAGGTTGCGGTTCAGTGGTATAGCACATGTGACATGCTGGGTTCGATCCTAAGCACCACATAAAAATAAATAAGTAAAATAAAGGTATTGTGTCCATCTACAACAAGAAAAAATATTAAAAAAATACATGAGGGAGTATAGAGGTCAATTTATGAGAGGCTAAAAGGCTCCTCCTCCTTTAACCCAACTGCTGCAGAAAAAATAGATGTAGAAATTTTGAAAAATACATCTTAAATCCATATCCCGTATTTGGAATAAAAAATAAAAACACCTGTAAATTTGTAGTGCACACCAAGTTGCATCCTTATGTTTAAAATGTCCTTATAAAATCAGTTTTGGAATGGGAATGTGAGTGTTCTGGAAGGGTGGAGGAGGGAGATTAAAAATCAAAGCTGAGCTCTAGTGAGTAGGGATGGGGTTCACCTTGCTGCCCTCAAACAACGTTCCACTAACATATATTTCAAGTGATTTGTAACCAGGAGGCGGGAGGGAGAAGAGATTCGATTCTGAATCTCCTACTCCCAAATTCCATGTGAAGAAGCTGACCGCTATTCGAGGTCGGCAAGGGGGCCGCAATGGCTCAGCCTTCTCTCTTCACAAAATGCCCATTGCATCTTTACTGGTCAAATCTTTCAGCCTTTGGCTGACCTGGCTTTGTCTTATGGGCTTAATACCCAGGTTGGGCAAGCTGAAGTATGGCCAGATCGAGAGTGATCGGGAGTTCAGTTTTAGAACTGAACTTGATCTGAGATACTAGGCAGTTGGGTATCTGAGTCTGGAACTTAAGAGAGAGGTCTGGGATGGAGACAGAATCACTAACATATAGATGATTTTTGTAGCCACGAGACCACCCAAAGACTGTGTAATATTAAAAAGTAAAAGAGGCACTAGGATTGAGCACTGAGATACCCCTAAGAGATAGAGGAGAAGAGAATTGACAAAAACAAAACATAACAAAACCAAAACCAAAACCAAAAACAAACAAACAAAAAACCAGAATTGAGAAGGAGGAACTAAAGAGATTGAGAAGAACAAGGAGAGTGTGGGGTCCTGAGACCCACTGTAGACATTAGCTCCAGCAAGTAGTGGTTAAATGTCAAAAGCTACTGCTTAATCACTTAGGATAAAGACTGAGAAGTGACTACTGGATTAACCAACTATACTTGGTGACCTGAATGAAAACAGATTTTGTTTTCATTCAGAACTTAATTAGCATGGGTTTAAGGGAGAAACTGACACAGCAAACAGGCAACTGTTTTGAAACAAGTTTTGCAGAAGACGAGCAAAAAATGGGGCAGGGGTTGATGGTGAAAGTGGGATGAAAGAAAAGTCTCTTTCTTTTTGTTAAATGATTCCATTGATGCTAAGTGCAAATCTGTTTTAGTCACCTATTTTTGTTGTTATGAAAATTCTGCTTTGTCATTAAGATAAATATTTATTTCTGTTGGGACTATTAGATTTCTATGTGCAGTTGTCCCTTGGTATCCATGGAGGGGGGTGGGTGGTGGTTCTAGCAACCCCTGAGGATACAGAATCTGTGAATGATCAAGTTCTTTACATAAAATAGCATAGTATTTGCATATAACTGACACATCCACTTTAGTTATTCATTTATCTTTGGTGTTGGGAATTAAACCCAGGACCTCTTGCATGCTAAGGACTTTCTCTACCATTGAGATCCCATATATTTTAAATCATCTCTAGATTACTTAGTAATATAATGTGAGTGCCATGTAAATAGTTGATAAACTGAATTGTTTAGGAAATAATGACAAGAAAAAAGTCTGTACATGTTAACATGAACAATTATTCTCAAATATTTTCACTCTGCGGTTTGTTGAGTCCATAGATATGGTACCCACAGATACAGGGGATCAATTGAATGCATATATTCTTTCTCTTGCTCTTATATTCTTATTATGGAATTAATATCATTATACTTACTTTGGCTTTAAAGTATTGCCTTGATAAGATACATTTGGCTCTGTAATGACATATAAGGTATATTTCATAGTTTTTTAGGTTATTTCTGTATATTTTATCTTCTTATGAATTTTATTTTATTTTATTTATTTATTTTGGATTTGACCTAGGGGCACTTTACCATTGAACTACATCCCCAGCCCTTTTTATTTTGAGACGGGGTCTTGCTAAAATGGCTGTAGCTGGTCTTGTATTTGTGATCCTCCTGCTTCAGCCTTCCCAGGTGCTGGGATTATAATTATGAGCCACCATGTCTGGCTCTTCTTGTGATTTAGAATCAACTTGTAAAATTCTATAAAAATTCTGCTGAGGTTATACTAAATAACTGAGTAATGGAGAACTGTCATCTTTATGATGTTAAGTCTAGTTATTCATGTACATGTCTCATATTTTTAAGAAATATTTTTAGCTCTAGATGAACTCAATATATTTATTTTTTAATGTGGTGCTGAGAATTGAACCCAGTGCCTCACACATGCTAGGCATGTGCTCTACCACTGAGCCACAACCCCAGCCCTGTTCTTACGTATTTTTTGTTAGATTTTTGTCTAGATGTTTTATAGATTTTTTTTGTCATGAATGGTGTTTTTTCTATTATATTTTTACTTATGTATACTATGGAATGAGAAATGGATTAGACTTTCATAGATTTATCTTGTTCTAACAGGTTGTCAATTAGTGGTCTTGGATTTTCAGTCCCTCTGCAAATGATGATTTTTTTTTTCTCATTTAACCTACCTCACATGTGAAATAATGTTATGATTGGATATCACTACTGACCATCATTATTTCATTTGGAGAGGCAATAAATGGGTCAGAACAATTCTTTCCTTTGAAGTGGTTTCCTAGATACATGCCCATAGATTTGGGCTGTGGGCATCCATGTTTGCTCACACTCAAAGGAAAAATAACACTGGAAACTTATTTTATATTGACTTGAGTAAAGACTAGATATGCAGTAAAATAAAAATTTGACAGATAAAGGGGACTAAAATTTTTCTAAAAGCTTATGTCACTTTTTACAATGCTGGAGATCAAAGCTAGAGCCTTATGCAAGTGTTCAGCTACAAACTTACACCCTCAGCCTTAAAGGTTTATTTTCAAAAATTACAATTCAATATGTGGGCCTAGGAAATTATTTATTCATATGTACAAAAATGAAATTGAATTCCCTACTTCATTGAATTCCCTACACACACAAAGATTACATCTAAAACTGGGTGTGGTGGTGCATGCCTGTAATCCCAGCACTTTGAGAAGCTGAGACAGGAGAATCATGAGTTCAAAGCCAGCCTCAGCAATGGTGAGGCACTAAGCAACTCAGTGAGAACTTGTCTCTAAAACACAAAATAGGGCTGGGGATATGGCTCAGTGGTTGAGTAACCCTGAGTTCAATCCCCAGAATTCCCCCCCCCCACAAAAGATTAAATCTACAGAAAATAAGAGCTTAAATAATGGAAATAAAACAAGTATTGGAAAGAATATATTGGTGAATAAATTTTTTCTTCTTCTTTTTTGGGTGGTAGTGAGGATTGAATCTAGGGCCTTGAAGATTAATTAGTTTGGCTACCTCTGAGAACGGCCCAAGAAAAATGACAATTATAATTAATAATAAGATCTAATTTATGGTTTTGGCTTGAGTATCGGAAGATTATGTCTAGAAAAGTGAGTTCTAAAGCACTAGGCAAATGGTGATTACTTTTATTTTGCATCCTCCCAGGGTGCCTTATATTCTATTTATATTGATTTTATGCTTTGAATAAGATTCACTGAAATTATTTCAAGTTTGGGATGTTTTGTCATTAGGATTCCATGATAGACATCACTACTTCCAGGCACAGGAGATGATTGCTCCTATGTGTTCCTGAAAATGGGCATGGACTATGACTTATTTGATCAATGAAACGTGAGCAGTGTAATGTATATCACTTTCAGCTAGAAACATTTATGAGCCTGTGTGTAGTTCTCCACATCATGGAGTCACATGTTAATGGGGAATGTTTTTTTTTTTTTTTTTTTTTTAAAATATTTATTTTTTGGTTGTAGACAGACAGAATATCTTTACTTTATTTTTATGTGGTGCTGAGGATCGAACCCAGTGCCTCAAGCGTGCTAGGCGAGCACGCTACCACTGCGCCATAACCCCAGCCCCGGGAATGTTTTTTTAATATATATATTTTTTAGTTGTCAATGGACTTTTATTTTATTTATTTATATATGGTGCTGAGAATCAAACCCAGTGCCTCACACATACCAGGCAAGTGCTCTACCACTGAGCCACAATCCCAGCCCTAATGGGGAATTTTGATGTAATCAAAAAAGGCTAGAATACTGAGATAACACATGGAGGATAGCTACCTAGAAGAGGTTCTTAGACTAACAGTGACTTGGACAAATGAGAATAAACTTTTATATTAGGAACTGAGATGTTGGTACTGTTTGTTACTGCAGCATAGCCTCCTCACCTGTCTTTACTGATGCAGAAATCCATAATCTGGATTGAAAACTAAAATGAACCAAGGGTAACTCCAGGGTGCTTTTATTTTTCTCTCTTCCAGAGGCTGTACCGTTTCTCACACAGGCTATCTCTACCTCTCTCTGCAAGTTGCTCTCTTGCTTAGTTATAATTTTATAACTAAGATGTGCACCATGAACTTTTGGCCTCAGTTCCCACTGCTAACCAGATGTCCTCCTTTCAGTAGGTTTTAGTTCTTAATCCAAGTTCCTATTTATTTTTTTTGTGGTGCTGAGGATTGGACTCAATGCCTCACACTTACTAGGCAAGCACTCTACCACTGAGCCACAACCCCGGCCCCAGAACTTCTTTCCTTTTCAAGGCTGATTAATACTTTATCTTTTCAAAGAACCAACTTTTTATTTTTCTTGGTTTTCTCTACCACTTTTCTATTCTTTAATTAGTTTATCTCTGCCCTAATCTTAATATTTCTTTTCTTTTCTTTTTTAATACTTTTTTTTTTTTTACAATATCTTTAGTTTACTTATTTTTTATGTGGTGTCAAGGATTGAACCCAGTCCCTCATGCACACGAGGTAAGCACTCTACACTGCGCCACAATCCCAGCCCATCTTAATATTTCTTATATCCCAAAACTTAAAATAATAATTAAAATATTTATTTCTTAAATAATGTGGAGGGGCTGGGATTGTGGATCAGTGGTAGAGCGCTTGCCTCACATGCATGAGGCACTGGGTTCGATCCTCAGCACCACGTAAAAATAAATAAATAAAATAAAGATATTGTGTTCATCTACAACTAAAAAAAATTAAAAAAAATAATGTGGAAAACAAAATATAGAGTTATATGCCATTGTTACAATATTATCTTTTATAGCCGTTCATGTACTTATCTTTATTGAGATCTTTTCCCTTCGTGTGACTTTGATGCTATTTAGTGTCTTCTCATTTCAATCTGCAGGATTCCCTTTAGCATTTCTTGAAGGGTCAGTCTAGTGGCAATGAGTTCTCTTGGCTTATGTTCATCTAGAAATGTCCTTCTCCTCTTCCTCCAACTCCTCCTCCTCCTCCTCGTCTTCTTCCTTCCTTTTTTTTTTTTGATAGCAATGCTTGAAGCCAGAAGTGATTAACCACTGAGCAACATCCTTCACCCTTTTTATTTTATTTTGAGACAGAGTCTTGCTAAATTGCTGAAGACCTCACTAGGTTGCTGAGGTTGGCTTTGAACTTGTGAACCTCTTGCCTCAGACTCCTGAATCACTGGCATTGCAGATGTATGCTACAATGCCCAGCTAAGTGTCCCTCATTTTTGAAGGACAGTTTTGCCTGAAATAAGATTCTTGGATGATAGTTTTATTTATTTATTTATTTTTTCCGGTGAGGATTCTGGATTTATCAGACCACTTCCTTCTGGTCTCCAAAATTTCTGATAATCTTACTGAAGATCTCTTCTGGCCTCCAAAATTTCTGATAATCTTATTGAAGTCACTTCTATTTTGCTGTTTTCAAAATTCTTTGTCTTTTGACAGCATAGAATGTGCCTCACTGTGGGTCTCTTTGAATTCATCCAACTTGGAGTTTGTTATGCTTGGATGTTCATATTTATGACTTTCATTAAATATGGGAAGTTTTTGACCATTACTTCATCAAATACCCCTTTCTCTCTCTTCTTCTGGTACTCCTACAAGGCGTATATTGATCTCTGATAGTGTTCTACAGGTTCTTTAGGCTCTGTCTGTTAGGAAGAATTTGACACAGGCAACACCATTTTGAAACATACCTTTGATCTTAGAACAAGAGTCACCTCAGCCGGGCATGGTGGCACACACCTCTAATCCCAGCACTTTGGGAGGCTGAGATAGGAGAATCACAAGTTCAAAGCCAGCCTCAGCAATGGCGAGGTGCTGAGTAACTCAGTGAGACCCTGTCTCTACATAAAACACAAAATAGGGCTGGGATGTGGCTCAGTGTTGGAGTGCCCACGAGTTCAATCCCTGGTACCAAAAAAATAAAAATATATTTTTTTTATTACTATGACTCAACCTGACCTAAATCATAGACAATATTCCCTCATCATGCAAAGAAAGGAAATTATTATCTGAGACTGGAATCCTGAAAAACATCTGGTTCAACAAATGAAGGTGATACCACAGGATCCTTCTCCTGACACCCCTCCCTTACTCCCTTAATTTCTACCTGAGGCTGTAAGTGGGAGATATATCTCAGTCTCTCTTGGGGCCCCCTCTGCAGGTTTGTCCTGAATAAACCTGTGTTACTGTTAAGCCACCTCTCCACTCTCTTTATTTTCTTCATTCTGTTATTTCCTTACACTGTTCACTTTGCTTCAATCCAATTTTTCTTTCTGTTCTTTGTACTCAATGATTTCCATTTTCCTATTTTCAGATTTGCTTATTCTTTCATCTACTTTGTCACATCTGCCTTTGAATGTCTCTAGTGAATTTTTCATTTCAGTTATTGTACCTTTCAGCCACAGAACTTCTTTTTGGTTTCTTTTTAGTTTTTTTTTTTTTAATCTCTTTGTTGATATTGGTTTCCTTTGAACAGGACACATTTTCCTTTTCCTTTGTATGACTAATGCTTTATTTTATTGTTGTTGAAAACTGAACTTTTTTTGTATAATAATGTGATAATTCTGAAAATCAGATTCTTCCTCTTTCCTAGGGCTTGTTGTTATTTTTTGGTCTTATTTAACGCAGTTACTTTTGAATGTCTAGTCCTTAAATTTGGTTCTCAAAACAGAAAAAAAGAGAAAAAGGAAGAGGAAGCACAAGAAGGAGGAGGAGCAGCAGGAGGAGCATATCTCAGAACTCAGAGAGGATAAAGATAATTCCTCCTAACTATAAAACCTGTAAGAATGTATGCTTAAAAATCTAATTGGTGGGCTGGGATTGTAGCTCAGCGGGTAGAGCGCTTGCCTCGCATGCGTGAGGCCCTGGGTTTGATCCTCAGCACCACATGCAAAGCAATAAAATAAAGACATTGTGTTCATCTACAACTAAAAAAAAAGTCTTTTTTTAAAAAAAAAAATCCAATTGGAACCAGTCCGCAGAGGCCAAAGTAACCTAGAGTTGTCACGGCAGTGGGGACTTGAAAATCTGATGTCATCCTACTGTCAGTCAAAAGTCAAAAGGTGAAACTGGGCAGGACTCTATGGAAACTTCTCTGGGATCCCCAAAAACTGGAGTGCAGGAGAGGCACACTGTCCCTCTCCTCTCTGAGATGACCTCTTCTCTTCTTTGAGAGTGTCCCCTTTTCTTTTTCTTATTCCTTTAATAAATTGGGCCTAGCCGGGAACGATGGTGCAAGCCTGTAATCCCAGCACTTAGAGAGGCTGAGACAGGAGAATCGCAAGTTCAAAGCCAGCCTCAGCAACGGTGAGGTGGTAAGCACCTCTGTGAGACCCTGTCTCTACATAAAACACAAAATAGGGCTGGGGATGTGGCTCAGTGGTTGAGTGCCCCTGAGTTCAATCCTTAGTACCAAAAAAACCAAAAAACTCCCAAACTTGGGCCTGTTACTCTGAAGGACATGTCTGAAATCTTTCTGACTTGATCACAAGAATTGGGGTTTGAAGTGAGGGGTCTTCATGCTGCCTCAGTTTCCTAGAAGGCCCCAGCTCTAAAACACTATCAGATCCCCTCCCATACAACGGCAGTTCTATCTCTTCTCTTTTAAATCAAATAAATCCTACTGTGTTCACTCTTCCCTTTCATTATTGTCTGTGCATTTTATTCTTCAGATCTGTGAGAAAAGAACACAGAAGGAAATTGGTGAGGCCTGCAGCCTGCACAAACTCATTCTGCCAGCAGAAGCAAGGAATCTAGTTTCATCTCAAAACTCAGGTTTCACTGGAATGCATGCACAGCTGCCTGCCATGGGGTTGGTATGGTACCTGCTAGAGTGCTAAGAGCAGAATTCACCAAAATTACCCATGATTTGCTATCCAAGCCTTTCTCTGGAAGTTGCAAGCCTTTGAATGGATTCCAGAGCTCCAAAATAATAACTCAGACAGATCATGTCAGTACAATTCTTGTGCAGATGGGGAGGTGGATTCCTGGGGCTTTCCACTTGGCCACATTCCCAGAATTCTCTCTCATTCAATTTTTATTGGATGTTTATTATGAACCAGGTACTGTCTGTGCACTGGAGATGCAGTGATGAGAAAGACGGTCAAGAATCTCTCCTTTCATGGAACTTTTACAGTCTGGGAGAGGAGTCAGAAATTAGATAACTAAAATGTATAATACAATTTCATGTAATGATAAGTGATATGAAAGAATGTTGACGAACTGGGGATGCAGCATAGTGGTAGAGCACTTGCTTAGCATGCACAGGCCCTGGGTTTGATTCCCAGTACCACACACATAAAAATTTTTTTGAGTATCTGTAGCAGTCACTGTAGTTGCCCCATTCATATTCTGTTGACATTTCGCATTCTTTTGCAAGCTGGCCTGATTTCCTGCCTGTAGCACCCACGAATACTTGCCTGAGGGTTTTCTTTTATCTTTCTTTTTTTTCTTTTTGGTACCATGGATTGAACTCAGGGGCACTCGACCACTGAGCCACATGTCCAACCCTATTTTTGTATTTTATGTAGAGACAGGGTCTCACTGAGTTGCTTAGCACCTCACCATTGTTGAGGCTGGCTTTGAACTCGTGAGCCTCCTGCCTCAGTCTCCTGAGTTGCTGGGATTACAGGAAGTTACTGTGTTCAGCTTCAAGCTAATATTTTATCAAATGTGGGGGTGGGGGACAAGTGGGAGGGAAAGATTGGCAGCCTGTAAATATGTACCCACCTTCTGTCGCCTAGTCAGGGACACACGCAGAGGTGGGTGGAGAAAAGCTCTGCATATGGACAGTCATTCTGAGACTGCTGGATCTTTACAGACAGTGGAACTTTGGCCACTGTTAGGAGAAAGAGGGGCTTCAATGTAGCCCCTTGTGGTGGTTAGAATGTGAAAGCTTTTACCAAAACAAATATCTTTTTTTTTCTTTTTTCTTATTTTTTGGTACTGAGAATTGAACCAGGAGTGCTTTACCACTGAGCCAAATTCTTAGTCCTTTTTAAAGCAACTTTTATTTTGAGGCAGAGTCTCACTAAGTTGCCAAAACTGGCCTCAAACTTGCAATACTTCCTCTTCAGCTTCCCAAGTTGATGGGATTCCAGGCATGTGCTACCCTGCCGGGCCAGAACACACTCATCTTATCTATTAAACTACTGGTGCACAGTAACTTCCTGTAATCCCAGCAACTCAGGAGGCTGAGACATCTTTGAGCTAACCACTATTAACATTTTTGTTTTCCTGCATATCTTCTCATCTTGGGCCTATGGGCTTGTTCCTCCTTTCCTTAGCCTTTTAACTGATACAGACACTTTATTGTTTTAAATTATCTATTGGTATTATTTTTTCTGATTTTCAAACTCATTGTTTTTTGTATTCAAGTTTTAGATACCAAGAAAACAATCAAAATCACTCTATGGCACATTAAAGGTGGCCATTGTTTTTTTGCACACAACTATGAGAAGTGAGATTTATGTCTTTTGTCCGTAATGTGAAGGAGCTCTGTGACTGCTTGATGAACAGAAAATGGTAGAAGTAAATTTATGCCAGTTTCTGGCCCTTAAAGAGGTTGGAAACCTCTACTTCTTGTCTCCTGGAGCACTTTCTCTTGAAAACTAGCCACCATGCTGGGAGAAGCCCAAGCCACATGGAGAAGGCACATGTAGGTGCTGCAGTTGACAACCCCAACTGAGCTCCTTGTCTACAGCCAGTACCAACGGTCAGCCATGGGAGTGCTCATTTTAGAAGTCCGAGTGCTCATTTTAGAAGTACAGCCCAAGAGCCTTTGGATGACTTCAGCCTCAGTCATGATGTGACTGTGATCATGTGAGATACTCCAGTGGGAACTGCTGAGGACAGGATATTCATAGAACTATGACAGATTATAATGTGTTGCTGGTTTAAGTTACTAAATTTTGAAGTGGATTGCAATGAAATGATAGATAACTGGGATACATCTGTAACCCTAGCATCTTTGAGCTAACCACTATTAACATTTTTGTTTTCCTGCATATATATATATATATATTTTTTTTCTTTTTTTGGTACTGAGGATGCCTCGAACATGTTAGGCCTCTACCACTGGGCTACACCCCTGATCTTTTTTTTTTCCTGGTACTGGGAATTGAACCCAGGGGTGCCCTGTCACTGAGTGACACCCACAGTACTTTTAATTAATTAATTATTTTGAGACAGGATCTTGCTAAGCTGCTGAGATTGGCCTTGAACTTGTGATTCTCCTGCCTCAGCCTCCCAAGTTGCTGGATGATGGGCATGTGCCACTGTGCCTGGCTCTCTCAGTCCTTTAAATTTAAAAAATTTTGACATAAGATCTTTCTAAGTTGCCCAGGCTGGCATTGAACTTGCCATTCTCCTGCATTAGCCTTTTGAGCCACTGGAATTACAGGTGTACACCATGGCGCTCAACCACACATATGTGTTTAAACATAATTTTAAACAAAATGTGCAGAATTTTTATGGAATATTTTTCAGCTGGTAAGCATTATCTCCATTTGGTTATTAGGAAAGTAGCACTTGGAGCAGAAGAAAACGTGCTGAGAAAGTGAAGAAAATCATTGGATTGGAAATCACATTTAAGATATAGTTTGGTGTTTTATGTGTTTAATGAAAGTATTTTCCTTTCTTTGAATTAGAGATTACTATAGATGATAGAATGTAAGGATAGATTACAGAGTAAGATATCATTTAAACATTCTTCTGTTGGATATTCAAGTTGTTCCATTTATTCACTATTAAAAACGATGCTGCAGGGCTGGGATTGTGGCGCAGTGGTAGCGTGCTTGCCTAGCACGCGTGAGGCACTGGGTTCGATCCTCAGCACCACATAAAAACAAAGATATTCTGTCCACCTACAACTAAAAAAATAAATATTTTTAAAAAAATGATGCTGCAATGAATGATCTTGTATGCATCTCTTTGACTCCACTTAGTGATGTTTTTATGCTTTTTTTTTTTTTTTTTTTTTTAAAGAGACAGGGTCTTACTATGCTGTCCCTGAACTTCTGGGGTCAAGTTGTCCTTCTGCCGTAGCCTCCCAAGTAACTGGGACTACAAACAGGGGCCACTAGGCCCAGCTCTTAGCTATTTCCTGAGATAAATTCTTGGAGGTGAAAATTCTTGGATAACGGATCTGAGGCTTTTTAAAAAGCAAAATATTGTAAAAACATCATCTTTCTCTGTACTGAGTTGTCCTTGTTGATGGCTATAAAGAACAGCTCTGGTGAAGGGTTGTCCCATTTCCAGGGGCTAGAGGAGGGACATTATTTGCAAAGCGTTTTTAGGGAGACACAGGGTTCGTTGGATCTCCTATACTCATTTGATCTGTACTAATGTTCAGAACACAGATTCCAGAAGGCAGGCTCAAAAGCTATTTACCTTGCTTTCCATAATGCTTTGGCCAACCCCAGGTGAAAAATGGCATCTTTTGGAGAGTGACCTTTATGGTTTGGGTCAAGAAATTGGGCAGGGAGGGAGAGCAGGCTGTGTGCAGTCCCAGGAGGAAGGTCAAGCAGGGCTGGGTGCTCACTGAGCCTCCGCCCTCTTCCTTTCAGTCTCTAACAGCCTTAGGCCTCCTACTTCTCTTTTTCTCTCCTTCCTGGCTTTAGTGGCTCCCTTGAAGTGGCTCAGTGGGACTTGCAACCGCACGGTTCAAGCTTCTTTCTAGGTTCCTGCTCCTTTCAGCCATGACTTGTAGAGTTCTTCTGTTAACAGGTACACTAGGGATTTGGGGAGCCCCCAAAGGGGGAACTTTTGGGTCTGTGAGGGGGCAGGAAGGACAAAGAATATGTAGGAGTTAGGCTGGGGAGAGGCAGAGGGTTTGGGGGGAAGGATAAAAGATTCAAGGAAGAAGCAGAGAGTAGAGTAAGATCAAGATGGAATGGCCAGGAAACTTGGATAAATGACTAAATTGATAGACTCTGCACAGCTGTTTGGCATCTCATTACTTCATAAATGAGGAAACTGAGGCCCAGAGAGATGAAATGACATGCCTGAGGATGCACAGCAGGTGTTAGACTCTTGTCCCAGGGGGCTTCCTCTTAAATTCTACCTTATGGCCTCTACTTTGCCTCCAGTTCTGTTTAACAAGGACCAGGTATAAGTGTTTGTTGAATGACTGATGAATCAAAATGATTTGAGTGTGTTTCCTTTTAAGTCTATGTTTTGTGGAGAATGAGCCAAGAAGGGAAGGAAATGCTTGAGAGCTGCATAGGAAGGAAATTATCTAACTGAGTCTATAGAAACGTGGGCAAATATCATTGTCTACAGGATTGTTGGGCAAATCATTGTGGTGAAGAGGCCATTTGTGTGCTCAGAAGGGAAGGTGCAGCTCAGAGATGGACTGACTGCATCCTTCGGATGGTGGTCAGCAAATGTGTCAAATGTGGCCCACCACCTATTGTTGGCTATAATCTGAAGGCCATAGGTTGAAGATAACATTTATAACCAATTTGATGACAGTGAATAGTAATTTTGAATCCAGTTAAGTGAAATACCATCTCCCTACAAAGAACTTCATTTGTCTAATTAGTAAGCTTGTATTACAAAAAATTGTAGTTAATAATTATATATTTTGAATTTCCTTGATGGAAATGAATTCTCTTTTGTTATATAGGTACCTATGTACTCTATTAGTTTCTGGGCCTGCAAAGCTTGAAATATCAGACCCTTGACAGAAATAGTGTGCTGACCTAGGCAATCAGAACTGCATCTAGGAGGCAGACATCCTGTTGATGGGTTAGGGGGAATCTGGCTGGGAAGGTGTGTGGTGCAGGAAGGTGTGCTGCTTTCTTAACTGCAGAGGCTCCTCTGCTTGACCCTTAACACCTTATTCTTCCTGCAGCCTTGGCCTTGTGTCGTGCGTTCAACCTGGACACTGAAAATCCGATGACCTTCCAAGAAAATGCAAGAGGCTTTGGCCAGAGTGTGGTCCTGTTTGAGGGATCCCGGTAACAGCACCGGGGCGGGGTGGGAGGCATCCTCTGTCTCATGTGCTCCCTAAATAGTTGGAAAACAAAAAGCTGTTTCCTTGATTGATTTTGTTGAGTAAGTAGCAAATTTGGAACTAGGACAAGGTTCCAAATACAAAAGATGCAAAAGGGTGTAAGAGTAAAAAGCTCTTTCTTATTCTCTTCTCCCAGTCCCTTCCCAGGAGGTGCACTGACAAATAATGTCTTTGTGAGTTCTTTCAGACAGATTTTTATCTATATATCTATATCTTTACGTCTATATCTATCTCCCTAATTCCTACTCCACACTCAATTTATAGCACACATTATATTTAACCTATGGTCAGCCCACTTGCAGGCTGCTGCTTATTTATTTATTTATTTATTTAGGTACCAGGGCATTTAACCACTGAGCCACATCCTCAGTCCTTTTTTTAAAAAATATTTTTTTAGTTGTAGATGGACACAATGTCTTTATTTTATTGCTTTGTATGTGGTGCTGAGAATCGAACCCAGGGCCTCACGCATGCAAGGCAAGCGCTCTACCACTGAGCTACAATCCCAGCCCCCTCAGTCCTTTTTTAAAATTTTATTTTGGGATAAGTTTTTGCTACGTTGCTTAGGAGCTTGCTAAGTTGCTGAGGCTGGCCTCAAGTTGTGATCCTCCTGTCTTAGCCTCCAGAGTTTCTGGGATTACAGACATGTGCCACCACATCTGGTCTGCCAACTATTTTTGTAAATAAATTTTATTGAACACAACTCTGCCCACTTGCCACTTATTGTTTATGGCTTGTTTTGAGCTATACTGGTAAAATAAAATATCTGTTACAGAAGCTCTATTGTCCATAAAGACTAAAACATTCACCAGAAATATTTATGGAAATAATAGTACTTTTTCAGAAAAAACGTGTTAGTCTCTGCTTTCCACTACATTTTGCTCCCCCCAACCTTCTCAGGGCCTGAAGATTTTACCAGATTAAGTACATACGATGAGCATACTCATTCTGTCTTATGTTTGCATCATATCCTGTTATTAGGAGAATTTGCTTTTACATTACATTAATTCTCTTCTTTTTTTCCCAAGTTGTAAACAGCTTTTATTATCATTCACATTGTTCATAGGAAAAGGAAGGCTTCAAATGGGTCTGGGGCTCAGGACAAGAAATGCAGGTCTGCACAGGTCACTCTGTGTACAGGTCAGGGCAGGGTCTTCCCACATCAGGTGCCGCAGCTGCAGTTGTCTGCTGCACCTTTGTAGACACAACCCTGGGTACACTTGACACAGGAGCAGCATCTCTTCTTTTCTTCTCCTTCTTCTTCCCCTTCTTCTTCCTCTCCTCTTCCTCTTCCCTCTTATTCTTTTTTTTTTGGTACCAGGGATTGAACTCAGGGGCACTTGACCACTGAGCCACATTCCCAGTCCTATTTTGTGTTTTATGAAGAGACAGGGTCTCACTGAGTTGCTTAGCGCCTCGCCATTGCTGAGGCTGGCTTTGAACTCGCTATCCTCCTGCTTCAGCCTCCCGAAGTGCTGGGATTACAGGTGTGCGCCACTGCACCCGGCTTCCTCCCTCTTATTCTTATTCTTCCCTTCTTCTTTGCAGCTCTTCTTGCAGGAGAAGCATCTGCACTCTTTGCCTGGGCAGGGGATTAAATCTCTTAACGCACCTTTAGATTGTTTCCAAACTTTTATGTGGACTATACTGTCCTTTTGCACATGTGCAAGTATATTTGGAAGTAAATTCCCAGAGTTGGTGAGTGCTGGATCAAAAATGCATGTACAATTTTTAATTTTTGTGGTACTGGGGATTAAACCAAGGGCATGCTAGGTAAGTGCTCTATTACAGAACTACACCTCCAGCCCCATATTTATTTACTTATTTTGAGGCATGGTCTCCCTAAGTTGTGTAGGCTGCCCTCAAACTTGCAATCCTCCTATCTCAGTCTCCCCAGCTGCTGGGATTACAGGTGTGCACTGCTGTGTGATTGCAATAGGTTTTTCCAGGTTGCCCTCTATAGAGCGTGGCAGCAATTTACACTTGCACCAGAAATTTGTGGGAACACTTATTTCCTCATCCACTTGCCCATCTAATTTGTTATCAAATATTCATTTTTTTGAAGTGAGCAGATGAGAGGTGATATCCCAATTCAGTTTTAAATTGCTTTCTCTTTTTACCAGAGATGTAGTTCCTATTTTTTTGCAAATTCTTGTTTTTTATCTGTTGCACATTTTCCTATTGCTTTTATTCCTCTTACTGGTTTGTAGGAACTATATAGAAGGTAGTCTGGGTTACAAGTTGCCAATATCCTTTCCTACAATTTATCATTTATCTTTTGTCTTTGCTTGAAGTAGTTTATCATATGTAGAAATTTATTTAAAATTACGGTGTGGTTGAATTTATCCATTTCTAAAATATCCTCAGGCCCTTCCCATGATATTAATCTTCCTATTTACAGAAATTCAAGAATCCATGTGTGATTTCCTTGGGTGGTAGAACTCTTCCAAGATCTCCTTCTTTCCCCACATATGTATTCCCATCTCTTCCCCAGGGTTGTGGTTGGAGCCCCCCTGGAGATACAGGCTGACAACCAAACAGGTGGCCTCTACCAGTGTGAAATCAGCACCCGCAAGTGTGAGCCCATCCACTTTCCGAGTGAGTCACTGCCCCAGTCTGGGTTCCAGGGCTGGGATTCCACCTGTGACTCACCTGCACTTTCCAGGAATATCCATGTTCTGGGGGATTTACCCTGGGGGGCAGAGAGAGTCTGGCTCTCCAGTCTCTGCCCAGTCTGAAGACTCTACCTCTGGCACTCTCAGGTGGCCTGTCTCGGTTCTGTTCCCATGATCTAGGTGTCCCCTTGACCTGTCACACTTTCGTGTCTCCCATGTTGAAGTGATCCCTGCCCAGCTCTTACACAGCTCCTTTCATCCCCCTAAGGGTGACCATGTGCATATCTATCTCTGCAGTCCCCCAGGAGGCTGTGAATATGTCCTTGGGCCTGTCCCTGGCAACTGGCACCAACCCCTCCCAGCTGCTGGTGAGTTGCTCTGGGTCACAGGAGGGTCTTGAGGGGAGGAGTGGGGACCTGAGGCTACTAGCACTGGGGTCTTGTGGAAGGTGGAGGTGCTGGTATGAAAGGGCAGGAAGCAGGGCAGCCCATTCCACTTGTACTTTGCTCCTCAGGCCTGTGGCCCCACCGTGCACCAAACTTGCAAGGAGAACACATATGTGAACGGCTTCTGCTTCCTGTTTGGATCCAACCTACGGCAGCTGCCCCAGAGGTTCCCAGAGGCCCTCAGAGGTATGTGCCTTTTGGTAGAGACTAGAGGGCAGTACTGAGAGGTGACCGACTGCTCGTGGTCTAGGGGATAACTTAGAGGTCTAGGCGCAGAAGGATGGGGAATCCAGATTCCATTAAAAAGAATTGGGATAGAGCAGATGCACTTTAAAGAAAGTCCTGATATAGTAACTTGATGTCAGGTTTGGTCAGGGTCCAAGATGCCCAAATAAGGAAGCTGGGCAGCCGAGCTGCAAGCCAGATGTGACGTCACTAGTGGACACGCCTCCTGTCAATCAGCGAGTTTTCCTGACCCATCAGGAAGGACTCTGGCCTTCTCTTCCTGTTTCCCAGCCCTCCCCTTCCTGACCGGGTTTTCTTGAAATTCTCTATGCATGGAATCTCTGAGGCCATTTCTCCCGACCTGCTCTGATGGACGGGGGATTTGGTCCGAGGGCGCATTCTAATAAAGCCTTGCCCAGTGGCTTAATTCATCTTCTCCTGGCCGTGTGATATTTACACTTACCTCTGCAAGGGGACCAGGCCACCTGACTTCATACATGTCCCAACCATTGTCCTTAGAGTAAATGCCTGAATCTCCTGCCTTTGATGTTTTGTGCAGCCCCTGCTCAGCTCCTACTCCCTCCATGCCTTGTACTTTAGTCACTGCTTCAGCAGCTCTAGTGGATTTTCTTCTCCAACAATCACACCAACCTGTCATTGCCTCAGGGCCTTTGTGCTTACTGCTCCTTGAGCTAGGCATGCTCTTCTCCAGATCTTAGCTGACAACCCATTATTTCCATGTGTATCCATGTTGTTGTGTGTATCATTCTTTTTATACCAGGGAGTGATATTCCTTTTTGTGGATTTTCCACAGTCCCATTCATCAGTCCATTTGTTAACACACCAGAAGGATGCTTGAGTTGTAAAATGTTTGGCAATCATGAATAGTGCTGTATAGACTCCATGCTAATATTTCTAAAATACAAAACAAAGAATCTCACTTCCTTTTCTAAGAACTTTCAGTGGTTCCCCTTTGCCTAAGGAATAAAGCCACACTTCTTATTGGAGTAGAGAGGCCCTTCCCATCTGTTCTTTGCTTGATGTTCCAGCCCTGTCTCTATCCTCATGATAGACATTAACCCCTCCAGAGCCATTTCCATTCCTTGATTGTGCCAGAATCCTTTTGGGCCTCCATTCCCTTTGTATCAGTCTCAACGGGGACAGTTGGCCAGTTAGGACAATTTGAAGAGGGTTTATTCATAAAGGGATTAATTATAAATGTGTGATAGGGTCTCGGGTAACTTTAAGGGATAGACCAAAAACCTCAGGTGAGCAGCAGCAGACCTGTAACCACCCTTAGGCTGGCAGGATGAAGGGAGAGAGAGGTCATCAGAATCCAGAAGGAGAGTCATATGGAGCAGGTGCTTGAGAGGAGCAGTGGTCTTCTGTTGAGGATGCAGATGGCCCAAGGCAACCTCACAGAGAGGGAGCCAAGGGAGAATACCCTGACTCATGCTCTTTCTCTCCAGTCTCCATTTAAGCCTAACTGGCCAAATTGAACTAGAAGTCAGAGGGCCAAGGGATTTTGTTGATGTGTTCCACGTAGGTCGACCTGGCAGGCCAGAGAGCAGATTGGAGCAGAGTAGAAAGAGGATTTGAGGATAGAGGCAGAAGGGAGGAACACATCCAAAAAACTCTCTTTCTCTTTTTTTTTTTGGTACCAGGGATTGAACTCAGGGGCACTCGACCACATCCCCAGCCCTATTTTGTATTTTATTTAGAGACAGGGTCTCACTGAGTTGCTTAGCACCTTGCTTTTGCCTAGGCTGCTTTGCCCTCAAGATCCTCCTGCCTGGGATTATGGGCGTGTGCTAAGGCGCCCGGCCCAATATGCTTTTGTATGCTAGTCCTTTTTCTACAATTTTTTTCTCATTTTGCATTTCTAGCAAATTGTTTCTCATTCTTCATGGTCCAGTCAAATGAATCCCTTGGGCATGTTCCATATTCTATTTGTCCATTTAAAAAAAGTTATGTTTTATTTTAATCAACATAATAATTATACATCTTAGGGGGGTACAATATGTTTTGACACAGCCAGGCATGGTGGCGCACACCTGTAATCCTAGCACTTTGGGAGGCTGAGATGGGAGAATCGCGAGTTCAAAGCCAGCCTCAGCAATGGTGAGGTGCTAAGCAACTCAGTGAGACCCCGTCTCTAAATAAAACACAAAATAGGGCTGAGGATGTGGCTCCATGGTGAATACCCCTGAGTTCAATTGCCAGTACAAAAACAAAAACAGAAAAAAACACACAATATATTTTGACACATGCATACATTGTGTAATGATCAAATCATGGCAATCAGTATATTCATCACCTCAAACAGTTATTTCTTTGTAGTGAGAACCTTTGAAATCCTCTATTCTAGTTATTTTGAAATATACAATATATTCATATTAACAATAATTACTCTACTGTGCAACAGAGCACTGGAACTTATTCCTCCTATGTAACTGTAACTTTCTACCCATTACCAGTCTCTCTCTCTCCTCCTTCCTGCCTTCTCCAGCCTCTGGTAATTGCCATCCTACGGTCTACTTTTATGAGATCCACTTCTTTATATTCCATACATGAGTGAGATCATGCAGTGTTAATCTGTTGGTGTCTGGCCTGTGTCACTCAATATCTTCCAAGTTCATCCATGATGTTGCAAATGATAGGATTTCATAATTTTTTATGGATGAATAGTATTCCATTGTGTATATATACACTACCTATTCAACCACCGATGGGCGTTTAGGTTGATTTTGTATCTTGGTATTATAAATAGTGATGCAAGAAACATGGGACTGCAGGTATCTCTTTCACATAACAATTTTATTTCCTTTGAATATATACCCAGTAGTGGGATTTCTGGATCATATGGACCACTTAGGTCACTTCATACAGTGTTCTATAATGGCTCTGCTAATTTATGATTCCACCAAGTGTGTGAAGGGTTATATTTCCCACACATCTTTGCCAGCACTTGTTATCTTTTTGATAATAGCAATTCTAACTGGGGTGAGACAATATCTCATTGTGGTTTTCATATGAATTTCCCTGATGATTAATGATATTGAACATTTTTTCATACACTTATTGGCCATTTGTACGTCTTCCTTTGAGAAATGTCTATTCAGATCTCTTGTTCATTTTTAAATCAAATTACTTTTTGTTGTTTTGGAGTTTTTTGAGTTCCTTATATATTCTGAATTTTAACCCTTGATCATATACATAATTTGCCAATATTTTCTCTCATTCTGTCTCTTTACTCTTTTGGTTGCTTTCTTTCCTATGCAGAGGCTTCTTAGTTTGAGCTGATCCCATTTGTCCATTTTGCAAAATTTCGTGTGCTTTTGGGGGTATTAACTAAAAGACCCTTACTTAGACCAAGATCATGAAGCAGTTCCCTATGTTTTCTTCTAGTTATTTCATAGTTTTGGGTCTTATATTTAAGTCTTTAGTCAATTTTGAGTAAATTTGTGTGTATAGTGAGAGGAGTCTAGTTTCCCTCAGAAGTGTGAGGGGATCCAATTTCCCTAGCACCATTCATTGAAGAAACTGTTCTATTCCCAGCATGTGCTCTTGGCACCTTAAAAAATCTTTTGGGTTTCGATGCATATATTTATTTCCAGGGTCTCTACTCTGTTCCAGTTGTCTAAGTGCCTGCTTTTATGCTTGTACTATGCAGTTTGGTTACCATTGCTTTGTATATAATACAGGCAGGCAGGCAGTGTGATGTGCCCAGCTTTGTTCTGTTTTTAAAGCTTTTCATCTATCTATTTATTTTTAAATCCACTAAAATTTCTTATGCCATCTTTGTTGACAGAACAGCCCAATAATAGAAATATCATTAAAAGCACTGATGATTTTTTATGGTAATTTAATAAATGAAACACATACACAAATACAATATATTCAGATATTTACCTTACATAATAACTCACACTCTATAGATCATTTTGGAATTTTTATTAGTACATAAAATGATATTTTGAACCTCTGAGTTTTCAGTAGTGTTAGTGAAGGTAGTTTATTTTTATTTGTTTTTTTAGTTATACATAACTATAGAGTCTATTTTGATATATTTATACAAACATGGACTATATCTTATTCTTTTTTTTTTTTTTTTTTGGTACCAAGGATTGAACTCAGAGGCACTCGATCACTGAGCCACATCCCCAGCCTTATTTTGTGTTTTAGGTAGAGACAGAGTCTCACTGAGTTGCTTAGTGCCTCGCTGTTGCTGAGGCTGGCTTTCAAGTTGTGATTCTCCTGTCTCAGCCTCCCTAAGTGCTGGGATTACAGGCACTGTGATATTTGATTGGGAGTTTAATCCATTCACATTCAAAGCAGTAGGTAAACAGTTATTATTACCATTTTGTTGCTTGTCTTCTGGTTGGTTGTAGACCTTTGTTCTTTCTCTGTTGTTATCTCTGTGATTTGGTGGTGTTCTTTAGTGTTCTGTTTCCTTTCACTTTATTGTCTATGTATGTGCTGTAGTTTTTTGCCTTGCTACCAAAAAACAAGGCTTACATACAATATTTTATAGTTATAATAGACTATTTTGCACTGATGACACCTTAACTTCAGTTAACTTCTGGTCATTTTTTACATTGCTGGGGATGGAACTCCGGGTCTCACACATGCTAGTCAAGTTCTCTACCATTGAGTAACATCCCCAGCCCAGAACTCTACAGACTTTATACTTCTTCCCAGAAGGCATGCATATATATATATATATATATTTTTTTTTTTTTTCTCCTTTTTTCACTTGTTTTCACAGTGCTGGGAATTGAAACCAGGGCCTGGTGCATATTAGACAAACACTCTACTACATGGGCTGCACCCCTAGCCCCCAATTTCTACTTTTGATGTCACAGTTGACATTTTTGCATTATGTGTTTCTTAAAAAATTATGGAAGCTTTTGTTATTTTTTATCATTTTGACATTTAACCTTCATACTAGACATATATGTGATTTACAGAGCACCATATCAATAGTGTGGTATTCTGGATTTGATTATATATTTACCTTTACCTATGAATTTTATACTCTAATATGTTTCTATCTATCTATTCATTTATCTATTTATTTATTCATCCATTTTTTAATTTATTTTGTGGTGCTGGGGATTGAAACCAGGGCGTTGTGTGTGTGAGGCAAGCACTCTACCAACTGAGCTATA
This sequence comes from Xerus rutilus, assembly GCA_028644305.1. Taxonomy (NCBI): domain Eukaryota; kingdom Metazoa; phylum Chordata; class Mammalia; order Rodentia; family Sciuridae; genus Xerus; species Xerus rutilus. Next base: position 14,751,700 of record CM053415.1, on the reverse strand, counting down.
TCCCCATCCCCCTCTAATACGTTTTTGTGTTAGTAATTAGTGTCCTTTCATTTCTGCTTGAAGAACTCCCTTAAACATTTCTTGTAAGGCAAGTCTTACGGTGATGAATTCCCTCAATTTTTCTTGTCTAAGAAAGGTGTCATTTCTCCTGCATTTCTGAAAGAGATTGTATTCTTGGGTATAATATTCTTGGTTGACTATTTCTTTCTTTCAACACATCAAATACATCATTCCCTTTTCTGTTGGCCTACAGAGTTTCTGCTGAGAAATCAGTTGTTTAACAAGGACTCTCTTATGGTGATTTGATACTTTATCTTGCTGCTTTTAAAATTCCTTGTCTTACTTTTGACAGTTAATTATATTGTGCTTTGCAGTGAAGACCTCTTTGGATTGAATCTGCTTTTTGAATTTTTAGCTTCATGTATCTGGATATCCATATCTCTTCTAAGACTTGGGATGTTTTCAACTTTTTTTTTTTCATTAAATAAGCTCTTTGTCCCCATGTCTGTCTCTTACTCTTCCTTAATGCAAATGGGGCACTGCCTCAGCTCAGTCTTGGGATGCATGGCTGCTTGGTCAGCCAAGACACTAATTTCCCAGGAGATGATGCACTACTTCAGCTCAGGCTCAGGAAGCATGACTTCTCTAAGCAGCAAGGCATCTTCCTGGAAACCCTGGGATGCAGAGTGTCGCTTCAACTTAGGCAAAAGGGAACTGCGATTACTCTGAGTAGGTCAAGTATTATTTTTTGTGGAGCTAGGGCACTGCTTCAGCTCAGGCACAGGGAGGCGTGACTTCTCTGGATGGCCAAGGAACCATTTTCTCAGAGGCACTTCACAGCCTCTCTTCAAGCCTCAGGGGTAAGGCCCAGCAGCAATTGCGAGGAGTTAGTGGGGGCACCCCTACCAAGACATCTTTTTCTTGGAGGACAGTTTCACTTCAGGCCCAGAGGAGCAGGCACAGTAGTAACTGAGACAAGTAGACAGAACTTCTTCCCTAAGGCATCATTTTCCTGGGGGGATGAGAACAGCTTCAGCTCAGGAAGGACTGGGTAGGTAGCAGTGACTGGGAAGGGTAGATGAAGTGGCTTTATGGCAGCTTGCCCCCAAGGAGAAGGGCATAGCCACCAGGTGGCTAAACTTCAGGCGTGGAAAGGTGCCACGACCTCTTATCCCTGGAACAGGACACAATCCAGCAATGGCTATGGTTCCAAGATGGCACAGTGCCTCAGCTGCATAGGTCACAGGAGTTGGGGCTCAGTGTGGCCTCCTTCTCTTGAGGGAGCACAGCTGTGTGGACTCTAGGCTGCTCATGCAGCTGGGCTTAGTGCCTGTGAGGACTGTAGACCCCAGTGGTGAGGAATGTAGGTGCCCAACATGTTGGTGGTAGCTGCTGGGTTCTCTTGCTTACTTTTACCACTTTGGGAGAAAATCCCTCCTGGTTCTAAGCTGACATCTGCTGGGGGCTGGGAGGTGGAGGCCAGGGATTTGCTTGCATTCTCTAGGAGGCCATCCTGGGTTTCTGTGCCCTACAGGGGTTCTGCTACTATTTTGATATATTCTTGCACCCTCCTTTAGTTATTTTATTTTCATCAAAATGTATTCGGTTGTTTCTTGTTCTGACTGTCTTTGTGGGGTGAATGAGCACTAAGGACTTCTAGCTGCCATTTTGCTGATGTTCAAGGAATCTGTCTATTTTAGAATTCAGCCTGGAACATAGGTGGAATCTTGTTTACTTTTGTTCTCATTGTTTAGCAGAGAGCTGATGTGCAAAAAATGAATACCAAGTCTCTAATTACTTAATTTATACTCTTTTCTTCTCTTCCCTAGAATGTCCTCAGCAGGAGAGTGACATTGCCTTTTTGATTGATGGCTCTGGTAGTATCAATGACAATGACTTTCAGAAGATGAAGAACTTTGTCTCAACAGTGATGGACCAATTCAAAAAGTTTAATACCTTGGTGAGGGCTCATATAAGGCTGGCAATACAGCAGCCAGGTTGCCACTGTTCCCCGCTACTGCAATTGCAGACATGGTAACATGGCTTGTTGTTATTTTATGATTCTCTTTTTGGATCTGCTTGGATGCACCATCAGCATTCTTTGAACCCTTGTAATGTAGGCATCTCTGATGATAGGATGAAACCCACATGTCATCTCTTGAAGAGTTTTAGTGGGAGCTCTCAAGTGAGTGGGAGCTGTGGAGAAGGAATTCAGAAATTGGAGTGTTGCAAGGTGTATGAGTCTTGCTGGGGACGCGGAGCACCTTCTCCAGTCTGATGCCAGGTGCTCTGTTTCCAGTTCTCTTTGATGCAGTACTCAGATGACTTCCGGACTCATTTCACCTTCAGTGATTTCAAGAAAAATCCTAACTCGGGATACCTGGTAAAACCAATAACACAGCTGCAGGGAACAACACACACTGCCACAGGAATCCGCAATGTAGTGTAAGTTCTTCCCTCTTTGCTTAGGATAGAAGGAGGAGGTAATTTTAACTTGGCTTTGAAGGATGAGGGAATAATTCAGACAGGAATGGGGCAAAGGTTTGAAGGAGGTCTGTGTGTAGTATTTTTTTTCTATTGGTGCATTATAGTTATGCTTAATAGTGAGATTCATTGAGATATTTTCACATGTGCACATAGCATATTCTGATCAATTTCATTCTACAGTACCTCACCTTTTTTTCCTCTCCTTGTCCTCCCTGATCTCCTTCCTCTGTCAATGAAAAAAATTGTGCATAAATGTGGAAGTAAAGAGAGGAAGTGAAAGCTAGGTGTGGAGGTGTATGCCTGTAAACCCAGTGGCTTGGGAGGCAGAGGCAGGAGGATAAAGAGTTCAAAGCCAGCCTCAGCAAAAGTGAGGCCCTAAGCAACTCAGTGAGACCCTGTCTCTAAATAAAATACGAAAAAAAGGGGCTGGGGATGTGGTGCTATTGTCAAGTGCCCCTGAGTTCAATCCCTGGCACCCCCCCACCAAAAAAAAAAAAAAAAAAAAGAGAGAAAGTGAGGTGAGAGAAAGGTGGCTAGAAGGAGACCAGAAAGATGGATTGATTTCTGTAACCAAAGACAAATTTGTAGCCAATGAGTATCCGTTGATGATTTTAAGCGCTAGGGAGACATCCTATCTTGTTTTGGAAATATCATTCTGATTGTGTGTGTGTGTGTGTGTGTGTGCGCGCGCGCGTGCGTGTGTGTGTGTGTATAGCAGTGAGGGTGAGGTTGGGACAGAAGTGAAGGAAGATGATCTAGAGAGCTGTGGTAGTATTCCAGGAGAGATGTGATGAAGTTCAAATAGTCTATTTCTTTTTAAAAATTTCTAAATTTAGAAGTGATAATATTCAGTTTAAAATATCAAAATAGGCAAAAGCATACATAAGAGGTAAAGGCTTCCTTTTTTCCATTCTCCTCCCCTACCTGCTGCTGTTCTGGGTCTTGGAGCAATCATGGCTCTGTGTTGTTGCAGGGCAGACAGAGCCCCTCCTAGACAGAGCCCAGCTGCATCTGTGTTTGTGACTCTGCTGACATTTCCTCTCTGATGTTAATAGTCTCTCTATTTGCATTTGAATTTGTCCCTCCTCTTCTCTGAACAGAAGAGAACTGTTTCAGCTTGCCAATGGTGCGCGGGAAAATGCTGTTAAGATCCTAGTTGTCATCACAGATGGAGAAAAGTATCAAGACCCCTTGGAATATGAGGACGTCATCCCTGAGGCGGACAGACAGGGGGTCATTCGCTATGTCATTGGGGTAGGAAATACGTCTTTGGGCCTGATGCTTCTGTTATGGGTTTCTGCTTGGATGTACCCTCCCTTCAACTTGCAAATATTGGTGAAATCAAAGCGAGGCAAGGGTTCCTGCTAACCCATACGTACCTATGCATCACTTATCTATTGTTACAATAATGCTGTGTAACAAATGATCTACAAATTCAGTGGCTGAAAATAACAAGTAAGTCTGCAGATCAGCTGCATAGTTTTTCTGGTCTCAGGTGGGCTCACTTACACTTCTGTAATCAGCTACAGGTTGGCAGGCCACCTCCCTTCCCCTCCCTCCCTCTATCCCTCCCTCCCTCCCTTCTTTCTTTCCTTCCTTCCTTCCAGCGCTAGGGATTGAATCAGGGGTACTCCACCACTGAGATACATCCCTGTTTATTTTTTATTTTGAGACAAGGTCTCACTAAGTTGCCCAATGTGGCCTCGAACTTGCAATCCTCCTGCTTACATCCTGGTCAGCTCTCTCCATTACTGAGGATTGCAAGCTAGTTTGTCTGTTGGACAGATGACCTTGATTGGAACAACTTGGTGATTTGACTCTTCTGCTCCCTGGGTCTCATTCTCCAGTGGGCTGGCCTTGACATGTCCTTTTGGTGAAGGCAGAGGAACAAGTGAGAAAGTGGAAATGTTGCAGGTACTTTTTCAGATCTCTGTTTGCATCAAGTTTGATGTGCTAAATCAAGATACGTGGCTGAGCCCAGAGACAATGAGTGGTGCAGTTTACTCCACTGAGAGTGAAGACACAGGCAAGTTTTGGGAAAAGGGCTTGGATACAGGAAGAGGTAAGGAAGAGGATCATCAATATAGTCAAATGACCACAGTACTTGTATGACAGAAAATGTACCATTCTGAGTGCATGAATGTAAGACCTTCATATAAAAGGTATGTAAGACCTTCATATAAAGAAAAAATCTCTCCCTTTCATCTGAGTGTGTGTGTGTGTGGGGAACAGCCAGGAAGCATGGCAGAGAAAATAGATTAAAAGTTGTGTTTGAATCTGGGCAAGGTGACACACGATTATCCCAGCAACTGCAGAGGCTGAGGCAGGAAGATTGCAGGTTCAAGGTCAGCCTTAGCAACTTAGTGATACCCTGTCTCAAAATAAAAAATAAAAAGGGCTGGGGATGTAGCTCAGTGGTAAAGTGGCCTTGAGTTCAATCCTCAGTACCAAAAACAAAAACAAAATAGCCCCCAGCTGCTACCTGTGCAGTCTACACCTGGCAGCGTCCCTGAGGACTTCTGCTGCATTCTCCTATTTGACAATGTTCCTGATTCTTTTCCTAAGAAATTTTTGCTAGATGATATTGCTACCCACAGACGCTGTATGCTTTGACCTTTGTTTCTTGGTAACAGGTGGGAGGTGCCTTCAACAATGACAGATCCCACCAAGAGCTTAATACCATTGCCTCTAAGCCAGCTCGTGATCATGTGTTCCGGGTGAACAACTTTGAAGCTCTAAAGACCATTCAAAACCAGCTTCAGGAAAAGATCTTTGCAATTGAAGGTGAGCTGGGCATCTGTGTTCCCAGAAGAGCTCAAGATGCAGACTAGACCCTCCTAATTCCTGGTATCTTGACCCTCAACCTCAACTCTTCCCTGGCCACCTGGGCCTCACCTGGTCAATTCCTTTGAAATCAGAGAATCTTTACTTTCATCTCTAATTGTGTCAGTCTTGGCTACAGGCTAATAAATCAAAGTGTGGAGGAGTCAAATTCCATACAGCATTTTCCCCAAAATTTGGATGTGTTGCTGACATTTATTTGGTTTCCTGTTACCCTTCACCTATAATAGTATCTGGTGCATAGAAGGTGATCAATAAATAAATGCTTATTGAATAAAGGAATTAGACTCCTTGAGGACCACATTCCCATCTGACAGGAATAGCTGCCTAAAGAGGGGCACACACTTTAGAGTTCAACATAGATCCCATTGGAGCCTCCCTGTGTCTGGCTAAACAGCATTTGAGTTTCCAGCACTGTTCTGTGCTCTTCGGCTTTCTTTGATATAGAAAGTTCTCCTCCTCACAGGTACTCAGACAGGAAGTAGCAGCTCCTTTGAGCATGAGATGTCTCAGGAAGGCTTCAGTGCCACCATCACTTCTGTAAGTTGGTCCTTCATTACATCGGAGGTGGGTATAGGGCAAGAAGAAATGAGAGAGGTACAAGGGTCTGGGGGCTCTTCTTGTGATGGGCTCTTGTAGGGAGGCAACTCTTTGATGGGCAGCAGTGGTCTCTTCTTCCCTCATCAATCCTGTTCTACCTCTTTTTCCAGAATGGTCCCTTGCTGGGCTCTGTGGGGAGCTTTGACTGGGCTGGTGGAGCTTTTTTGCATAAGTCAAAGAATGAAATTACCTTTATTAACACAACCAGAGTGGACTCAGGCATGAATGATGCTTACTTGGGTAAGTGGGGAAAGCAGGGGTCCCCTACAAGAGGATCAGAGTTTCATGTAACTCAACTAGTGAGGATACCATTTTACAGGTATACCATTTTACAGGTATACAGATCTTTTACAGGGCCTTGGGATATCTGCAAAGAGAAATTTCAAAATTTAAATTATGTTCACAAGAGGAATATAGTATAGGGCTGTTACCCCAATCTGCCAAGCATGGGGCTGCCCCATTACCCCCACTCAAGGATGACCTGCATGGTGGAAAGGAGGGCAGGGTCTGTGAGGGAAAGCACTTTGCTTATTAGATCACCATTTTCAGGTTATGCAGCTGCAGTCATCTTGAGGAACCGGGTGCAAAGTCTGGTTCTGGGTGCACCTCGATATCAACACATTGGCCTGGTGGCGATGTTCAGACAGAATGCTGGTGCCTGGGAGACAAACACTGTTATCAAGGGCAAACAGGTAAGAACAGAGTGTGAAGCATGAATGTGCAGAGGCACCCTGGGGATGAGAGATTCCAAGATTGGCATTGCCAGATGCCATGCATGGTAGACAGCCTTTAGAGAGCTTTAAGTTGGAGAGTCATGGGATCAGTTTTGCACTTGAAAATGCTGTGTTCTCAGTTTTCTAAAAATAATAAATAATAATGTTTGACCTATACAGAGCTCTCTATGAGTTTAACTGTATCCAGAGCTGATATTCAACTAGTAACAATCAATATAGCCACATAATTTAATAATTTCGTATCTTTTGACAAATAGCTGTGTTTCTGAGATTCCCCAAGAGAACAAACTGATTTTAAAGTTCATATGGAGTGCTTGGGGTTGCATCTCAGTGCTAGAGTGCTTGCCTAGCACATGTGAGCAACTGGGTTCGATCCTCAGTGCCACATATAAATAAATAAAATAAAGGTATTGTATTCATCTCCAACTAAAAATATTTTTAAAAAGTTCATATGGAAATGCAAGGGACCCACAATAGCCAAAACAAGCTTGAAAAAAGGAGAACAAAGTTGGAAGCCTCTCACTTTCCCAATTCAAAATTTACAAACCAATAGAGCCAGAAAGTAGATCAGTGGTTGTGAAGAATGGGGGTTGGTGAGGGGCTGGGAATGCTGGCTAGGAGGCACTAAGTTTCTTTCTTGGGAATCAACAGTTTTGAATTAGTGATGATGGTTACATAACATTATGACTATACTAAAAACCACTGAATTTTATACTTTAAAAAACTGAGTTTGTGCCGAATGTTCTCTCTGATAAGTGGATGCTGATCCATAATGGAAGAAAGAATATGGGAAGAATGGAGGAATTTGGGTCAAAGGGGAGTGAAGAGGGAGGGGGTATGGGAGCTGGAAAGATGTTGGAATGAGATGGACATCATAGCCCTAGCTTCATGTATGACTGCATATATGATGTGATTCACATACAACCAGAGAAATGATAAGTTGTGCTCCATCTGTGTACAATGAATCAAAATGCATTCTGCTATCATGTATACCTCAGTAGAATAAATAAATTAAAAAAATTAAAAAAAAAACAAAAAAACAAAAAAACTGAGTTTGATATATAAATTTTATCTCCATAAAAAATGCGATTTTGGGGCTGGGATTGTGGCGCAGTGGTAGCGTGCTTGCCTAGCATGCGTGAGGCACTGGGTTCGATCCTCAGCACCACATAAAAATAAAATAAAGATATTCTGTCCACCTGCAACTAAAAAATAAATAAATACTTTAAAAAAAAAATGCGATTTTGAAAAACAATCATATGATGTAATCCACCATAACAAGGAACTAGAGAACAAAAAATGTAGTCATTTTAGTAGACACAGAAAAAATACTTGACAAAAAATAGCTTCCTTTCATGATTAAAAACTCAGTGTAATAGGAACTAAAGAGAACTTCCTCAACTAGAAAAAAATTTACAAAAATCTGTAGTTGGCATCATACTTAAAAGTGCAAGAGAATGCTTTTCTGTTATAATTGGAAACAAAGCCAGAATATGCATTCTTTCTATTTGTATTCAACATCATACTGGAAGACCTAGCTGGTTCAGCAAAGCAAGGGGAAAAAATATAAAACTGTCTCTATTTGCGGATAACATAATTGCCTGGAAAATCTCAAAGAATCTACAAAAAAGCTACTGTAACTAACAGGTTATTTCAGTAAGTTGTCAGGATTCAAGATCAGTTTATAAAAATTAGTTCTCTTTCTAGGGGCTGGGGCTGTGGCTCAGTGGCGGAGCACTTGCCTAGCATGCGTGAGGCACTGGGTTCGATTCTCAGCACCACATGCAAATAAATAAAATAAAGATCCATTGACAACCAAAAAATTAAAAAAAAAAAATTAGTTCTCTTTCTAGCTGGGTGTGGTGATGCACGCCTGTATTCCCAGCACCTTCGGAGGCTGAGATAGGAGAATCACGAGTTCAAAGCCAGCCTCAGCAACAGCGAGGCACTGAGCATCTCAGTGAGACCCTGTCTTTAAATAAAACACAAAATAGGGCTGGGGACCTATTTTGGGAACTTGACCTCAGTGGTCAAGTACCCCTGAGTTCAATCCCTGGTACCAAAAAAAAAAAAAAAAATTCTTTTTCTGTAGTATCATTAAACAGTTGGAAATGAATAAGAAAAAAGTACCATTTACAATAGTAAACCAAGACCAAGAAATGCTTAGGAATAAATCTAATAAAATGTGTGCAATATTTATATGCTGAAAACTATAAAACACTAATCAGAGACATCAAAGACATAAATAGGCAGATGTTCTGTCCTCAGATTGGAAGACTCAGTATAGTTAAGATGTCAATTTTCCCCACTTGTAACACTCAATGCAATAAAAATCCTGAAAGTATGTTTTGTAGAATTGACAAAGATAATTCTAAAATTTATATGGAAAATAAAAGCAAGTGGAATATCTGAAAGAATTTTGCAAAGAATTTAGATAAATATCATTAGGTATTTACTGGAGAACTCACATATTACTGAATTTCTGAACTTACAAGTTAAATTATAGTAATCAGTACATTTTGGCATTGCCAAAGATAGACATGAAGATCAGTGGAACAGAATAGCCCTGAAATAGATAGACATATACATAGTCAACTGATTTTCTTTTTATAACGTTTTGTTCCACCCTTTTTGAGCTATAATTCACAGATAAAAGTAGTATATACTTCCCATGTAAAATGTGATGTTTTGATATATGTATATATTGTGAAATTATTAAACTGACCTAAATTAATATATTCATTGCCTTAGATGTTTATCTTGTTTTGGGGAGTGAGAACATTTAAAACTACTCCTTTTGTAATTTTCTTTTTTTTTTTTTGGTACCAGGGATTGAACTCAGGGGCACTCGACCACTGAGCCACATCCCCAGCCCGATTTTGTGTTTTATGTAGAGACAGGGACTCACCGAGTTGCTTAGCGCCTCACCATTACTGAGACTGGCTTTGAACTCGCGATTCTCCTGTCTCAGCCACCCAAAGTGCTGGGATTACAAGCGTGAGCCACCACGCCCGGGTCTTTTAGTAATTTTCAAGTACATGATGCATTATTATTAGTTATGGTTACTATATGCTATAATAGAGATCAACAGAACTTATTCATTCTAACTGAAATGTAGTAGTGCCCTTTGATCAACATCTCTGCAGTTCCTCTGGAAACCCTACCTCTTGGCAACCACCATTCTAATCTCTGCTGTGATGAGTTTGATTTTTAAGATTCCACATATAAGTGAGATCATGCAGTATTTGTCTTTCTGTGCCTGGCTTGTTTCACTTAGCATGATATCCCCTGGTTTCATGCTGTTGCAATGACAGAATCTTCTTCTCTTCCTACCCCTCCTCCTCCCTTCTCCTTCTTCTCCTCCCCTCTCTTTCTTCTTCTTCTGCTCTGAGAATTGAACCTAGGGACACTTAACCACTGAGTCACATCCCCAGCCCTTTTTATTTTGAGACAGGGTCTTGCTAAGTTACCTAGAGCCTCAATTGCTGAGGCTGGCTTTGAACATACGATTCTCCTGCTTCAGCCTCCTGAGTTGCTGGGATTACGGGTATGCGCCACAATGCCCAGCTGGAATTTCCTTCTTTTTATAGGCTGAATAAGTATTCATTATGCATATGTGTGTATGTCTGTGAGTAGTATGTATAATGCAATTATGTCATTTGTAAAATATATACATATATATATTTAAAATACATTTATCCATTGATAGACACTAGGTTGATGCCATAGCTTGGCTATTGTGAATAGTGCTGCCATAAGCATGGCAATGCAGCTATCTTTCAGCATATTAATTTCATTTCCTTTGTCCATATGCCAATAAGTGGGATTTCTGGATCATAAGTAATTCTATTTTTAATTTTAATTTTAATTGTTATTTTTTATTTGTTCTAATTAGTTATACATGACAGTAGAATGCATTTTGACATATTGTATACGAATGGAGCACAACTTCTCCTTCCTCTGGCTGTACATGGTGTGGAGTTTTTCCAGTACTGTAATCATACTTGTACATAGGGTAATAATTTCTGTCTCATTCTACAGTCTTTCCTGTCCCCATGGCGACCCCTCCCCTCACTCCCCTCTACACAAACCAACGTTCCTTCCTTCTTCCCTACCTGCCCCCTCCTATGGATCAGCATCTGCTTATCAGAGAAAACATTAGGGTTTTGGCTTTTTTGGGATTGGCTTATTTCACTTACCATGATATTTTCTAGTTCCATCCATTTGCCTACAAATGCCATAATTTCATTCTTCTTTAAGGCTGAGTAATATTCTATTGTGTATATGTACCACCTTTTCTTCATCCATTCATCTGTTGAAGGGCATCTAGGTTCTTTCCATAGTTTAGCTATTGTGAATTGAGCTGCTATAAACATTAATGTGGCTGCATCACTGTAGTATGCTGATTTTAAGTCCTTTGGGTATGAACCGAGGAGTGGGATAGCTGGGTCAAATGGTGGTTCCATTCCACGTTTTCTGAGGAATCTCCATACTGCTTTCTATACTGGTTGCAACAATTTGCAGTCCCACCAGTAATATGTGAGTGTACCTTTTTCCCCACATCCTTGTCAACACTTATTATTTCTTCTATTCTTCATAATTGCCATTCTGACTGGAGTGAGAGAAAATCTTAGAGTAGTTTGGATTTGCATTTCTCTAATTGCTAGAGATGATGAACATTTTTCCAAATGTTTGTTAATTGATTGTGTTTCTTCTGTGTAGTGTCTGTTCAGATCCTTAGCCCATTTATTGACTGGGTTATTTGTTTTTTTGGTGTTAAGTTTTTTGAGTTCTTTATATATCCTGGAGATTAGTGCTCTATCTGAGGGGCATGTGGTAAATATTTTTTTGCATTCTGTAGGCTCTCTGTTCACTTCATTGATTGCTTCCTTTGCTGAAAAGATTTTTAGTTTGAATCCATCCCATTTATTGATTCTTGATTGTACTTCTTGTGCCTTAGGAATCTTGTTAAGGAAGTCAGGTCCTAAGCCTACATGATGAAGATTTGGATCTACTTTTTC
>CM053415.1:14725744-14739917 GCA_028644305.1 Xerus rutilus | reverse complement strand
TTGGTACTAGGGATTGAACTCAGGGGCACTCGACCACTGAGCCACATCCCCAGCCCTATTTTGTGTTTTATGTAGAGACAGGGTCTCACTTGAGTTGCTTAGTGCCTCGCCATTGCTGAGGCTGGCTTTGAACTCGCGATTCTCCTGTCTCAGCCTCCCTAAGTGCTGGGATTACAAGCGTGAGCCACCACGCCCGGCTTCTACTTTTTCTTTTATTAAGTGCAGAGTCTCTGGTCTAGTGCCTAAGTCTTTGATCCACTTTGAGTTGATTTTTGTGCGGGGTGAGAGATAGAGGTTTAATTTCATTTTGCTACATATGGATTTCCAACTTTCCCAGCACTGTTTGTTGAATAGGCTATCTTTTCTCCAATGTATGTTTTTGGCACCTTTGTCTAGCCTGAGATAATCCTATTTATGTGGGTTTGTCTCTGTGTCTTCTATTTTGTACCATTGGTCTATACATCTGTTTTGGTATCAATACCATGCTGTTTTTGTTACTATTGTTCTGTAGTATAGTTTAAGGTCTGGTATTGTGATGCCTCCTGCTTCCCTCTTTTGCTAAGGACTGCCTTGGCTATTCTGGGTCTCTTCTTCATGAATTTCATGATTGCTTTTTCTAGTTCTATGAAGAATGTCATTGGGATTTTAATAGGAATTGCATTAAATCTGTATAACAGTTTTGGTATCATTGTCATTTTGACTATTAATTCTGCCTATACAAGAGCATGAGAGATCTTTTCATCTTCTAAGGTCTTCTTCAATTTCTTTTTTTAATGTTCTGTAGTTTTCAGTGTAGAGGTCTTTCGCCACTTTTGTTAGATTGATTCCCAAGTATTTTATTTTTTTGAAGCTATTGTGAATGGGGTGGTTTTCCTAGTTTCTCTTGTAGTGGATGCATTGCTTATGTATAGAAATACATTTGATTTATGGGTATTGATTTTTTTTTTTTTTTTTTTTTTTTTTAAATTTTTTTTTAGTTGTAGGTGAACGCAATATCTTTCTTTTATTTATTTATTTGTATGTGGTGCTGAGGATCGAACCCAGTGACTCATGCATGCGAGGCAAGCGCTCTACCACTGAGCCACAGCCCCAGCCCCTATGGGTATTGATTTTATATCCTGCTACTTTGCTGAATTCATTTATTAGTTCTAGAAATTTTCTGGTAGAATTTTTTTGGATCTTCCAAATAGAGAATCATGTCATCACAAATAGTGATAGTTTGAGTTCTTTTCCTATTTGTATCTCTTTAATTTCTTTCATTGTCTGATTGCTCTGGCTAGAGTTTCAAGGACTATGTTGAATAGAAGTGGTGACAGAGAGCATCTTTGTCTTGTTCCAGTTCTTAGAGGGAATGCTTCCAATTTTTCTCCATTTAGAATGATGTTGGCCTTGGGCTTAGCATAGATAGCTTTGACAATGTTGAGGTATATCCCTACGATCCCTAGTTTTTCTAGTGTTTTGAACATGAAGTAGAATTTTGTCAAATTCTTTCTCTGCATCTATTGAGATAATCATACAATTCTTATCTTTAAGTCTATTGATGTGATGTATTATGTTTATTGATTTCCATATGCTGAACCAACCTTGCATACCTGGGATGAACTCCACTTGATCGTGGTGCACTATTTTTTTAATATGTATGTGATTTGCCAGAATTTTACTGAGAATTTTTGTGTCTGTGTTCATCAGGGATATTGGGTCTGAAGTTTTCTTTCTTTGATGTCTTTGTCTAGTTTTGGTATCAGGGTGGCACTAGCCTCATAGGATGAGTTTGAAAGGGTTTCCTCCTTTTCTATTTCATGGAATAATTTGAGGAGTAGTGGTATTTGTTCTTTAAAGGTCTTGTAGAACTCGGTTGATAATCTATCTGGTCCCAGGCTTTCTTGGTTGGTAGGCTTTTGATGGTGTCTTCTATTTCATTGCTTGAAATTGATCTGCTTAAATTGTGTATGTTCTCCTGATTCAGTTTGGGTAGTGTATGCTTCTAGAAATTTGTTGATGTCTTTGAGATTTTCTATTTTACTGCAGTATAAATTTCCAAAATAGTTTTTGATTATCTTCTGTATTTCAATCATGTCTGTTGTGATATTTCCTTTTTCATCATGAATTTTTGTAATTTGAATTCTCTATTTTCATTAGGGTTACTAATGTTTTATCAATTTTATTTACTTTTTCTAAGAGCCAACTTTTAATTTTGTCAATTTTTTCAATTGTTTCTTTTGTTTCAATTTCATTGATTTCAGCTCTGATTTTAATTATTTCCTGTCTTCCTCTACTTTTGGTGTTGATCTGTCCTTCTTTTTCTAGGGCTTTGAGATGTAATGTCTGTCAGGTCATTTATTTGTTGATTTTTTATTCTTTTAATGAATGGGCTCAGTGCCCATTCATTAACGTTTTCTCCTAGAACTGCCTTCACAGTGTTCCAGAGGTTTTGAAATGTATCAGAGTTCTCATTTACCTCTAAGAGTTTTTTTTATATCCTCCCTGATGTCTTCTGTTATTCATGCACCATTCAATAGCTTAGTATTTAATCTCCAGGTGTTGGAGTAGCTTCTGTTTTTTTAAAAAATATTTTCTTATCTGTCAATAGACCTTTATTTTATTTATTTATTTATATGTGGTGCTGAGAATTGAACCCAGGGCCTCATACATGCTAGGCAAATGCTCTACCACTGAGCCACAACCCCAACCCTTTGTTTTTTATTTTTATTATTGATTTCTAATTTCATTCCATTATGCTCTGATAGAATACAGGGTAGTATCTCTATTTTTTTGTGTGTCTGCTAAGACTTGCTTTGTGGGGTAACATATGGTCCATTTTAGAGAAAGATCCATGAGCTGCTGAGAAAAAAGTATATTCACTTGTTGGATGAAATATTCTATATATGTCTGTTAAGTCAAAATTATTGATTGCATTATTGAGCTATATAGTTTCTTTGTTTAGTTTTTGTTTGAAAGATCTATCTTGTGGTAACAGTAGTATGTTAAAGTCACCCAGTATTATTGTGTTGTGGTCTACTTGATTCTTGAAGTTGAGAAGGGTTTGTTTGATGTTCATAGATGCTTCATTGTTTGGGGAATACATATTTACAATTTTTATATCTTGTTGATATATGATTCCCTTGAGCAATATGAAATGTCTTTCTTTATCCCTTCTGACTAACTTTGGTTTGAAGTCCACTTTATCTGATATGAGGATGGAGACTTCTGCTTGTTTACACAGTCCATGTGAGTGATATGTTTTTTTCCAGCCTTTCACCTGCAGTCTGTGGATGTCATTTCCTATGATATGGGTCTCTTGAAGGCAGCATATGTTGGGTCTTTTTTTTTTTTTTTTAAATCCAATCTGCTAGTCTGTGTCTTTTAATTGATGAGTTTAGGCCATTAACATTCAGGGTTATTATTGAAATATGGTTTGTATTCCCAATTATTTTGATTTATTTTTGGTTTTTAATTTTTTAAAAATTTTAAAAATATTTTTTTGTTCTATGTTTTATTTTATTTATTTGTGTGTGGTGCTGAGAATCGAACCCAGTGCCTCATGCATGCTAGGCAAGCGCTCTGCCACTGAGCCACAACCCCAGCCTTTGGTTTTTAATTTGACTTGGCTTCTTTGATTGGCTTTTCCTTTAGTGTGGTTCCTTCCTTTGCTGATTTTCATTTTTGTTTTTTATTTCCTCCTCATGGAATATTTTGCTGAGAATGTTCTTTAGTGCAAGCTTTCTCCTTGTAAATTCTTTTAAATTTTGTTTATCCTGGAAGGTTTTTATTTCATCATCAAATCTGAAGCTTAATTTTCCTGGATATCAGATTCATGGTTGGCATCCATTTTCTTTCAGAGCTTGGTATCTGTTGTTCCAGGATTTCCTACATTGATGGTCTGGGTTGAAAAGTCTGCGGATATCTGAATTGGTTTGCCCTATATGTAATCTGAAACTTTTCTCTTGTGGCTTTTAAAATTCTATCATTATCCTGTATGCTGGGCATTTTCATTATAACGTGCCTTGGTGTGAATCTGTTGTAATTTTGTACATTTTGTGTCCTGTAAGCCTCTTGTATTTTGTTTTCCAATTTATTCTTTTTTAAAAAAATTTTTCCCCATATTTATTTATTTGTTCTATTTAGGTTTACATGATATCAGAGAGCAATTTGATTCATTGTACACAGATGGAGGATAACATTTCACTTCTCTGGTTGTAAGTGATATAGAATCACAACACACATGCAGTCATACATAAAGCTAGGGCTACGATGGCCATCATACTCCACCACCTTTTCATTGGTTAAATAAGACCATGGTCCAAAAAAATGATGTGGCTCCTGAGAACTGAAATCAACAAAGTTCCTTGTCCCTAGGTTGTACAATACTGGAAATAGATATTATTCCTTGTTTTATTTTAAATACTGCTGGGACCAAATAAAAATAACTGTTTCAAGAAATGCCCACTTACAGAAAAGAAGCTCTGAGTGAATTAAACAGCTATCAGGACCACCATTCATTCATCAAGACTTGCTTTGAGACCCTTGTTTCCCTGTTTCTACCAACTCACAGTTATTATAAGAAAATAACCTCTGTTCAATTTCCAAGTCTGTTCAATTTCAACCAGTTGAGAGACCATTGGTAGAAACATGATTTTATATTTTGTTTTCATTGCCTGAACCTCTGTCTTCCAAGTGGTCTAGTCTGCTGATGATGCTCCAATTTATTCTTAATGTTTGGAAAATTTTCTGATATTATTTCATTGAAGACATTGTGCATTTCTTCAGTTTGTATCTCTGTGCTTTCCTCTATACCAATAATTCTTAGATTTGGTCTTTTCATTTTATCCCATAATTCTTGGAGTTTCTGCTCATGGTTTCTTACCGTCTTCACTGGGTGGTCAACCTTATTTTCAAGACTATATATTTTGTCTTCAGTGCCTAAGGTTCTGTCTTCCAAGTCTGTTGGTGATGCTTTCTATTGAATTTTTAAATTTGGTTTATTATTTCCTTCATTTCAAGGATTTCTGTTTGTCTCCCCCCTCCCCCTAGAATCTCTCTTTCTTAAAGTAATCTTTTGCTTCATGTATTTGCTCTCTTATCTCTTTGTTGGAGTGATCAGTTGTTGCCTATACTTGCTCTTATATTATTCATTCTTTGCTTCCTAGATCATTTTTAATCATGTACATTCTGAACTCCTTCTCTGAAATTTCATCCAGTGTGCTGTCAACAGATTCTATTATTGTAGAATCTTTGGGGCACTTTCTTATTTTTTCATGTTGTCCATGTGTCTTCCTCTCTAGCAGGTGAATCTGAGGTATTACAGTTTCTACCATATAGTCTTGTAGTGTCTCTGCAGGTTACCAATACCTCACCTTTAAGGTGATCAATATTTGCAGCCCATACAAACAATATGCAGCCTTAAATCAAATAGCTCCTAGATAATTATAGTTTTGTCACAGTAAACAGAAATGTGCATAACTAATATCTACAATATAAATAGTAGGTTTGCATAAAGGTCTACAGTTTCTGATGGTGGCCAGAGAGAGAGCCAGAGGTGGGGTGGGGTGTAGGATGTGGGGTTTATGAGGTAGGAGTTGAGAATATAGAGGTATTAGATCATAGGAAGAGTGAAAGAAGAATCAAGAGAAGTAGGCTAGCAGGGATACCTCTGGTGTAACCAAGCCTTCAGGGACTTTGATGATGGTCTTCCAGATCCTGACTGTTGTCTCTAGATGGAAATGGGCATGTCCCTAGTCGGTGGCCACAGCAGTGTCAAACCTGTAGGTACCTTGATGTTAGGCTTCCAGGCCCTACCTGGCATCCTAAGGTGGAAGCTGCCCCAACTAATGATGGTGGTGGCAGCAATGGAGGTAATCCAAGAAGGCAGCAGAGGTATCCTAAGATGGAGGCCACTGCTTTCAGAGGTGGGTCTGAGAGGGCAGGCTTTGTGCTGGTGTTGGGCAGCCTGTTTGGAGATATAGTGTTGTGGTGGGCTGCTGTCTGTTGTCCCAAGGTGGAGGCTAATATGTTGAGGGGGGTGGTTTTGGATGTGGCTGCAGTGTCTCAAGAATGAAACAGGTCATGAGAGTCATGCATTGGTAGATGGGGGGGCTACTGCTTGTTCCTACTCCTTACCTCGCACGTGTGTGGTCTCGCTACCCACCCGGCCTCTGTGTGGTCTTGGATCCCTGCTTGTACTTTTGAGGTCATACTCAAAACATCATTGCCCAGACCAATGTCAGGAAGCTTTCCCTTTTCTTTCTCCCAGTAGTTTTACATTTTAATTCTTATATCTAAGTCTTTAATCCATTCTGAATAGATTTTTATGGAATGTGTGAATATCCAGTTTTTTTTTTTAATCTACATGTGAATATCCAGTTTTCCCAACATTACTGTTGAAGAGACAGTCCTTTCCTATTGTATGCTCTAGGTCCTTCATTGAAGATCAATTAACCCTAAATGTATGAATTAATTTCTGGGCTCTTTATTTTGTTCCATTGGTCTATATGTCTGTTTTATGCCAGTACTATGCTGTTTTGATTCCACAGATTTTTTAAAAAATTGTAAGAACTGATGTTAATTTTTTAACCTATAATAATTTTTTGTTGGTGCATTATAGTTGTACACAATGGTGAGATTTGTTGCTACATATTTGTACATGCAGACAATATAACAATATATTTGGCCAATATCTCTCCCCAGAGCTTCCTCCCTCCTTCTCCTCCTAACTCTGATCCCCTTCATCTATTCTTACTGCTTTGTTTGCTTTTCATGTGATCATCCCCACCTTTCTTTTCCTTTTTTCTCTATAGTTCCACCTAAGAAAGAAAACATGATGACCTTCTGACTTTAGCTTATTTTGCTTAACATGACGGTCTCAAGTTCCATCCATTTTCCTGCAAATGACATAATTTCATATTTCTTTATGGCTGAAAAAAACTTTATTGTGTATACACACAATGTTTTCTTTATCCATTCATCTGTTGATGGACATCTAGGCTGGTTCCATAGTTTGGCTATTGTGAATTGTGTTGCTATAAACATGAGTATGCATGTATCACTGTAGTAAGATGATTTTAATTCTTCAGGATAAATACAGAGGAGTGGGGCTGGGATTGTAGCTCAGCAGTAGAGCGCTTGCCTTGCATGCGTGGGGCCCTGGGTTCGATCCTCAGCACCATGTACAAAGCAATAAAATAAAGACATTGTGTCCATCTACAACTAAAAAAATATTTAAAAAAAAATACAGAGGAGTGGTATAGCTGGTTCACATGGTGGTTTCATGCCTAATCTTTTTTTTTTTTTTTTTTTTTTGGTACTGGAGATTGAACTCAGGGGTACTCGACCACTGAGCCACATCCTCAGCCCTATTTTGTGTTTTATGTAGAGACAGGGTCTCACTGAGTTGCTTAGCACCTTGCCATTGCTGAGGCTGGCTTTGAACTTGAGATTCTCCTGTCTCAGCCTCCCTAAGTGCTGGGATTACAGGCTTGAGCCACCATGCCCAGCTTCATGCTTAGTCTTTTGAAGAACCTCCATACTGATTACCATAGTGGTTGGACTAATTTACAATTCTACGAACAGGGTGAAAGTATTCCTTTTTCTTCATATTCTCTCCAGCATTTATTATTTTTTGTATTCTAGATGACTGCCATTCTGACTGGTGTGAGATGAAATCTTAGTGTAGTTTTGTTTGCATTTCCTTAATTGTTAATGATCTTGAACATCTTTTCATATACTTGTTGGCCATTTGTATTTTTTCACTTGTGAATTGTCTATTTAATTCTTCAGCCCATTTGTTAATTGGATTTTTTTTTGGTGTTAAGTGTTTTGAGTTCTTTTCTTTCTAATCTATTGTTTTTAGAGTTTAACCTTTATTTATTTGTTTTTATATGGTGCTGAGAATCAAACCCAGTGCCTCACCCATGCTAGGCAGGCACTCTACCACTGAACTATAACCCCAGCCCAAGTTTTTTGAGTTCTTTATTTATTCTAGATATTAATCCTCTCTCAGAAGTGTAGCTAGCAAAGACTTTTCTCCTATTCTGTAGGTTCTCTCTTCACATTCTTAATTATTTCCTTTGTTGTGCAGAAGCTTTTTAAATTTTATGCCACTCCTTTTTAACTCTTGGTGTTATTTCTTGAGCTTTAGAGCTTTAGAGGTCCTATTGAGAAAGTCACTGCCTGTGCCTGTATGCTGGAACATTAACCTTACTATGTTTTATTTTAGGAGTTGCATAGTTTCTGGTCTAATTCCAAGACCTTTGCTCTATTTTGAATTACCTTTTGTGCAGGGTAAGAGATAAGGGTCTAGTCTCATTCTTCTATATATGGTTAATCAGTTTTCCAAGCACCACGTGTTCGAATGGCTGTCTTTTCTCCGTATGTTTTGGGCACCACTGTGAAATATCAGATGATCATCTTTTTGTGTTTGTGTCTTATATTCTGTACCATAGGTCTATCTGTCTGTTTTTATGCCAGTACCACATGGTTTTTGTTACTATGGCTCTGTAGTATAATTTGAAGTAAGGTATTGTGATTCTTCCAGCATTTCGTTTTTGGCTTAGGATTGCTTTGGCTATAACTAATTTTTAAATGACACATAGTAATTGTACATGTATATGGGGCAGAGTATGATATTTTGATATATGTACCCTATGTTTAATGATCTCATCAGTAATTAGCAGTCTATCACCTTAAACATTTATCATATTTTTGTGTTGGGACATTCAAACTATTCAAAAAATAGCTTTTCTAACTATTTTTAAATATACAGTAAATTATTGTTAACTATAGTCACTGTGTTCTGCTATAGAACACTAGAACTTATTTCCTCTAAGTAACTGTAATTTGGTACCCATTATTCATTTTCTCTCTGTTTTCCCTCTCTCCTACCCTTTCTAGTCTCTGGTGACCTCTATTCTATTCTCTACTTTCATAAGATCAACTTTTTTATATTTTATGCATGAGAGAGAATATGTGGCATTTCTCTTTCTGTGCCTGGCTTACTTCACTTAACATACTGTCTTTCAGTTCCACTCATATTGCTGAACATGTCATGATCTCATCCTTTTTTATGGGTGAATAATATTCCACTGTGTGTATCAATATGTTTTACTTATGCCTTCAATTGTGGATGGACATCTAGAATGATTCCATGTCTTGGTTATTGTGAATAGTGCTGCAATATACATAGAAGTGCAGGTGTCTCTTTGAAATATTGATTTTCCCTTGAGTATATTCCCAGTAGTGGGATTGCTAGGTCATATAATAGTAGCTCTGTTTTTAGAAGAAATCCATATTATTTTCCATAATAATTGCACTAATTTGCATTTTCCACCAACATTGGATATGAATTCTTTCTCTGCGTCCTCCTCAGCATTTTTTATTTTTTGTCTTTTTGATAATAGCCATTCTAACTAGGGAAAGATCATATCTCATAGTGGCTTTAATTTACATTTTCCTGATAATTGGTGCCAATAATTTTTCATATGTTTGTAAGCCATTTGTATATCATCTCTTGAAAAATGTCAATTCAGATCACTTGCCCATTTTTTTTTGGTACTGGGGATTGAACTTGGGACACTTGACCCCTGAGCCACATCCCCAGCCCTAGTTTGTATTTTATGTAGAGACAGGGTCTCACTGAGTTGCTTAGCACTTTGCCATTGCTGAGGCTGGCTTTGAACTCGCAATTCTCCTGTCTCAGCCTCCCAAAGTGCAGGGATTACAGGTGTGCACCACTGTACCTGGCTTTACTTGCCCATTTTAAATCAAATTATTGTTATTATGACTACTATTTTGCTGTTTCTTATATATTTGATATTAATCTCTTGTCCGATGATTAGTTTGAAAATATTTTCTCTTATTCTTATCTGTTAGCTGTAAATATGTGGACTTATTTCTGGATTCTCTATTCTGATCCTTTGGTTTATTCTATGTTTATATTCCAATGCCTTGCTGCTTTGATTATGATAGTTTCCTAGTGTGTTTTAAAGTTAACCACTGTGATGTCTTTTTTCTTTTTGCTCAGGATTACTTGGCTATTTGGGGGTCTTTTTTGGTTTCATATATTTTGGGGGGCTAATATAAACATCTTAACAATATTAATTCTTTTAATTCATGATCAAGGTATATCTTTTCTTTTCTTTTGTATCCTTTTCAATATCCCTCCTAGGTTTATTATAACCTTCATTGTAAAGACTTTGGTTAAATTTATTCCTAGGTATTTTATAATTTTTTCATGGATGTTGCAAATGGTGTTTATTTCTTCATTTTTTTTTTTTTTTTGCTAGTTCGTTATTGGTACATAGGGATGCTACTGATTTTTTGTGTGTTGATTTTGTGTCCTGTAGCTTTATTGGCATATATGTTCTAACAGTTTTTTTTGGTGTGTAGTCTTTAGGTGTTTCTTGTAAGGTCAGATAACGATGACTGAAAGGAGGCTAATTAAAACCACTGAGCAAGGCTTTATTGATAATGCTCCTGGGCAAGACTCCCCCGTCCAACAGAGCAGATCTGGGAGAATCATGAGCAGGCTCAGCTGGTTTGAAAGTTTTATGGGCTTGGGATAGGAAGAGGAGGGCTTGGGACAGGAAAGGGAAGCTTTGGGCAGGAAGGGGGGCTTGGGACAGGAAAGGGAGGTTTTTAGGAGTCCCGTGTCCTCCTAAGGTTGGTTGGGGGGTTGATTGATTGATGGTGGTTAGCCACTGCTTGTCTGCTGGTGTCTGATTGATTGCTCTCTCACCTATGCAGGCTGCCTGGTGTTTTGTTTTCCTTAGCTGCCTTAAACCGACCTGACGTTTCTCTATATAAAACAGTGTTATCTACAAATAGGGACAATTCTACTTCCTCCTACTCAACCTAGATGCTCCTTTTACTGTCTCTTGCCTAATTGCTTTGTCTACGACTTCTAAACTAATGTTGAATAAGAGTGTTGAATGTGGGCATCCTTGTCTTGTTTCAGATCTTAGAGGAAATACTTCCAACTTTTTCCCCATTCAGTATGATGTTTGCTGTGGGCTTGTCATACCTAGCTTTTATTGTGGTGAGGTACGTAATTTATTGAGAGTTTTTTTGATCATGAGGGAATGTTGAATTTATCAGTTTTTTCCTGCATGTAACGAAGTGATCATACAGTTTTGTTTCTTATTCTGTTGAAGTGATGTATCATGTTTATTGATTTGCATACATTGAATCATCCTTGCAGCCTGGGATGAATCCCACTTGATCACAGTAGATATTTTTTGCAGGGGTAGAGATTAAACCCAGGGCCCCATGAGTGTGAGGTAAACATTCTACCACTGAGTTATACACCTAGCTCCAGGATAATATTTTTAATGTGGGTTGCTTTCAGTTTGGTAGTATTTTGTTTAAAATTTTTACATCTTTGTTCATTAGGAATATTAGACTGTACTTTTCTTATTTCATTTATTTCTGCTTTAATGTTTCTTTCTACTCTTAATTTTGCAATTTGGTTTGTTCTTGGTTTTCTAGTTTCTTAAGGTACATTGTTATGTATTTGAAATGTGCTTTTTTGTTATGTCTCAGCCGGGCGTGGTGGCCTATGCCTTTAATTCCAGCACTTTGGGAGGCTGAGACAGGAGAATTGCAAGTTTAAAGCCAGCCTCAGCAACAGCAAGGCGCTATTTTTGTAGAGACACAAAATAGGGCTGGGGATGTGGCTCAGTGGTCGAGTACCCTGGAGTTCAATCCCCAGTACCAAAAAAAAATTTTTTTTGTTATGTCCCATAAATGTGGTCTGTCCTAGAGAATGTTCCATGTGCTGATGAGATGAATGTATATTCTGTAGCTGTTACATGAAGTGTTCTATAAATGTTTCTTATGGGTATTTTGTCTGTAGCATAATTCAACTCTGATATTTCTCTGTTGATTTTCTGTCTGGATGATCTGTGCATTTTATAAGATGGGTGTTAAAGTCCTCAACTAGCATTGCACTGGCTACTTACCTTTTCTCCATGGTAAGAAGTCTGTCTTGGTTCCAAGCTGATTCTGACTGAGATGAGCCAGTAGGTGCAGGGTGTTTTGTTCCTTTGTTTATAAGGCCATTTTGAGTCTTCATGTTCAATGATGTCTTTGTCATATTTTCACTGAATTCTGGTACTGATGTAGGGACAGATGAGGTGGACACCGAAGACAGCAGGAAGGAAGCAGGTTTATTTGACTGCAGTCGGTTCGGAGGGTAAGGCTTTTGCTGTAATCAATTAATCCCCCTGAACTTCAAGTTCAGGCAGTTTCAGATACCCAGCATGTAAAGAGGAGGAGCTCAGAAGTTCACAGTCTGCAGAAGTTCACATAAAATCAGCTTTTTCTTTTACTGTTCTGGGCAAGCTAACCCTTCAAGGACAGCACCTGAGAAGGGGAGGCTGCTGCTCCCCTTTCTTTCCTCCCCTGCCAGCTGTTACCATGGAGCCCAATTAGTAACATCTCTTATCTTTGAAATGTAAACATCTCTGTGACCCAGAGGCCTTGTTAAAGGATCTGTCCTTCTTACTACACTTTGCATTTACAAACCCACTTGGCGTTTTAAAAAAGACTTGTAAACCATTATATTGTTAATGCATTAGATAGTCCATAAATGTTTGTGAAAAACTAGTAAAGGGTCATTCAGCACCTGGATGCTGATCTCTTTCAGGCTAATGGCCAAGTAAGATAGGGCAACAGGAAATAGGAAGTTTAACTACATTGAACCGTTCTGTAGAGACTCTTTTGCTGATAGTCCTAAAATCAATTATGGTACAGATTTCTGGAGAAGCTTAATTAAGATTTTCTGTGGAGGAGGGGGTGCCACCACACTATTCTTCATCAAATACCAAGTTAATAGTAGTTGTTTAATTTTTGTTTTGACCCTTTTTTTTTGTGGGAGTTAGTGTGTCAATCATCTTCAGACAGCTATCTTGCTGATATCTACAGCTTTCTAATTATTTTGAAATCAGAAAGTCTGTGGGTTCCAGCTTTGTTATTTTCCCTCAAGATTCCTATGGATATTTGGGTTCTTTGGTGGTTCTAAATAAGTCTAAGGATTTTTTTTTTTATTTCTGGGGAAAATGTCAGTGGAATTTTGATAAGGTTTGCATTGAGTCTGTAGATTGCTTTGGATAGTTGGATCTTTAAACAATTAATTCTCCTCATTCATGGGATTAGGAGAATAGGATATCTTTTCATTTACTTTGTCTTCTTCAATTTCTTTCATCAATGTTTTATAGTTTCAATGTACTGATGTTTTTTAACCTTCTTGGTTAAATTTACTCTTAAGCATTTTATTTTTTTGGGTACTATTGTGAATAGGATTTTTTATCAATTTTTTTTCAGAGTTCCTTTTTTATTTTTTAAAATTTTTTTTAGTTGTAGATAAACACAATACCTTTATTTTGTTTTTTATTTGTTTTATGTGGTGCTGAGGATTGAACCCAGTGCCTCATACGTGCGAAGCAAGTGCTCTACCACTGAGCCACAGCCACAGCCCCCAGAGTTCCTTTTTTTTTTTTTTTTTTTTTTTTTTTAAATATTTATTTTTTAGTTATAGGTGGACAGAATATCTTTATTTTATTTTTATGTGGTGCTGAGGATCGAACCCAGTGCCTCCCGCGTGCTAGGCGAGCACGCTACCACTGCGCCATAACCCCAGCCCCCCCCAGAGTTCCTTTTTTAAAACAATATTTTTTAGTTGTAGATGGACACGATATCTTTATTTATTTATTTTCATGTGGTGCTGAGGATGGAACCCAGTGCCTCATGCATGCAAGGCAAGCACTCTACCACTGAGCTACCATCCCAGCCCTTCAGAGTCCCTTTTTAGTATATATAAATTCTACTGATGTTTGGATGTTGATTTTATATCTGTAATGTTACTTAACTTGTTTATCAGTTCTAAAAGTTTTATTGGTGAAGTCTTTTGGGCTTCCTCCATAGAAAAGCATGTCAATTACAAAGAGACAGTTTTACTTCTTTTTTCTGTTTTGAATTCCTTTTATTTCTTTCTCTTGCCTAATTGCTATGGCTAAGACTTTGAGTACTATGTTGAATAGAATTGGTGAGAGTGGCTATCTTTGCCTTCTTTTTTTTATCTTAGTGGTAAAGATTTCAGTTTTTCATTGTTATTTATGAAGTTTGATATGAGATTGTCATATATGGTCATTATTATGTTGAGATACTTTCCTTCAATACATAA
>CM053415.1:14714490-14725644 GCA_028644305.1 Xerus rutilus | reverse complement strand
TGGTACTGGGGACTGAACTCAAGGGCACTCGACCACTGAGCCACATCCCCAGCCCTATTTTGTGTTTTATGTAGAGACAGGGTCTCACTGAGTTGCTTAGCGCCTCGCCATTGCTGAGGCTGGCTTTGAACTCGCGATTCTCCTGTCTCAGCCTCCCTAAGTGCTGGGATTACAGGCTTGAGCCACCGCGCCCGGCTCCTCAATACATAATTTTTTGAGATTTTTTATCAGGAAGTGATGTTGAATTTTGTCAAATTCTTTTTATTTATCTATTGAGATGATCATATGGTCTTAGATGTTCATTGTGTAATTAATGAATGTATCACATGTATTAATTTGCCTAGGTCAAATCATCCTTGCATTCCTAGGATGAATTTCACTTGATTATGATAGTGATCTTTCTAATGTGCTGTTGAATTTGGTTTCCTAGTATTTTGCTGAGTGTTTTTGCATTTATATTTATCAGGGATATTGGCCTGTGATTTTCTTTTCTTGTAGAGTTCTTTTCTGTGTTTGGCATCAGGATATTGCTGACCTCATACAATGAATTTGGGATCCTCTCCTCTTCAACTTTTTGGGTGAGCTTGAGAAGGATTGGCATTAATTCTTCTTTAAATATTTGGTAGAATTCACCTCTGAATTTTTTTTGTAATTTATTCAATTCAATTTCATTACTTGTTATTACTCTGTTCTAGTCTGTTCTTATTTTTTATTTCTTTATGGTTCAAGATTCAATTTTTGTTTTTGTACCAAGGATTGAATCCAGGGGCACTTAACCATTGAACCACATCCTCAGCCCTTTGTATTTTTTTCTTTTGAGACAGGGTCTCTCTAAGTTGCTTAGGGCCTCACGAAGTTGGTGAGGCTGGTCTTGAATTTGCAATCCTCCTGCCTCTTGAGTCACTGGGTTTACAGGCATGTGTCACTACGCTTGGCTATGATTCAATCTTGTTAGGTTGTATGTGTCATGGAATTTATTTATTTCTTCAAGATTTTCCAATTTGTTGGCATATAATTATTTATGGTAGTCTCTTGATTTTTTGTATCCTTTGTATTTTTGTTGCATCAACTGTAGTGCCTCCATTGCCTTTTTGTGTGTGTGGTGCTGGGGATTGAGCCCAGGGCCTTAGTGCATGCAAGGCAAGAACTGTACGAACTGAGCTATACCCCTAGCTTCCCCTTCTTCCATTTCTGACTTTATCTAATTGAGTTTTCTTTCTGTTTTCTTAGCCTAACTCAAGATTTGTCAATTTTGTTTACTTTTTTAAAAAAATATGATTTATTTATGATTTGCTCTTCATTACTGCTTTTCTTCTGCTGATTTTCAGTTTTTTTTTAATGGTCTTTGTAAGACGAACGACCAGATGGAAGTGAAACAGGACCAAAACAGGCTTTTATTCTGAGAAATACGATCCCAGACCAGTTCCCCGCCCAGTCACCAGGCTCAAACAGGTCGGGAAAAAGGACCCATCCCTCATGTTACACAGGGTTATAAGGCCCCTCCCCATCCGGAAACGGCAGGCTTGAGGCCAGGAAGAGGTGTTGACTTAGAGTCCAGTGTCCTCTGAGATTGGTTTGGTGCAGCTGGTGAGGTCAGGTTTCTTCTGGTATGAGCTGAGAGCCATGGAGCTTCTCATACTGGAAGTTCACTACTTCTTCTGTACAGATCATTGAGGGCCGCCATTTTGGTGTGCTTGGCGCATGCGTGCTGCGCTCGTCGCATGTGTGCTACATTTGTCTACGTTTGTCGCGTGACAGTGGGCGACTGGCTCCGGGCGGTGATGGGGGGAGAGAGGTTCTAGAGTTGTCTCCCAAGGAACTTTCTGGCGCAGTGCCCGTGCGGCGTGGCACGGTGGTGGGAAACAGTCCAAAATTGCCTCCCAAGCGAACTTCCTGGAGCGGTGCTGGTGCAGCCCCAATGCGGCGCAGCGCCGCGCAGCACAGCAGGTAGGTCTGGTTTTCTGTGTCTGCCTCTGACCTAACAGTCTTTTTTTAAGGTGTCAGTTAGGTCATTTGAGTCTTAATGTAGCTGTTTATTTTTGTAAACTTCTGTCTTAGAACTGTTTTATTACATGTTGTAAGTTTTTGTATGTTGTGTTTTAATTTTCATTTTTCTCAAGATTTTTTTGATTTCACTTTGGTTTCTTCTTTGACCCATTGGATGTTGAAGAGTGTGTTGTTTGATGTCCATATATTTGTGAAATTTTCAATTTTATCTTGTTCATTTCTAGATTCATACTTTTGAGATTAGAAAAGATATTTGGTAACACTTAAGTCTTCTTGGATTTCTTAGAACTTGTTTTGTGGCCTAACATGATCTACCTTAGAGAACATTCTTTGTGTCCTTGAAGAGAATCTGTATTCTGCTACTGTTGAATGGAATATTCTGTATGTTTATAGTGTTGCTCTAGTTTCTGTTTCCTTATTGATTTTCTGCCTGGATGATCTATTCATTATTGAAAGTGGGATACTGAAGTTCCCTACTGTTAGATGTTGCTGAGTATTTTTTCTTTCAGTATTATTGACATTTTTTGAACATTTAAAAAAATTTATTTGTTCTAATTAGTTATACATGACAGCCAAATGCTCTTTAATTCTTTCAGTACTATTAGCATTTGCTTTATATATTTAGATACTCTGATGCATATACATCCCTTTGATGAACTGATTTTTTTATATTATATAATGTTTTATCTCTTGTGGAAGTTTTGACATAAAGTTTTTTTTCTTTTTTTTTTTTTTTTTTTGGTACTGGGGATTGAACTCGGGCACTCGACCACTGAGCCACACCCCCAGCCCCATTTTGTGTTTTATGTAGAGACAGGGTCTCACTGAGTTGCTTACCACCTCGCCATTGCTGAGGCTGGCTTTGAACTCGCGATCCTCCTGTCTCAGCCTCCCTAAGTGCTGGGATTACAGGCTTGAGCCACCGCGCCCGGCTATAAAGTTTTTTTTCTTTGGTATAAGTATGCAGCTACTGATTTTCTCTTTTGGTTACTATTTGCACATATTATCTTTTTCATTCCTTTACTTTCAGACTATGTGTATCCTTAAGTCTAATTTGAGTCTTTTTTAGGCAGCATATAGTTGAATTTAAAAAAAAAACCCATTCAATCACTCCATATTTACTCTTTGAAGAATTTAATTCATCTGTATTTAAAGTAACTATATGTAAGGACTTATTACTGCTATATTATTCATTGTTTTTTTGGTTTTAGTTTGTTCTATTCTTTTGTTGTCTTCCTTTGTGTTTTAATTATTTTTTGGTAGTGATTTGCTTTGATTTCTTTCTTTTTCTCTTTCGTGTTTTTTCTTTGTGCATACCATGAGGCTTACATAAAACATCTTATAGTTTTAGTAGTCTTCCTCAAATTGACTAAAACTTAACTTCAAACACCACACTTCCAACTCTACACTTAGCTCAACCTCATTTTATGTTGTCAATGTCACAGTTTTTCAGCAGATTTTCAATAAAATCAACTGATGGAATTTCATGGAGAACTGATCCAACAAATGTCAGTGGAACAACTGGACATACACAACCAAAAATAAACCTTTACTTATATCTTGTGCCATATGAAATCTACTTTAAAATAAGCAATTTCTTATAAAGTTTAACCAGTAATTCCAGTCCTACACATTTACTCAAGAGAAATAAAAGCAGATGTTCATGTGTAGACCTGTATGCAAGTGTTTGTAGTGGTTGTAGTATGAATCGTCCCAACCTAGAAAGAGTTGCCAGTCCTTAAAGACTACAAAATATTTAATTCCATTCAAATAGCATTCTGGAAAAGACAAAGAAGTAGAGACAGAAAACAAATCAGTGGTTTCTAGGATGATTGTGGGGAGATGTGGGGAGATGTTGACTAGAATGGGGCATGAGGGAATGTTTTGGTGATGATGAATTCTTCTGTCTCTTGACCATAGTGATGACTTTAAATGTTTGTTAAAAATCAAAAACTATATAATAAAAAGGCTGAGTCTGTTGCATGTACATTATACACTAATTAACCTGACCTAAAAAATTTGAACTCCTATTGACATCAGGATGAAACTTAAATGCCTTTATTGGGTTATCAGTGAGGCCTTCCTCAATGGTGTGGGGCAGAGATCATTTTTCCTTTCTAGATCTAGAATGTATCCCAGCTTTAAATTGATATGTGTGTGTGTGTGTGTGTGTGTGAGTGTGAGTGTGTATCTCTGTATAGTATGGGATATGCAATATACATGCTAATGATATGGGATATATATACACACATTTACTATTTTCCTTCCCTACATTCTGCTGCATTGAGAGCCACGGAAGGCATTGTATCTCTGCTGTCCAGGCTTGTGCTTAACAAAAGACAAACTCTTGTTAGTTCAATGAACAAATAAGTGAATGAATGAATAATTAAATGGAAAATCCTAGAGATGAATTCTCTATATTGACATTGAATGTATTTAAAAATCCTTTTTACAAATTTCTGGGTAGCGATTGTTATTTTTAATCCAAACAGATTGATTCTTTGTTAGTAAATCTGTCAACTTTGATTTTTCATCACCCCCCTCAAAGACTCCCAATATATTGAAAGGGTATCCTGTCTAGTCTTCTAGGTTTTTCTATCTGGATTTTCTAATCTAACTTCTTATTTGATGCCCTAAAAAACTCCCTAGAGGGGCTGGGATTGTAGCTCAGCGGTAGAGCACTTGCCTCGCATGCGTGAGGCCCTGGGTTCGATCCTCAGCACCACATACAAAGCAATAAAAATAAAGATATTGTGTTCATCTACAACTAAAAAAAAAAAAATCTTTAAAAAAAAAAAAACTCCCTAGAATACCATTTGGGGTAAATCCAAACCTCTCCCTGTTGACTCTATAACATACGCCTGTAGCTGGGAGCATATTCAAATCAGAATTTATCAAAAATCATATAGAAAATCACATCCTCTCCAAAGAGCTTTCACCAGCAGGCATGATTTTTCTTTTTTTCTTTTTAAAATGATTTCTCTTCACACAGAGAAAATTATACTCTGCTTTAGGTGGGAAGAGGTATGTAATACTGGATCCATCTCTTTCAGATTGGCTCCTACTTTGGGGCTTCCCTCTGCTCGGTGGATGTGGATCGTGATGGAAACACCAACCTGGTCCTTATTGGGGCACCTCATTTCTATGAGCAGACCCGAGGGGGCCAGGTGTCTGTGTGTCCTTTGCCTAAGGGGGTGAGTGGCTGATGGGACCTGGGCTGGATGGAGTCTGGGTGTGGGATGGAGAGGTGGTCTGCATTAAGGCCTGAACCATTATTGTTTAGCAGAGGGCTCGGTGGCAGTGTGAGGCTGTTCTCCACGGTGAGCGGGGCCATCCCTGGGGCCGCTTTGGGGCAGCTCTGACAGTGCTGGGAGATGTGAATGGGGACAAGCGGACAGATGTAGCTATTGGAGCCCCAGGAGAAGAGGAGAATCGGGGTGCTATCTACATTTTTCATGGAACATCAGGATCCAGCATCAGCTCCTCCCACAGCCAGGTAAGTCCAGGTCACTCACTGTCCTTGTCCTATCAGTAACCTCTTTGCTGATCCATCCACTTCTAATTCAAAAGTCCCACAGCTGCCAGATCAGTTCTCCTTGCACTCCTTTTAGAACTTTAGAAAATAATAACACACACACTTCACAGAAACCTCAAAGAATCTCAATTCTAGATTAATTCTTTCTGTAATGATAGGAGGTGATTGGGTATATCCTCTCCCCAAGTTTACAGATAAGGAGATCCAGGCCCAGAGATGGTAAATGGCAACCTGGAAGTATTGGGATGTAGGGATTCCTGCCTTCTGAATCTCAGTCCTGGCAAGGTGACCAAGAGTACTGGTTTCCCAAATCCATCCCAGTTTTAGCACTGAAAGTTCCAAATCAAAGAAAACCCATATGGTTGGTCACCTTACAGAATTGCACTACTTCAGGGCTTCTTTCCAAAGGGTTCTGTGTTTGATTTAACACTCTGCTATAAATATACACTAGAATTATTAATAATTTCTGAAGGCTATATTTTTATTTACACTGGGTCTTGAAAATTAAGTAAGCCATCCTGATGATTGGTCACGCTAAATCTGGCTCCTGCAACTAGTGTTCCCTCTAGGATGGTTCTTTGTTTCCTGCCACATGGGGCTTACTCTCTGGAGGGACCCTCACAGTCTTGCCTCACCTTACAAATGCCACTACAGCCAGCTAAGGCCATCTGATCTTCTGGTGTCTGTTTTCTAACTCCTTTCAAACTTTACCTTTTTCTTTCTTTAAGAAATTGTTGTGGTTAGAAGGCTCAACATAGGATGTACCCTCTTAACAGATTTTAAATCTACAATGTAGTATTGCTGTCTATTGGCACAGTGTTGTATGGCAGATTTCTAGATCTTATTCATCTGGTATAACCAGAATTTTATAGTCATTGATTAGCAATTCTGTTTCCCCTCCCCACCCCCAGTCTCTGAAAACCACTATTCCAATCTTTGCTTTTATGCTTTTGTGTATTTTAGATAACTCATATAAATGGAATTATTTGTTCTCTTGTGCCTTATTTCACTTAGAAGAATGTCCACTAGTTCCATTGCTGTTTTCACAAATGACAGAATGTATGTATTACCACATTTTTTTTGGTAATTTATCATCTGTCAATAGGCATTTAGATTGTTTCTACTTCTTGACTATTGTGAATAGTATTGGAATGAATGTGGATGTATTTGCCAATATCTCTTCAAGATCCCTGGATAAATATCCAGAAGTGAGATTGCTAAATCATATGATAATTCTATTTTTAAAATTTATATTATTAGTTGTCTTTTTTGCTATTGAATTGTAGGAGATCTTTATATATTTTGGGATCAAAATGATCAGGTAAATTGTTGCACATATTTTCTACCACCTTTTCACTCTATTATTTTCTTTGCTATGTAGAAGCTTTTTAGTTTAATTATTTTTGTTTTTATTGCTTGTGCTTTTTTTTTTTTTGTTATATCCAATGAATCACTACCTAGACAAATGTCAAGAATCTTTCCACTGTCAATTGAGTTTATTTTTGTGTGTGGTATAACATGAGGGTCCAATTGCATTCTTTTGCATGTAGTTATGTGGGTTTTTCAACGCCGTTTTTCAGCGAGGCTATCAGGATCAGTTAACCCTATAGGCAAGAGTTTATTCCTGGACTTTATTGTATTCCATTGATCTCTATTTCTGTCTTTATACCAATATCAAGCTATTTTAATTGCAATAGCTTTGTAATATAATTTTTTCCCCATGAAGCGCTGGAGATGGAACCCAAGGGTGCCCTATCACTGAGTGACATCCTCAGCCTTTTTGATTTTTTGAGACAGGGTCTTGCTAACTTGCCCAGGCTGGCCTAGAACTTGTGATCCTCCTGTCTCAGCCTCCTGAGTCTCTATTACTGGTGTGTGTCCCTGTGCCTAGCTCTGTAATATAGTTTTAAATCAAGAAGTGTAAAACCTCTAGTTTTGTTCTTCTTTCTCAAAATTGATTAGGTTATGTATGATCCAAAGACCATACATTTTAGTATTCTTTTTTTTATTTTGTAAAAAATACCATTGGGATTTTGATAGGAATTGTACTGAATCTGAGGATTACTTTGGGTAGTATTGATATTTTAACAGTATTAAGTCTTCCAATCTAAAATGGAAGACTTGGCTTTCTATTTGATTGTGTCTTTTATAATTTTATTACAGTGTTTTGTAGTCTTTGGTGTATGAGACCTTCAATTCCTGAGTTATGTTTAACTTTATTCCTAAGTTATTTTTTTCCATGCTATTATAAAAGGAATTGTTAACAAGGTGTGGTGGTGCATACCTGTAATCCCAGTGACTTGGGAAGCTGAGGCAGGAGGATCACAAGTTTGAGGCCAGCCTGGGCAACTTAACGAGGCTCTAAGCAATTTAGTGAGACCTTGTTTCAAAAAAAGGCAGGGAGCGGGGAGGCTGGAAATGTAGCACAGGGGTATAGCACTCCTGGGTTTCATTCCCAGTTACCTCCCCTAAAATGTATATAGATAATAAAAAATAAAAGGGATTATTTTTCAGATTTCCTTTTTGGATATCACATTATTAGTGATGGAAACAGTGGATTTTTAAATCTAAGTTTTATTTTTAATTGTCACATATTTACAGGATATGTGATATCTATATCTATGCATACATTGTGAAATGATTATGTCAAGTGAATTCGCATACTTGTCACCTCAAACACTTAACATTTTTAAATTATAAGAACATTTAAAACCCATTATTTTTGCATTTTGAAATACATAGTACACTATTTATTGTTAATTATGCTGTGTCATAGATCTTGAAAAATTATTTCTCCTGTCTAACTGAAACTGAACCCTTTGAATAATGTCTCCCCATTCCCCAGGCCTCTTTCCCCAAGCTTCTGGCAATCCCTATTCTATGCTCCATTTGTGTAAGTTTAGCTTTTTGTAGATTTCACATGAAGTGAGGTCATACAGTGTTTGTCTTTCTGTGCCTGGCCTATTTCATAGAATAATGTCCTCGAGATCTATCCATGTTGTTGCAAATGATAGAATTTCCTTCATTCTAAAGGCTGAATAGTAGAATTTCCTTCATTCTAAAGGCTGAATAGTATATGTGTCTATATAATCAACATTTTCGTTACCTGTTCGTCTGTCGATGGACACTTGGATTGATTCCACACTGTGGTTATTCTGAGTGATGTTGTAGTGCACATGGGGGTACAGATATCTCTTCACCAGACTGGTCTCATTTCCTCAGGATACACACCCATAAATGGGGTTGCTGGATCATCTGATAATTGTATTTTTAATTTTTTGAGGAAACTTCATACTGTTCTTCATAATGGCTGCACTAATTTACATCCCCACCAAGAGTGTGCAAGGGTTTTACTTTCTCCACATCCTTGCCAACACTTACTACTTTCTGTTATTCCAGTAATAGTCATTCTAACAGAAGTAAGATAATAATCTCATTGTGGTTTTGATTTTTTATTTCTCTGATAATTAATGATTTTATTTTTTTCATTACCTCTGGCCATTTGTATGTCATTTTTTGGCAGATATCTGTTCAAGCCCCTTGCTCATTTTTTAATTGGGTGGTTCTCCTGCTATTGAGTTGTTTGATTTCCTTTTATGTTTTAGATCCTAATCCTTTATTAGATGTATGGTTTGCAAATATTTTCCCTCAGTGCAGAAGTTTCTTTTCACTTTGTTTTAAATTTTTTTGTTCTTTTAAACAAGTTTTTCATTTTTAAATTATACAAAATCTAAATTGACATAATTGGTAGGTATTTATTGTGTACAGCATATTTTGAAGAATATATACATTGTGTAATGGTTAAATCCAGTTAACTAACAATTATGTTAGCTCTAGCTAATTAAAAAATTCATATAGTTGTCATTTTTGTGGTGAGAACCCTTAAGATTCACTATCCTTGCATTTTTCAAGAACACAATCTAATGTTGTTAACTGGAGTTACTATGCTATACAATAGATATTTTTTTGAACTTATTTCTCATATCTAATTGTAATCATGTATCCTTTGATGGGCATTCCTAGACTTCCCTCTTACCAGCATTCCCATTCCCCAACCTTTGATAACCACCATTTCTTCTTCACTTCTATGAAATCAACATTTTTAGATTCCATGTAGTCTTCCAGGTTTATCCATGTTATCACAAATTAAGCATTTCCTTCTTTTTAATAGCCAAATAGTATTCCATTGTAATTAATTCACATTTTCTTTTTTTTAAAGGAATACTTACTTTTATTAGTTCTAATCAGTTATATATGACAGCAGAAAGCTTTTCAATTCATTGTACACATATGGAGCAGAATTTTTCACTTCTCTGTACATGAAGTCAAGCCACACCATTTTTGCAATCATACATGTACCTAGGGTAATGATGTCCGTCTCATTCCACCATCTTTCCTACCCCAACGCCGCCTCCCCACTTTACATTTTCTTTATCATTCACCAGTTGATGTGCTCTTGGTTGCTTGATTCCATATCTTGGCTATTGTGAATGGTGTTTGTATTTGTTTTTTTTTTTTTTGGTACCAGGGATTGAACTCAGGGGTACTCGACCCCTGAGCCAGGTCCCCAGCCCTATTTTGTGTTTTATGTAGAGACAGGGTCTCACTGAGTTGCTTTAGCGCCTCGCCATTGCTGAGGCTGGCTTTGAACTCGCGATTCTCCTGTCTCAGCCTCCCTAAGTGCTGGGATTACAGGCTTGAGCCACCGCGCCCGGCTTGTGAATGGTGTTTGTAAAGATTTGACGACCAGGGAGGAGAATTAAGCTACTCGGCAAGGCTTTATTGGAATGCACGCCCTCGGGCCAAATTCCCCGTCCATCAGAGCATGTTGGGAGAAATGGCGCTGGATCTTTCGTGCACAGAGAATTTCAAGAAAGCTCGGTCAGGAAGGGGAGGGCTTGGGTACAGGAAGAGAAGGCCAGAGTCCTTCCTGGATAGGTCAGGAAAACCCACTGATTGACAGGAGGCGTGTCTCTTGGTGACGTCAGGCTTGCTGCTGCTCTGCAGCTTCTGACCGGTTCCTCTAATTGGACATTTTGGACCCTGACCAGACCTAACATCCCGGCCTTTTTGGTAGTATAGGACAGCAGATTCTGTCTGGCTGCTTCGTGTGGGATTGGGAGCGTCGAGAGGGGTGTGTGGCCGGGGCGTTGGTCAGGCAGGGAGGCAGACGCAGGGGTGTGGGAGCCTCTGGTTGTCAGTCATGTTGCTTGAATGTAGAAACATCACCTGTGGGTAGGAACAGAAGCTTGGGAGAGACTACTGATTAGCAGAAAAAGAAGGGGGATTGCCGAGAAATTTTGAGTTTGGTGGGAGTCCAGCGTGATGGGAGTTCAAGGCTGGTCTATTCTGTAATGAAATTTGTTTAAGTTTTTAAGTAGTGATTGTTAGGGTAACGGCCAGCCAGACACGAACACCTCATACAGCCAGGAAATCCTTTATTCAGGGGAGTGGGCGCCCGGGCGAAGAGGAAAAGAGAGAGAGAGGGGACACGCGGGAGGGATTTTATAGAGCCCACTACAAAACCGCGTGGCGAGCTAGGGATTGGTCATTTTAAAATTGGGGGCAGGTAAGCAGTGGCGGCCTTCGGTTAGGCCTTGTTTTTTCCAGGT
>CM053415.1:14701381-14713990 GCA_028644305.1 Xerus rutilus | reverse complement strand
GCGGCCTTCGGTTAGGCCTTGTTTTTTCCAGGTGGAAGATTCCGGAGCGGAACCCCCTGGGGCAGGGACTGGGGTGTGAAAACTATTTGTTTCCCAGGTGGAAGATTGGGAGAGGAACCCCCTGGGGTAGGAACTGCCTTGTGCTTCTAGAGAGGGGATGTGAAAATTAATTACAAAAAGGCTGTTTTCTACCTTACAGTGATTACTGCATAATCAAGTCCTCTTGCCCTAGCCCAGAGGCAGTGAATGGGGGCCAAGGAGAGCCCAACTATTACCAATAGAAAGATGGCCCTTTTTGCCCTAGAAAGGGAGGTGGTAACAAGTCATGGTAGTTCAGCCTCACTGTACAGTTAAGTCCCTGTAACAAGGCTGGAGAGGACAAGGCATGTAAATATAGTGTTTAGTTTTTAATGTCATAGATGTCTATCTTTAAACTATTTTAAATGCCCAGGAACGGCTGTGTTTTTGGTTTTGCTAGGTGTTTAAGATGAAGCAAGTCAAATTGACTTTTGTTCTTACTGATTGTTAAGAGTCACCTTTTGTTTTCCTGGAGGCATCCTTGAGGAACTTGAAGGCAGCATGTTAGCTCTGCTAGTGCCATCTGCGTTAGGACAGGTCGAGGTCGGGCGAGGTCTGGTGCTGATGAGGCTTCCCTGGGAAGCCTGAGGGACAGTTCCCCCTTTTCGGTGACCTTCCTCTTCATTGTATGGCATTTGATTGGCTCTTTAATTCTCTATTGGTCTCAGAAATCTCCCTGATCAGGAGGTCCTGCGGCCCAGAGATGTAGAGCACTTCAGAGAAGTTTCCTCATTCCTTGGATTTAGGTTGACTCAAAGGGCAAAAGCCAAATACTGGTTTTCTTGGCCCTTTAATTTAATTTTAGTTTCTGAGTCTTGATCTTAAACACTCAGCAAGTCAATCTCACCAGTTATAAAGTAAGGGTACTGGGCTTTAACTTTAAGGTCTATCTTATAGGTGGTGGCTGATCTATCTTAAAATAATTTGGGTTGGTTATTTTTGAAGTAGTATCTCTGTAAAACATTAACAGGCAATAGTTAGAGTTTCAGTAAAATACAAAATAAAATCAACAACAGCAAAAAATATTTAGTTTCTGTAACAGCTTTCTTAAAGTTTGGCTGAGTTATATATTATATCCTTGTTTGAGGTCTTAATGATCTTTACAACAAAATTAATCTTTTGAACATATCTTTAAATGAACTGGAGTCTCATCTATTTTGAAGCCATTGTAGTAAGCTGGGAGACAGAACTATTTCAGGTAAGACAGGGCTCCTTGTAAAATCTTAGCAGAATATTAAATAGATTAGGTCCTCATTTATTTAAAAGATCACTCTGATGTAAAAATAACTTAAAGTCTTATCTTATTGATGATAGGTTCAGTTATAAAACATTAAATGATATGAATGGATACCGTACAAGTTCAGTTTGGAGAACATCAGCTTGATAAAACATTCTCTTAAACCTTCTATTTTAAAGCTTGTATATCTGAAAGAAATGAACACATTTAATATAGAACCAGAATTACATTGATGTTATTACATTAAGTTTAGTTCTGAAAGAAAAATTTAGATGTTAACTTTTCATTTAATTACAGTTGTAAACCTTTTGATTAGAAATATTCTCTTTCCTTCCAATTAATACCATATTTAGAATCTTTAATTCCTTCTATTCATATCCCAAAGCAATCCTTGTAAATTTTTTGAACTTAGGCAACAGTAGAAACCTTTAAAACCTCATATAGGAATGTATAAACCTTTGTGTTTACTCAAATTAAATTGAACCTTTTAAATGATGTGAATTAAAAATATTTGGATCTTTTTTTTTGGTTTTAATTTATGAGCGCTCATTATCTGTGCCAATTTTGATACCATGTACATGGTATATACACACACACATACACACAAAAATAGAGCATGCAAAAGGCCTTTTGAATTAAAGATATATCTAGTCTCAGTAGAGTGTAAAAAAACTTTTATAGTTGGATAAAATACATCTGATCAGAACTTTTGACTTCAGCACGCAGAATGAAAGTTTTAAGTTTAAAAATGTAAGAGTGAAGAGTCCTAGAAAGAGAAAGCAAGCTGGCTGCAGATGCTGAGCGGTAAGGCTGGGGGGAGGAGCCGCCGCAAGTCAGGCAGCTCAAAGACGAGAGAGAGAGAGAGAGAGAGAGAGAGAGAGAGAGAGAGAGAGAGAGAGAGAAAGAGAGAGAGCGAGTGAGCGCGCTTCGCGGGTCTGTGGCAGCCATGCCAGTGGCGCGCGGACGGAGTAAGAGATGCAGGAACACAGGGTGGGCTTTAAGTCTCTTGTCTGTGGCAGCCATGCTAGTCTGTCCCAGCGGCATGGGCCAACAGAGCAAGAGAGAGCTCCAGCTGGTAGTGCAGCGAGAGCAGCCGCACCAGGTTGCTGGAGCTGCGCGCGCGGACAGAGCGAGAGACGCTGAGAGGGCAGGCCCCGCCCGGCCCTGCCCAATGTTCGGCCTCTGCTGTCCGGCGCTGGGACCGAGATCAGCTCCACTTCCCAGGAAGGCGGCGCTGCAGCTCAGGAGAGCCGAGCTCAGCTGAATGCCTCGTTCCTACCTTCCGGCAGTGGGACTGAGGCCGGCTTTGTTTTCTATGGCAGGAAACTGCTGGGACATTGCTTTGGCTTTCGGGGGGGAGAGCGCAGCAAGAACTTGAGAGGACAGAACAGAGGGGAAAGAAGGAAGGGGCGAGAGCGCGCTTCCACCAAAGCCTTGGTGAAAGGAAGTTCTGTCCGTTTCCCTATCCGGTGATAAAAATTAGCCAAATCAGTGAGGATTTGAAAATCAAAAGTTCTTTGTGACCTCTCAGTGGTCCCAGGAAGTGGGCGGGGCATAAGTCAGCGTCCCAAAGAATGCTCGCGCCCACGGGAGAACGGGGCCAAGCGGAAGATTGAAGTGTCCTTCGAACCTTCCAGGGCCCGGACGGCAGTGGTGATTGGCTAACAATGGAGACTGGGAACGTCTTCCCAATCTCTGCGGCCTCGAGTGGACAGAGCGCCCATGTGCACATGTGACTTACAGGATGGGCCTCTGGAGTGAACGGTGGGGGTGGGGCAAGCCGAGAAGCCAGAGGAAGCGGGGTGGGGGGGGGCTACCTCATTCTTGTCGGTTCGGGTGAGGAAGACAGGGAGTGGCTCAGGAGTTCTCTCGGTCCGAAGGGCCTGCTTCAACCCTGGTACGGGGAGGTTCAAAGCCCTCCCAGGTTTTGGCACCATTATGTAAAGATTTGATGACCAGGGAGGAGAATTAAGCCACTTGGCAAGGCTTTATTGGAATGCACACCTCGGGCCAAATTCCCCGTCCATCACAGCGTGTTGGGAGAAATGGCGCTGGATCTTCCGTGCACAGAGAATTTCAAGAAAGCCCAGTCAGGAAGGGGAGGGCTTGGGTACAGAAAGAGAAGGCCAGAGTCCTTCCTGGATAGGTCAGGAAAACCCGCTGATTGACAGGAGGCGTGTCTCCTGGTGACGTCAGGCTTGCTGCTGCTCTGCAGCTTCTGACCGGTTCCCCTAATTGGACATCTTAGGCCCTGACCAGACCTAACAGTGTTGAAAAGAACATGAGAACATAGATAGCTCTTTGTCATACTGACTTCATTTCCTTTAGATGTGTACACAGGGAGTTACTGAATCATATGGTGATGCTATTTTTAGTGTTTTGAGGAACTTTCATACTATTTTCCCATAATAGTTGCATTAATTTACATTTCCACTAACAGTGTGTAAGGGTTTCCTTTTGCCTTTTTGATAATAGCCATTCTATCAGGAGTGAAATGATATTTTTTGTGGTTTTTAAATTGGTTTTCCCCTGAGGATTATTTATATTGAGCATTTCCCCCTATATACCTATTGGCATTTTTTCATATACCTTCTTTTTTTCAAAAAAATTTCCCTCCTCTAACTGTTCTTTTTTTAAAAATTTTTTTTAGTTGTTGATGGACCTTTATTCATTCATCCATTCATTTATTTATATGCAGTGCTGAGAATCAAACCCAGTTCCTCACACATGCTAAGCAAGTGTTCCACCAATAAGCTACAGCTACAGCCCCTAATATACCTTCTTTGAGGAATGTCTATTTAGGTCTGCTATGGTTTGGAGACCATCTGAATGTGTCCCCCAGTGGGGTCATGTGCTGGAAACTTGATCTCCAGTGTAGCAGTTTGAGGTGGTAGAAACTTTAAGAAGCAGGGCCTAATGGAAGACGATTAGTTCATGGGGGCATCATAATCCCAGGAAGGATTAATGCTTGTCTGGAGCAGTGGGTTAGTTCCTGCAATAATGGAGGGTTATAAAGTGAGATTGGTTTCCTGGCTTTTTCTCTTGCTTCCTGACTCATCATGTGATCTCTCCCTCTCACACTGGCTCCTCTCATGATGCCAACTGCCATGTTATGATGTAGCCAGAATACCCTCACCAGAGCCAGGCACATGCTGGCATCATGCTCTTAAATCTCCAAATCTGTGAGCTAATTAAGCCTATTTTATGTATAAATTCTCAGCCTTGGGTATTTTGTTATAGCAACATAAAAGAGATGAGGAAGTTCCTTTTGCCCATTTTAAAATTGGGTTATTTGTTTTCTTGCTATCAAGTTGTTTGAATTCTTTATATGTTTTGGCTATTAACCCCTTATCAGATGTATGGATTGCAAATAATTTTCTCTCATCCTATAGGTTGTCTTTTCACTCTGTCGATTGTTTCCTTTGCTGGGCAGAATGCTTTTGGTTTACAAGCCCATTTGTTTATCTGTGGTTTTGTTGCCTGTGCTTTTGGGATCATATTTTAAAAAAATTATGGCCCAGGGTAATGTGGAGCTTTCCCCCATGTTTTCTTCTAGTAGTTTTATATTTTCAGATCTTATGTTTAAATCTTTAATCCACTGAGTTGATTTTTGCATATTATGTCAGATAAGGTTCTAATTTCATTCTTTTGCTTGTGGATACATAATTTTCCCAACCTTGCTTGAAGAGACTGTCCTTTCCCATGTGTTCTTGGCATGTTTGCCAAAAACCAACTGATTGTAAATATGTGTATTAATTTCTAGGTTCTCTGTCTTTTTGGATTCTCTAGTTGGGCTTGGTTACTTCCTGTGCTCTGAGGTCCGATGACTATGTTCTGTGATCTGGAGAGACCACTGGCTAGACTCTGCAGCAGATGAGGTTGTTGCCTGGACTCTGTGATTATCTCTGATCGGGCAGGGTAAAGATTGTCTTCCTGGACTGGGCAGTCATATTGTTTGGAATCTGTAGTCAGGCAGGGGGGCCCATGATGGCTGTAGGATTAGATGAGGTCTTTGGGATTGCTGTTCATCCCTATGAGATGGGCAGAGCCATAGTTTTGCTCCACAGATATATGTAGACTTGGGCTTGCCTCCTGGCCTAGGGTAGGCTTAAGCAGAGCACTGAAGTTTAGGGGAGTGAATATTGCCCAGCCTGGAATTGGCAGGGCCAGATGCTCCCTCTGCTGGCAATCACTGACCTGCAGCTACTTCCTGGTCTAGAAAAGACTTGAGAGAGAGCACTCAGGCTGTATCAGGAAGCTGCCAGGAGTTGAAGTCTAGAAGACCATGTGTCTTGCAGTTGTCACGCTGTTGGCTAGTTTCTCTAGTGTGGCCCCTCAGTTAGCCAGAATACAGAGATCTGCATACTGGCTGCTATGATCCCATCCACATGCTTTGTTTATGTTTCCCTTAGGATGAACTGTTTACAGAAGGGTCCCAGAATAGTGGGGAAGCTGAATGAGCACCTCCAGCACTTTCACTACTGTAGAAACTTTGGGCCTCTGGGAATTCTCTGTGTGGCTTGGGGTGGTCAAAGAGAGCCATTCCTCTGATCTTTCAGTTGTGGTTTTTCACAGTTCTCTGGTTCAGTAGGGGTGTCTCAGCCTCATTCCTGAGTCCTGGAGTATTCATGATGGTATTCTTTTTTTTTTTTTTTTTTTTTTTTTTTTTAAATTTTTTTTATTTTTTAGCTGTAGATGGACATAATGTCTTTATTTTATTGCTTTGTATGTGGTGCTGAGGATCGAACCCAGGGCCTCACGCATGCGAGGCAAGCGCTCTACCGCTGAGCTACAATCCCAGCCCCCATGATGGTATTCTTGCCTGTGAAGAGTTGCTGGTTGGATTTCTGTGGTGAGGGCAGCGAAGTCGATGTTGTTGATGTCACTGCCCTTATTTTTTGTTGCATTGTAAATCAGTCCACTTCGACTCTAAGTGCTTCAGCATGTATATTATTATTTAAAATTAAATATTTGTTCACAGTTATTTTTTTAAAATATTTATTTTTTAGTTGTAGGTGGACAGAATATCTTTATTTTATTTTTATGTGGTGCTGAGGATTGAACCCAGTGCCTCCCGCATGCTAGGCAAGCACGCTACCACTGTGCCATAACCCCAGCCCCTGTTCACAGTTATTTTAAAGATAAAACTTTCAGACAGGCAACGCACAAATCTTTATTCAATGAATCTTGACAAACTCTTATCATGATACAAAACATTATTACTAACCCAGAGAGAAGATCTCTTTATAGAAAATTTAAAATCATAATTATTAATACATATTAATTGTACAAGTTTATGGGTTTCATTGTGATATTTCCATTCATGCATATATAGTTCCTTGATCATGATTACCCTCCCTCTACCATCTCTTAACAGAATCCCTCCCCTCTTTTCCTAGGAACAACCAAGGTTCTGATTATTTTCTACCATAGTTTTGCCCATTTTAGAACTTCATATAAATGGATTAATACACTATGGAATAATACACTACATAGAACCAAGTATATTTTATGAGCTCTTCAGGTGCAGCCAGGGATGAAAACCATTGCCTTACTAACTTCTCACTGCTCAGAGAAGCCCCTTTCCATAGTTGTACAATATTGAAATTTTCCCTCCCTCCCTCTCTCCTTTCCTTTCTTTCCCCTTCCTCCCTCCTCTCTTCCTTCCTTCTTTCCTTCTTCCCTTCTTTCTTCCTTCCTTTGTTGAGTACTGGAGACCTCACACATGCTAGACACTCTATCTCTGAGCTATACATCCAGTCCTTTTTATTTATTTTTGAGACAGAGTCTTGCTAAGTTGCCCCAAACTTGTGATCCTCCTGCCTCAGCCTTCCAGGTAGCTGGGATTACAGGCCCATGTCACTGAATCTGGCAATAATGCTTCTTTTCATTGGTGCTTGTTGTTTCTCTATGTAAATAGGATTTGAAGGTTTTGGTTTAAAAAAATTTTTTTATTACAAAAGATTTACATGCTTGTCATGCAAATTTACAATTCTAAAATAAACAATGAAAGCCCTAGTTCCCTCATTCTACCCCTTCCATAACACTCTTCAGAGAAAAACAAGATTTAGAGGAGGGTACTTTAAATGCCTGTGTGTGTGCATACACACACACACACACACACACACACACAGAGACTTTGGGATTAAGAGCAAAAACAAGAAGAGTCATACTATTTTGTTATTCTTCTATTTAATTTTTTTACTTCTTTTTCCCCAATGATTGAACTGGAAATGGTCAGTGTTCAAACAAGCAAACATGCTGTGGATCTCCAAACCACCATATTGTACATTATTTCAAAACAAAGTGTCCTCCCCATAGAATAGTATATAGGTTCTCAAACAAATGTGAGGCATAAACTATACACTAAACACACAAATCTTAAAAGATGAATTTTTGTATATCACTAAACTCAAGTAACAATCACCTAGATTAATATGTCAAAAATTTCTGGCATCTTATGTTTCCTCATTCTTCCTTGCAGTCAGTTTTTTTCTTTTTGTGGTGCTGGGGATCAACTCAGGCCTTTGCATTTGGTAAGCATGTGCTTTACCAACAAGCTACACCCAAGCTCTAACAAAATCACTTTAAAAATGTGGTAAAATACACATGATGTAAAATTTATTATCA
Organism: Xerus rutilus; assembly: GCA_028644305.1. Taxonomy (NCBI): domain Eukaryota; kingdom Metazoa; phylum Chordata; class Mammalia; order Rodentia; family Sciuridae; genus Xerus; species Xerus rutilus. The sequence continues at coordinate 14,706,045 of CM053415.1, read as the reverse complement.
TAATGATTTTTAAGTGCACAGTTTACTGGCATTAAGTACATGACAAAAATCATTTTAAAAGTTCTTAAAAAGTTTATTATTTAATTTTTAAAGTATTATTCTTGCACACAGTTTGAAGAGTAAAAGTAGGCCTAAAAGGCTCCTCACAAAAACAAAATTCCACATACACTATAATTTCTGCTTCATTCTCCTCTGAAGTCACCTATTTCTGTTCCTCCAATTATTTTCTAAATGTCCAAATAACATAATTTTTTCCTACTTCTTTTTAAAAGTTTTAAATTAAGTGAGTCCGAATAGTTGCACATATTTATGAGGTATGGTACAATAATTTGATACATGTATACAATGTGTAATAATCAGATCAGGGCAATTAGCATTTCTATCTCCTCCAACATTGATCATTTCTATGTGTTGAGAACCTTCAGCCTCTTCTTGTTATTTTGAAGGTCATCGTAAATTATTGTAGACTATAGTTACCACACTATGCTGTAGAATACCAGAACTAATTCCTTCTATCTAACTGTATTTTGATAGCCATTATCTAACCTGTATCTCTTTCCCTTTACCCCCTTCTTTCTGAGTTTCTAGTGACCACTATTTCACTCTTTTCTATGCAATCATTTTTTTTAGCTTCCTTAAATGAGTGAGAGCATGAAGTATTTGTCTTTCTGTGCCTGGATTATTTTACTTAGCTCAGGATCTTCCAGTTTATTCATATTGCCACAAGCAATAGAATTTCATTCTTTTTATGGCTGAATAATATTCCATTGCACATATATATAAATAAAAATAAATATAAATAAAATACAATGAAAAATGAGCAAATGAGCTTGAAGAGATATTTTTCAAAAGAAGACATATAAGTGATTGACAAATATATAAAAAATACTAAATATCACTAATCATAAGGGAAATGCAAATCAAAACCATAATGAGATAGCATTCACCCCAGTTAGAATGGCTACTATCAAACAGACAAAAATAACAAATATTGATGAGGATGTCAAGAAAAGGCAACTCTCATCTACTGTCTGTGGGAATGTAAATTAGCTTATTCACTCTGGAAAATGGTATGGAGGCTCCTCAAAAAGTTAAACATAGAATTACCATATAATCCAGTGATCTCACTACTGTGTATATATATCTCCAAAGGAAATGAAATCATTTTATTGACAAGATACCTGCACTCTCATGTTAATTGCATTACTATTTACAATAGCCAAGATATGGAGTCATCCGTGCATGAATGGATAAAGAAAAGTTGCCTATTTCTTGATTTTTGTTTTAGTATTGATTTCCTACTATGGAAAATGAAGATTGTGTTCTCTTTTGAGCTCCCTCTTGCCACACAGGAAAACTCTCTCTACTCTTTTTCCACTCACTCCTCACAATTTTATGATAATTTTGATTCAATTAATATTCAGACCATGGGAGTGAGATTCAAAGGAGCCAAAAATATACTTTTGCTTCTTGCCTATAAAACTTCTTGTTTTCTCTAGAATACCTAGGCAAATAATGGGAGTTTTGGGTATCATCTTGAGGTTGTGGTTTAAAGGCAAATAATTCCTTGATAAGTTTGAATTGCCCTAATTCTCTGAAAAGTTGTGGGGGATGAGAGTTGAGTGGCACCTGGAGAATCTTGTTTGGGTCTTCCCCTTGCCTTTCTCATCTATTTTCTACCCACAGCGAATTGCAGGCTCCCAGCTTTCTCCCCAGCTCCAATTTTTTGGTCAGTCACTGAGTGGGGGTCAGGACCTCACAATGGATGGATTGATGGACTTGGCTGTAGGGGCCCAGGGGCACATACTGCTGCTCAGGTGAGAATTTGGAGCACTCCACCCTTGAAGAAGTTTCCTTGCTGTATGAAGTTTTCTGATGGTCCTTTGGTGTCCCTGTAGATCCCAGCCAGTGCTAAGAGTTATGGTGACCATGGAGTTTACACCCAGAGAAGTGGCCAGGGATGTATTTGAGTGTAGTGAGCAGGTGGCGAGAAGCAAGGCTGCTGGGGAGGTCAGAGTCTGCCTCCTTGTCCACAAGAGCACACGGGATCGGCTGAGAGAAGGTAAGGCTTGGTGGGTAAGTCTCAAAAGACTAAATGACTAGGGGCATTGATAGGTGGCTTGTTCAAGTCTGCCCAGCATCTGGCAATCCAGAGAAAAGTTCTTATGAGCTCCGATAGACTTTCCAAGCCTGTCTAGAGTGGGCAGGCTCTTTCCCTGCAAGGTGAGAAGGCCAGCAAACTTCACCAGAGAAGTGAACATGTATCACTCCCTTACACTCTCCATTCTCTGGAGAACTAAGAGCCTTGTTCCTGTGAACAGATTAGGTCCATTTCTCTTAAAATGTGAGAGAACTAATTTGGTGAAGTAGAGTTGATGAAGCAACTCATTAGTGACCTGAAATCTTCCCTTGTCCCTGTTCTCAAAGAATGGAATTGTGCCTGTGTTGGGAGAAGAGTAATGAGAGTACTAGAAAGAAATGAGAGGAAGAGAAAAAAGATCATCTTTCTAGCAACAGTCTTATGGGTTGAGGAGATAATAATCAGAGATTGGGGCAGCCAAAATGGGTTGAAACTGAAAGAAAAGTTTTGGAAAATAAGGAATTATGTAAAAGGAACCTCCAAATCTACACAGAAATTCCTCTTACGTCATTGGCTGCTTCATAAGCCATGAATGTCCAGGTCACTACTCCAGGCAATCTAGTAGAAAATAGCAACTGAAAAGCTAAAGAGCTGAGCAGAGAATTAAACACCTTCCCAGTGCTGATGAGTCAGATTTAAGAAGGGCCTTGGTCTTTCCATTGAGACAAATGAACAGCAACAAAGAGAAATAATAGGTAATAGCAATAGACCCATAGGTGGTTTAGAAATTAGAGTGATCAACAAGAAAACAACAACAACAAAAATCCCCTGTTCAAGAGAAAAAGGAAAGGATGGGAAACTTCAGGAGAGACCTGGAATTCATAAAATAGAGTCAAACTGAAATTTTGACACTGAAATATTCAATGACTGAAATTAAGAATTCAGAAGATTTAATAGCAGATTTGAAGCAGAACACAGAATTACTGAACTAGAGATAAATTAATTGAAAGTATTCAGATTAACACGCAGAAAAAAGGATGATGAATACAGACAAAATCAAGAGACATATAGGATATGGTGAAAGATCTAAAAAACTATGTTATTAGAAAGATGGAGAGAGAGAGAGAAGGGGGAGAAGAGGGGAAGAGAGAAAGAGAGAGAGAGAATCAGAAGAAGAAACAAACAGTATTAAGAATTTCTCAAAACTCAATAGATCAACATTATTTTTAAAAAATAAAAGCAGGGGGGCTGGGATTGTGGCTCAGTGGTAGCATGCTCGCCTAGCACACGTGAGGCACTGGGTTCGATCCTCAGCACCACATAAAAACAAAGATATTCTGTCCACCTAAAACTAAAAAATAAATAAATAAATATTTTTAAAAAGAATTAAAAATAAAATAAAATAAAAGCAGGATAATCATAAAGGAAGCCATACCAAAGTATATCATAGTCATATTGCTGAATACAAAAGACAAAGAAAAAACCTTAAAATACAGAAAAATATGATTAGTTTTGTAATATGTAATAGAATAGCTACCTTTTTTTTGAGCAATTACTTTATGGTCACAATTTTATTTCATTTTCACCATTGAAAAGGTATGATTATTATCCCAATTCCGAAAATAAGAAACTGAGACTCAAAGAGGTCAGATATCATGGTCCAAATCACACAGTTGAGGAGGAAAGGAGCTTGGCCTCAGACTCCTCTCTGCCTGAATCTACAGCCCAGGTTCCTCCCCACCATGCTGTCCTGTTCCTTCAGGAGATATCCAGAGCACTGTTACTTATGACCTGGCTCTGGACTCCGGCCGCCCACATTCCCGTGCCATCTTTGATGAGACAAACAACAGCACACGCAGACAGACACAGACCTTCGGCCTGATAGAGAAATGCGAGACCCTGAAGCTATCGTTACTGGTGAGCAGGCGAGTGGCCAGATACTTGGGCTGAACATGGGTGAGCTTGGGAAGCTGAGGAGGCCAGATTCTCAAATCCCCACTATCTCTCAGGATTGTGTGGATGACTCAGTGAGCCCCATTGCCTTGCGCCTCAACTACACTCTGATGGGGATGCCCTTGTCCTCTTTTGGAAACCTTCGTCCAGTTCTGGCTGTGGATGCTCAGAGATTGTTCACAGCCTCGGTGAGTCCTTGAGTTGGGGCACTATAGGATCATGGAAAAGATCAGTATTTCACTTCATTTTATTTCTGACTAATATTTCTGTTGTATGGGTGGATTACATTTTATTTATTCATCAGTTGATGGACATTTGTATTGTTTCTTCTTTCCTATTCTTATCACTGTGTCTCCTATCTCTACCTCTAGGTCACATTTAATGTGGAGTCTGATGTTGAAACTTATTTTTTTCTTTTTTTAAAAATTTATTTGTTAGCCGGGCGCGGTGGCTCACGCTTGTAATCCCAGCACTTAGGGAGGCTGAGACAGGAGAATCGCGAGTTCAAAGCCAGCCTCAGCAATGGCGAGGCACTAAGCAACTCAGTGAGACCCTGTCTCTACATAAAACACAAAATAGGGCTGGGGATGTGGCTCAGTGGTCGAGTGCCCCTGAGTTCAATCCCCAGTAC
>CM053415.1:14675323-14701281 GCA_028644305.1 Xerus rutilus | reverse complement strand
TTATTTGTTAATTTTTAATTACCCAATAGAATCTATGTATATTGTTTAAGAAAGAATGAGTAGAAACAATACAATGTAGATCTGATAAACTCTAAAGTATTCAGTATATAAAGCTACTCAATATATAAAAATTATATAAATTATTCTATATAATCTATAGACTGTTTTCACAGTCTACCGAAGATGTAGGAATAAGATTAAAAACATGAAATAGAATTAATCACATTGGTTTTCTGTATTCAACAAAAGCATTTCCCAAATAAAATGGATGATAAAATGGAAAGAAAATCAGAGAAGGAAAAAAGTGTATAGAAATGGAAAGAAGGAATAAAATTAAACAAGTTTTTAAACATTGTTTTAAAATTAAGAAACTGACTTCATGTTTCATCTCTGATATGTTAAGTAATCAAAAGTCATCAATCTTATCTGTATAGTAACAAAAATGTCTGAAAATCAAGTTACATTTCTTGAATCCAACAATGTACTGCTAGAGCTGTCGACTGGTATATATAATCTTGAAGAATGGCTGGAGACAGAATATAGGCTAATTTGACATTAAGGAAACATTGGAGTCCTGTAGACTTAGGGAGACCCTTGTAGTTTCACAGTTGATGTTGAAACTTATTTTACATAATTTTATTTCAACATTTTGTTTAATTGTTTCATTATTTCCTTTCCTTTCATTTTATCCTATTCTATTTTTTTACAGTTTCCCTTTGAGAAGAATTGTGGTAATGACAACATTTGCCAGGATAATCTCAGCCTCACCTTCAGTTTCAAGTGAGTTTCTATTCTTCATTGCTTTCTTGGAACCTGTGCATGGTGTGGAACCCTGTTCTTCTCCTGGCTCCTAAGGGAGCCTTCAGAGAACAGCTCTACTGGAAGTGTCTGTGTGCCACAAAGTCCTTACTGGCTGCTCTGTCTGATTCATCTCTAAGCGCTGCACCCCCTTTCCACCCAAACAGCCTTCCCATAGGGAAGCCCTCAAGAGCCTCCTGGCTTGTTTTCTTGTCCCCACAGCCTGGACACCTTGATAGTAGGTGATCCCCAGGACTTCAATGTGACATTGACTGTGAGAAACGAAGGTGAGGACTCCTACAGGACTCAGGTCACTTTCTACCACCCATCTGGCTTGTTCTATCGGAAAGTGTCAGCGGCTCAGGTAGCCAGGTCCTTCTTAGGCCCCATCTGACCTATGCTTTCCCCATTTTCATGGCTGCTGGTTAATAATACCCTTCTCTGCCTCCTTTGCCTTTCAGAACCAGCACTCACAGCGATCCTGGCGTCTGACCTGTGACTCTGGTTCTTCCACTGAAGGGCCTAGGGCTTTGAAGAACACCAGCTGCAGCATAAACCACCCCATTTTCCCAGGCAACTCAGAGGTCAGAGCTACCAGCTCCTCCTCTCCTTTTCTCCATTATCTTCCTCCGAAATTCTCCTTTTCCTCCTCTTCCTTCTCTTCTATCCTTTTTCCTTCTTCTCATTCTTAAAAGCAAAGATTCCTTTTTTACAAAATAGCTTTTTTTTTTTTTTTGTACTGGAGATTGAACTCAGGAACACTCAATGACTGAGCTACATCCCCAGCCCTTTTTTGGAGTTTATTTAGAGACAAGGTCTCACTGAGTTGCTTCGCACCTTGCTTTTGCTCAGGCTGGCTTTGAACTCACCATCCCCTGCCTCCTGAGCCGCTGGGATTACAGGCATGCACCACAGGCATGCACCACTGTGCCTGGCACAAAACAGCTTTCTTGAGATATAATTCACACACTATAAACTCACCCACTTAAAGTGTACACTTCAGTGGCTTTCAGTAATACTGAGAATTGTGTATCCATTGTCATGATCAGTTTTAGAGACCTTGCTATCAGCTTCCTACCCCCACCTCTCCCAGTCCCCATCACCACTGATTTACTTATCTCTATAGATTTGCTTATCCTGGATATTTCATATAAATGGAAACATATAGTATGTGGTTCTTTGGAATCAATTTATTTGAATTAACATTGTTTGTTCAAGGATCATTCACCTATCAGTACTTCATTGCTTTTTATTTCTAATATTTCCATTGTATGGGTTGATCACATTTTATTCATCAGTTGATAGACATTTGTGTTGTTTCTTCTCTCCTATTCTTATCACTGTGTCTCCTTTCTCTATCTCCAGGTCACCTTTAATGTCACATTTAATGTGGAGTCTGATGCTTTCCTTGGAGACAAGCTACTCCTCAAGGCTAATGTGACCAGGTACACTGTCCCTGACCCTCCACAAGCATCCTCCACTTTGAGGCCCTATTCCCCTGTCCAGGGTGAACCTTTTTCCTCTCTTGACTGGTTCTCCATTCAGATCATTTGTTCATTCAACAAATACTTACTGAACACTCACAGTTGTGTTGAATGCTGGTGGGACAACTGTGGTTCCTGCTTCAAAGAGGTTATAGACACAGTGGTTATGTGGCACAGATAGGCAAGAAAACTGGCAATCATAATACAGTCTGAAATGAATGACTAGATGGGGGATGTACAGTATTCTTGGGAGCTTGGTATTCTGAGAAGATTCCTTAAGAAAATATATTTAGTCTGTGAGTCAATCACATAAAGGCAGGAACTAAAGGTGGGCAGGAAGACAGACAGAAACAAGCACCTACCAGACAAAGCCTGAAGGCTGGAAAGATCAAAATGTGTTTAAGAATGGCCTGAGCACATGAGGCAGGACTTAAGGCATTGGTTATGGCCATGTCACAAAATGTTCCATAATAGTTTCAGGCAATTTGCAGTTTAACCTATAGGAGTGAAATGATTATATTTGCATGTTAGACAGGTCACTCTCCAGGAGGGCTGGGAATTGGGATGGAAACAGTTTTAAATTTAGAGGACCAGTTAGCAGTCTGTTTTAGTCACGGAAGTGAGTAGGGATGGGCCTGGGCTATGTAAGGGCAGGAGGGTGTTAGAAAATAGGTTTAGGGGGCTGGGATTGTAGCTCAGCGGTAGAGCGCTTGCCTCGCATGCGTGAGGCCCTGGGTTCGATCCTGGGCACCACATACAAAGCAATAAAAAATAAAGACATTGTGTCCATCTATAAAAAATAAATAAATAAATAAATTTAAAAAAAAGAAAAGAAAATAGGTTTAGGATGCAGAGGTAATAGGACTTGGTGACTGACTGGGGTTGGGGGATGAAGGAGAGGGAGAAGAAAAGGCTGATTCTCAGTTCTTAAGTGCTGACTAAGCTCTCTCTTTCCCTTCAGTGAGAACAACATGCCCAGGACCAATAAAACTGAATTCCAACTGCAGCTGCCAGTGAAATATGCTGTCTTCATGGTAGTCACCAGGTGCAGGCCCCCAGGGACTTGGCTGAGCCTTCACCATTGGGCTGGACACAGCCAGTTGTATATTTGTGTTCATGAATCTGTGCTTGTGTTTGTGAGTGTGCATGTGTGCATATGTGTGTGTGAGAATCTATGTGCATCTGTGTATGTGTGCATGTGTTGCGTCTGTGTGAGTGGCCTAACTGGCACCCACTGTGTCTCTGACATGCATCACCCTGCACACCATTCCACCATTGCCTTCCCAGGGCTGCATTATCTATGTGCCTGCTTACTCCTTTCACACTTAGCCTGTGAGCCCCTTCCAGGGCACCCTTCATTTTCTGTCACCTCCTGTTCCTTCTTTCTTCCTTTAGTACTGAGAATTCTACCAAATATCTCAACTTCACGGCTTCAGAGATGACCAGTCATCCTATACAGCATCAATATCAGGTGAGCACAGGGAATGTCTGGGTCCTAAGAAGACGCTTGGGAGGGAAATTGATATGAAGAAAATATATAAACAATGATGAGAAATGTGTGTAAGGTGCTTACTGTGTGCCAGGCAAAGCTCTGAGAGAGAGACCTCACTGCACACCCAAGCATGCACATAGGCATGTGCACACACACCTACATGATGAACTCATTTTATCTTCATAAAGAATTTAGAGTGGGGCTGGGGTTATGGCGCAGTAGTAGCGTGCTCGCCTAGCACGCGTGAGGCACTGGGTTCGATCCTCAGCACCACATAAAAATAAAATAAAGATATTCTGTCCACCTACAACTAAAAAAATAAATAAATATTTTAAAAAAAAAGAATTTAGAGGCACTCTTGTAGAGGCACTTTACAGATGAAGAAACTGGGGCTCAGAGAGGTTAACAAAACCTGTCCAAGTGCCAGGTGTGGTGTTGCATACCTGTAATTCCAGCAGCTCAGGAGGCTGAGGCAGGCGGATCTCGAGTTCAAAGCCAGCCTCAGCAGAAGTGAGGTGCTGAGCAACTCAGTGAGACTCTGTCTTTAAATAAAAAATGCAAAATAGGGCTGGGGATGTGGTTCAGTGGTCGAGTGCCCCTGAGTGCAAACTCTGGAATCCTCCCTGCCAAAAAAAACCCAAAACCTGTCCAGTGCCCCACAACTAATAAGTGGAGGAGCTAGGACTTCAGCTCTGAGGTGTGTGTTTAATGGCTACACTCTCTGCCTTCCCAAAAGGGGTAGGATGGTTGAGCCTTGTTTGGGTGTACTGGGCTGTAGGAAATGGGGAGGCTGAGTCCAGGAGTTGGTGGAGTACAAGACCAGATGCTTGATCTCCCATTTTTCCCTGGTGTAGTTCAACAACCTGGGCCAGAGGAGCCTCCCCATCAGTGTGACCTTCTGGGTCCCTGTCCAATTGAACCATGCGACAGTCTTGGATTACCCTGAGGTCATCTTCTCCCAGGTGAGTCCAGGTGGGCCTGAGAAGTGGGTCTAGTTCCTCCCCCCATAATGCCGATCATTCCTAAAATTTGTTTCCTGCACTGGACTTTGGAGGCTCTCTGACCCTCTCTCTCTTTTTTTTTTTTTTAATATTTTTAGTTGTTGATTGACCTTTATTTATTCATGTATTTATATGTGGTGCTGAGGATCGAACCCAGTGCTTCTCACATGCGAGGCAAGCACTCTACCACTGAGCCACAATCCCAGCCCCTCTGACCCTCTCTTGGGTCCAGGCTGTCTCACCCTCCATTTCTTTCTCTTCTCACAGTGTCTTTCTTTCCTCAGAACGTCTCAAGTGCTTGCCATACTGAGATGAGACTACCTCCCCGCTCTGATTTCCAGGCTGCGCTTAAGAAGACCCCAGTGCTGGTTAGTAGTGTCAGGGCTACATGCAGACCCACGGTGGTCCCCTCAATGGGACTCAAATGGTCTCTTGACTAAGAGGGCTGAGCACACAGTGATGTTTTCTTCATCAGCATCCTTTCTCATTTATCTCTTCTCCTTTTTTTCCTAGAACTGCTCCATTGCTGTCTGTCAGAAAATCCAGTGTGAAATCCCGTCCTTTGGTGTCCAGGAAGACTTCGAAGTTGTCCTCAAAGGCAACCTCTCATTTGACTGGTATATCAAGGTATGTGGGATCCTGAGATTTTTGTGGGGCACAAATATGGTACTTCAGGACCCCAGACCTGGCTATTGCTCTGCTCTTTTCCACAGACTTCACATAACCATCTCTTGCTTGTGAGCACAGCTGAGATCTTATTTAACGATTCCATGTTTGCCTTACTTCCAGGACAGGGGATGTTTGTGAGGTCCCAGGTAACTGGCTCAGACCCAGAGGGACAGTTGGAGGGAGGAGGGGGAACTGGATTCATTGAGATCATTTCTAGGTGGGGGGAGGAAAAAGAAACAAGTGGGGACTCAAGAGTGAGGGCTAGGATATTGTGGGAAATGGAGAGGGGCTCATTGGGTTCAGTGAGAGTGCAGGTCTGATTGGGGAAACCTTCAGAAATCTGGCGTCTGTTTCCCCTGATGTACCTCTTTTCTCCTCTTCCTTCCCCAGACAGAGACCAAAGTGGAACCATATGAAATTCACAACCCTGTGCCACTCATTGTGGGCAGCTCCATTGGGGGACTGGTGCTCCTGGCCCTCATCACTGCTGGACTGTACAAGGTATCCCCTGATTGGTGCTCCTCCTATCCCTCTTCCCATCCCATTGTGCAGGGGTTTAACTCCTAGCACTGCTGCAGATCTTGGGCAGATTGGGGCCTCTCTATGCCTCAGTTTCTTCAGCTGCAAAACAGTTATCAAGCCTAATCCTAAGCCTGGGATTCTAATTAAAATAAAATAAGCTGAGTGCAGTAGCGCCCGCCTGTAATCCCAACACTTACGGAGGCTGAGACAGGAGAATCACAAGTTCAAAGCCAGCCTCAGCAACGGCGAGGCACTAAGCAACTCAGTGAGACCCTGTCTCTACATAAAACACAAAATAGGGCTGGGGATGTGGCTCAGTGGTAGAGTACTCCTGAGTTCAATCCCTGGTACCAACCAACCAACCAACCAACAACAACAACAACAACAAAAAAACAGTTATCAAGGGCTGGGATTGTAGCTCAGCGGTAGAGCGCTTGCCTCGCATGCGTGAGGCCGTGGGTTTGATCCTCAGCACCACATACAAAGCAATAAAATAAAGACATTGTGTCCATCTACAAATAAACAAATATTTTTTAAAAAAACAGAAAAACACACAAAAAAACCAGTTATCAATACCCATTTTGTGAAGGAAATTGGGGTAATGTATGTAGAGCAACTAGAATGGCCTCTGGTATAAAAGGACCGTCATATAGGGAGTGATTCTTGTTTTATTTTATATTTCTTTCCTGGATCCAACATTGTTGAGATTTCCCTTCCTGCCTCACTTTTCCAAGTTCCTTTCTACTCTCTGCCCCATTATTTTGTACTGCTCTTTGTCCTTTTGTCCCCACTCCTGGTTTGCATGACCCTTACCTTCTACCTGGCTTCTGTGGCCCTTACACCTCTGTCTCTGCCCCAACAGCTTGGCTTCTTCAAGCGACAGTACAAGGACATGATGAATGAAGCTGGTCCCCAAGAGGCCCCACCCCAATAACAGCTCCTTCTCTAATGCATGCTCTTTTCGACAGCAAGCAGGACTTGAGTCAGACCAACATGCAGGTCTCTAGGCTGCTGGACAGACATGCTCTTTAGGAAACTGGGATATTTATGTCTCAGGAAGACCTGCTTGGACTTCCATTTGTGTGCGTGTATGAATTGTGTATATGACTCAGGTGTCTTCAGCACCTTCTGGTCAGAAGGTAATTGGCCAGACTTCCTTGTGTGTAGGTAAAGATGCAGTTGCGCCTTCTGAGAAAGGTGATGGCAGCAGCCCTTGTGGGCAAAAATAAAGGGAAATGAAGCAGCTCCTCTTTTTGCTGAAGGAAGTGAGACTTCCCTGCGTGGGCAAATGTGCAGACCTGCAGGAGCCCGTGGAGCCAGAACTTAAAATACACAGCAAAGCCGTGGATGGAACCAGGAGCTTGTGAGCTGGCAGGTTTTTGTTCAAATCCATCCCATACTAGAGTCAATGGGCCCAATAAAGATGCCCAATGAAGAATGACAATCCTCCCTTTACTTATTCATTTATTATTTCAAAGTTACTTTTATTTTTGTATTGAAGCCTATTCGTAGTACAAAAATTGAAAGACATTCAAGAATGAATGATGAAAAGTCTCTCTTCCTAGCTCTCTTCCCTCCTTAGGGGCCCTCAGGATTATATGTTTTGGGATCTTCTTCAGAAACATTCTATTCATGTGCACACAAATACACACACATACACATACACACAAGCCTTTTATTCTTTTACACAAATGGTAGCATACTCTGTACTGTTCTGTATCTTACTTTTCCATTAATGGCTCAGATTGTTTCATGCCAAAGACAAATTATTTTTTCATTCTTTTATACAGCTGCAGAATGTATTTTGTGTTTGTATAGTAATGTAGTAAACCAGACTCCTTTGGATATTGTATTTCTAACTTCTCACTATTATAAGCAATGCTGAATTAATAAATTGTATGTGCCATTTTTGCATATGTGTAATGACAACTTATAGAATGTATTCCTAGAAGTTTGAGTTCCCCCAGAAGCAAATCCAAGACAAGAATTTGAGTGAAAGAAGTTTGTTTAAGAAGTGTTTCCATGAAATAGCCATAGGTGTGGGAAATAAGCTGGGAAGGCAGCTGCTAATGGTATTGTTGCCAACAAAGATATGAACCCCTGGAGCTTAATTCCACTGGAAAGTTCTGTGAGACAATGAAGAACTTGTGCCTTAGTATTATCACAGCCAAGGGGAGCAGTGGGTAGGGAACACCCATAGTTATTGGCTGAGAGTTGCTCTTGTTGGGGACAGGGTATCAATCCTGTGGCACTTCTGGTTTGCCCTGAATGTGGGAAGAGTAGACTCTGATGGCCAGAGAGTGAGATGTAGGTGCTGCCAGTTGAAGTCTGAAAGAAGAACACAGCTCCTGGCAATCCCATGGGGACATGGGTGGGAGCACCAGCAACACTTGCTATCAAGTGCAGGTAAAGTTTTTTTTTTTTAATATATATTTTTTTAGTTGTACATGGACACAATATCTTTTATTTTATTTATTTTTATGTGGTGCTGAGGATCAAACCCCGTGTGCCTCACACATGCTAGGCAAGCGCTCTGCCGCTGAGCCACAAGCCCAGCTCCAAGTGCAGGTAAAGTTTTGATAGCTATTTCCAGGGGGCCTCTCTCCTCTGGCGGAAGCCTGCTTGCCCATCTCCTATACTTCTATGAATGCAGTAACCATTCCCCTGGCTTTACCATATATCCTCTCTAATTCTCATACTTGTGCTCTGCTAAGGGACCACCACTGGGTATTCATCTGAATTTCACTTATGAGGAAACCGAGCCTTAGATCATACCAATGGCCTGAGGTCACACTGATAAGAAAGGAATGAAGCTAGCATTTAATCCCAGCTCTGTTTAGTGAACACAATGATGTGTCATTTTTGGACTTTGCAGATGAGGGCAACACCAGAGAATTCCAGAAGGAACCTGGATCTGAAGGGTGTTAGCCTTGAACTCCATATTTTTTTTTTTTTAAATTTTTTTGTAGATGGACACAATGTCTTTATTTTATTGCTCTGTATGTGGTGCTGAGGATCGAACCCAGGGCCTCACGCATGCGAGGCAAGCGCCCTACCGCTGAGCCACAATCCCAGCCCGAACTCCATATTTTTATACTGATACAGAAAAGAGAAAGGAACATTGACATTGTTGAAGGCAGACACACTAAATTTGGCCTGAAGATGCTTCTTCCACACTTGACTCCTTACGTAGTGAATAATAGTCTGACTTAGTACATGAAGCTGACTGAAAAACTTAACTCAGGTGTACACTTTTTGTAACACATGGCTGAATCTTGGCTGAATACAGAGGCTGAGCTGCAGTCAATGGCAGGCGTCGAGATGATTCCTTCAAGGCTATTTAAGCTGCCTCTATATCGCACTTTGGTTTGCCATCCATAAACACTGGTGGGCCATGTTGCAGGTCAGAATTCTTGAACCTGTTCTGGTTCTGTGGGTTGCTTGGTTCTAAAATTGTAAATGAAAGCCTGTTAAAATCTTTAAATTTTTTTTGTAATTTATGTCTTACCCCTTTATCCTTTTCTACCTGGTGACAGAATGACCTGAGAGAGAAATTAAATGACCTGATAGAGAAATTAACTATGACCTGTATGCACTGTGGAAGTGGGAGAAGGCACTAGAAGTGTGATGTGCCTGTTAGTCATGGCATGGATATCCAGTCCTCCCTTTCTGCATCGCACTCTGGTCTCTAAGGCCAGGATCAGTTATTTGAGGCCCTGACTACCTCTGCAGTCACTTTCTGATCCTGCTTCTCCCTCTCAAGCTCCCATTTCTCAAATACACCATACTTAGGTGAGCAACCAGAACCCTTCTGAAAGTGAAAGTTACGGTGATTAGTCATTGCACGGGGTCGCCAGGCCTGTCTGGGACAGATCAGGATGTGTTTTATTCCCCTTTCCATGTCCCCTTTCACCTTTCAATTTTTGCCTGTGCTCCACCTTCTGCCCGGAACTCAGTTCCTTTTCCCTGTCACCTGATGCTTGTCTTAGTTTAAATGTTACTTCCTCCAGATCCTCCTGATTTTCTATTTGAGAGAAGCCCCACTTCTCACATGCTGCCATTGTAACCTGAGTTTATTCCTCTGAAAACTCTATACTCCCCAAGGACAGGACCTCTACTGCAACCCCAGACTCTAGGACAATATCTGGAACATGTAATAAACAATTGCTGAGTATACATGTTGAGTAAATGAATCTGTGAATGAAAAGACTTGTATTTCCCCAGATCCCTGTTCTCCTTGTGCTTTCTACCAACAGACAATGCTCTCAGAAATCTATTTCTTTCATCCCAACAAAATTCTTCACAACCATATAGTCCAACTGAGCTGTTTCACATTCTCTAGATCCCGAGAGACTGAATATATAGGAACAATGGCATAATTATGTATAAAATTAGAACTCTGACCCACAATCTGCAGCAACCAATGCATGAGCTGCAAAAACCAGCCCAGGAAACCAGCCTACTATCTATATGTCAGCCTCACAGGAAGTCTGATCACTATGTCCAACAACCAGACCAGGAAAGCTAATGATTTTAATCGGCCGCATGTCCAAGTCTTGATTGATAATTGAAAACTTCCCTAATTTTTGTCCTTGCTTCCAATTCATGACCAATAAGAGAAAATCAAATATATATACTTAACCAGTCGCATAGGATGGCTGCGTTTAGCTGCCTGCTTACAGCTGCTGATCAGAGCACACTTAAACCTTCCTTTTTTCCTACGATTAAGCTTTCCTACTCTTCTGTCTGCTTTTTAAGTCTGCAGTGACTGTGTCAGACTTACTTGCTATAATAATCTCTGAAAATTGCCTCTGCCTGTTCTCATTTGGTTGGTCTTTGTTTTCACCATCCACTGGTCCAGCAACTGTGAAAAATAAATGAATAAAGCAATTTCTTTTCCACATCCTCTGTGGGCATTCCTATTTGAGGACAGGCTTTGGAGAACAATGGCTAAAATCATTCCCTTTATCTTCCTCCCAGCCCACATTGACCATTAAAGTACAAGGTGTCTCAGCAATCCAGGCTGAGTGAACACAAATTGAAGGTGCTGGTGGCCAGGTTCTACCATACTTGCATCTGCCTATTGAGAGCCATTCTACTACCAAGCCAAGGACAAGGTATAAGATAGAAGCTGAGCGTGATGACCCAGCCTTACTCCTCCTCTCTGAAATTCTTCCTCTCCCAAGTCACACAGGCATTTCCAGCCCAGCCTCTCCCGGACACAGCCCCACTCAGCCCACAGTCTCCCTGAGTCTCTGGATGTCTGCTCTGTTCTGTGTTCTTAGTTCATTTCCTTAGGATTCTCTTGTCTCTTCCTTTTGCTCTAAAAAGAGGTTAAGATCAAACTATTTTACAGTCCCCAGTTGCTGTCTGTGCTTCCTTGAGAGCCAATCTTCTGGGTTAATACCAATTTTTCAGTTGCCATGTTGGTTGCTAAAGGCTCAAAACTGTTCCCTTCTCTGGAGAATTGTCTTAGCTGAAGAGGAAACTGGGTGGTGGGTTGAGAGGTGGGAGAGAAGTGGCAGAGCACTCAGGACCAATGACTGACGAAGGGAGTACCATGGGCCACAGTCCTCCATGGTGCAATCATGCTCCACAGCTTCCTCTGGGATCAGGCTGAAGTCAGATTCTAGTGGAGGCCAGTTCATTGTCACTTGAGCTTCTTTTCCTGTTCTGTCCTGGCTCATGCCTTTCTTCTAAGAGTCTCCTTCAAAAAATTGTCATCTCAGGGCTGGGGTTGTAGCTCAGTGGTAGAGCGCTTGCCTCGCATGCGTGAGGCCCTGGGTTCGATCCTCAGCACCACATACAAAGCAATAAAATAAAGACATTGTGTCCATCTACAACTAAAAAAAATTTTAAAAAAAAATTGTCATCTCAGATTCTGTATCTAGGAAACCAGATCTAGGATGTTTGCCATTCTGAAGAGCTCTCTGGCTCGTATGTTTTTATCTTTACAAGACATAAAAAGCCTATTTGTTTCCTTCCTCTGGCGATAGTCAAGCTCTTGAGGGCAGATACTGTCTTTTGTTGTTGTCATTCATTGAGGTATCTATAATATTTGGACTGTGCCTCACAAAGAGTAAGGAGTTCAACAGATACTTGTTAAATTAATGAATGAATGATGACAGTGACAAGAAGAGGAGCTGTGGACTAGGCTCAGTATATTATGAGAAAGTGACTGGGCAATATATAGGGGAATTAAATGGAAGATAAGGATTATAAATTCTAGTAACATTTTCTTTGTACAGATTCATCTCAGTATTAACCACGTATTTCAGGTGATAGAATGTTTTCTTCCTTGTACAGGGAGAATACCTTTTGCATGGGAAGTTTTATGTCCTGCTTCAGGCAGAAACAGGGAGGTCAGAGAGGCTTCCTGCATTTGCTGCTGCTCTACCACCTGCAGCTCAAAATAATCAATGTGCCAAAATGGAATATTTGGAGATGGCATGCTCTGAACTCCTTCAAAGCCAATCCAGTCTCCTTAAAATTTTCACAACTGCCCAATGGTATCATGGCACATTTGCATACTAGGATGATAACCAGGTATATTCCAAAGAGCTAGCTTTACATTTTGCATGGAGTTTCTTTTGCAATACATTAGCAAACCTCTGTGAGTTTTAAAAATAAGTGTGCCCCTTAAAAGCAGAATGAGGCTGGATTTTTTAATCAGTTAAAGCTCTGTATTTTAAAAGCAAATTTAAACCATTTGCATTATTGTTATTTACTGATACTATTGAACTTATTTTGACCATCTAATTTTGTTTTTTTATTTGTTCTGATTAGTTATACATGACAGCAAAATGCATTTCAACTCATTGTACACAAATGGAGCACCATTTCTCATTTCTCTGGCCATACATGATGTAGAGTCACACCATTTGTGCGATCACATATGGTACATACATGAACATTCCACTATCCTTCCCACCCCACAGCCTCTACTGTCCCCTCTTTCCCCTCTGCCCACTCCAAAGTTCCTCCTTTCTTCCCTAGATGCCTCCTCTTCCATTATGGATCATCATCTGCATTTCAGAGAAAACATTTGGCCTTTGGTTTTTTGAGATTGGTTTATTTCATTTAGCATGGTATTTTATTGTCAAAATAGCCATACAGCCACCGGTGCAGTGGTGCATGCCTGTAATCCCAGCACTTTGGGAAGCTGAGACAGGAGAATTGCAAGTTCAAAGCCAGCTTCAGCAACGGCGAGGTGCTAAGCATCTCAGTGAGATCCTGTCTCACTAAAAAGCTTCTTCTCAGCAAAGGAAACAATCAGTAATGTGATGAGAGACCCTACAGAATGGGAAAAAGTCTTTACCACATGCACCTTGGACAGAGCACTAATCTTCAAGATATATAAAGAACTCAATAAACTTAACACCAAAAATCAAACAACCCAGTCAATAAATGGCTAAGGAACTGAACTAACACTTCACAGAAGAAGAAATACAATCCATCAACAAATATATGGAAAAATGTTTATCATCTCTAACAATTAGAGAAATGCAAATCCAAACTACTCTAAGATTTCATCTCACTCCAGTCAGAATGGCAATTATCAAGAATATAAGCAATAATAATTGTTGGCAAGAATGTGGGGAAAAAGATACACTCATATGTTGCTGGGGGGGACTGCAATTGGTGCAACCACTATTGAAGTATGCAGTATGGAGATTCCGCAGAAAACTTGGACCCAGCTATCTCATTCCTCAATTTATACCCAAAGGACTCATACTGCATACCACAGTGACACAGCCACATCAATGTTTATAGCAGCTCAATTCACAATAGCTAAGCTATAGAAAGAACCTAGATGCCTTCAGCAGATGAATAGATAAAGAAAATGTGGTACATATGCACAATGGAATATTACTCAGCCTTAAAGAAGAATGAAATTATGGCATTTGCAGGTAAATGGAAGCAGCTGGAGAATATCATGTTAAGTGAAATAAGCCAATACCATAAAACCAAAGGCCAAATGTTTTCTCTTTTTCTATCTTTATTAGCAATGTTAAGTTGCTATCATTTCAAAAAAGCTTGTTATAATCAAAAGACTTATTTTGTAAGCCTCATTGGAAACATAAAGTAAAAACCTTCAAATAATAAGTAAAAACAATAAACAAGGAATCAAAACATGCTACTAGGAAAAATCACTTAACCACAGAGGAACACTAAGAGAGGAAGAAAAAGAAAGGAACTACAATGAAACAAAAAAACAAGCAACAGAATGGCAGTGGTGAGACCTTACCACTTGATAATTGCCTTAAATGTAAATTGACCAAATTCTTCAACTAAAAGACATATAGAATTATCTGGAAAAGAAATCAAGAAGGGGCTGGGGTTATGGCGCAGCGGTAGCGTGCTCGCCTAGTATGCAGAGGGCACTGGGTTCGATCCTCAGCACCACATAAAAGTGAAATAAAGCTATTGTGTCCACCTACAACTAAAAAATAAATCTTTAAAAAAAAAAAAAAAAAAGAAATCAAGAAGGCAATCCCATTTACCATAGCTGCAAAACAAAACAAAAACCTAGGAATAAATTTCACCAAAGACAAAAAAAGATCTCTACAAGGAAAAATATAAAATATTGATGAAAGAAATTGAAAATGACACAAAAAGATGGGAAAGCATCCATGTTCATCAACTGGAAGAATTAACATTCTTAAAATGTCCATACTACTCAAAGAAATCTAGAGATGTGATGTGATTAATAAGGAACCACAAACCCCCTGAAAAACCCAGGCAATCTTGAACAAGAACAAAGCAGGAGGCATTATACAACCTAGAGAGATAAGAAATGAACTCACACATCTGTAGCCAACTGATCTTCAATAGATGGGCTAAGAACATGCAATGGAGAGAGGACAGTCTCTACTAAGCGCAGTTTTGAAGTTGGATGTCCATATGCAGAAGAATGAAACTGGATCTTCCTCTCTCACCACATACACAAATCTACTCAAAATATATTAAAATCATTAATGTAAGCCCCAAAACTGTGAAAATACAAGAAAACATATATGAAAACCTTCAGGACATTGAGATGGGCAAGGATTTTTTTTTGGATAAGACCTTAGAGGCACGCAAAATAAAATAAAAATAGACTAATGGATCACTTCAAACTAAAAAATTCTGTAAAAGAAACGGTTGACAGAGTGAAGATACGACATATGGAACATCCATGCTGGCAAACGGTTAATTTCCAGAATGGACAAAGAGCTCCAATAACTTAATAGCAAAACCCAAATAATCTGATTAATAAATAAATCTATTTGGACAACAGATCCAAATTGATATTTTTCAAAAGAAGACAAAAATGACAAAGAGGTATATAAAAAATGATCAGCATTGGCATTATCAGGGAAATGCTAATCAAAATCACAATGAAATATCACTCTTACTCCAGTTAACATGATTGTTGTCAAAAACACAAAAGATAGTAACAAGTGTTGGTGAGCATATGGAGAAAAGGAAACAAACATGGTTGGTGGGAATATAATTGGGACAACCATTTAAAATAGTATTGAGGTTCCTCAAAAATTAAAAATAGAACAATCATATGATCCAGAAATTCCATTACTAGGAATATATCCAAAGGAAATGAAATTGGTATGTTGAAGAGACATCTGCTCTCTCATGTTTATTAAAGCACTATTCACAATAGGCAAGAAATGAAGTCGAGTGTTCCTTGACTGAAAAATGGATAAAGAAAATGTGTTATGGGTGCATAATGGACTACTGCTAAGCCATAAAAAGATGAAATCTTCTCATTTGTGACAGCATAGATCAAACTAGAGGTTATTATTTTAGGTGAAATAAGACAGGCAGGCACAGAAAGACATGTACTGCACGGTTTCACCATATGGGAATCTAAAGAACTTTATCTCATAGAAGTTGAGATAAATGGTGGTTTGCAGAGGCTGGGGAGGGAGAGGGTATGGAGGAATGGGGAAGGTTGATCAACAGGTACTATTTTCTACTTGGATAGAGGAATAAGTTCTCGTGTTCTGTTGTGCAATAGGGTGATCATAGATAATAACAGTATATATGTATATATATATATATATTTGAAAACATAAGAGAACAGTTTATCCTCTTTTATTTTAAACTTTAATTCCTGCAAATGCTCAACTAAGAAGCAATAATCATCAGTAGATCATTATGTTACAAGTGGGAAAGGGTATCAGATTTGGGAATTGAGGACTTGGCTCCTGAGTAGTTTTATTGTGTCTTTGAGCAAATCTTTGTGTTTCTCTGATTTTAGCATTGTGTTCTCTCTGGTTTTTATTTTTTTATTTATTAATAGTATATTTTTTAAATGCTAGAAGAAAGGGTTTTGAATGTTTTCACTGTAAAGAAATGATAAATATTTGAGATAGATATATTGTCCCTGATTTGAACATTACACAATATACACACGTATCAAAACATCACACAATCACCCATAAATAAACTTCTGTGCCAATTTAAAACATTTTTAAAAATTAAAAACATTTTTAATTACATAATTAAAAATGTTTTTACATTAATTACATTTTTAATTACATTTCTAACATACATTAGATATGCCTGTTCCTTTGCCTGGGTAACATTCTGTCATTCATGAAATTCATTCATGCACCAAGGATTAACTATGTGTCTCCTATGTGTCAAACATTGTGCTGAGAGCTGAGGGTAGATAAAAGATTTAGAAGGACACAGAACCTATATTGGAGAAGCCTACGGTCCCTACCCCAACACTTGGCACATCAAAATATTCTATCTCCCCACTCACCCCAGGAAACTCACCAAAGCAGAGGTAACCACTTCCTCCCTTGGGTCACTCTGCTACTTAATAAAACTTCTGAGGTGTGATCATCTAGGGTGCAATCTTGACAGCTGGGACCCTTTTCTGTTTGTCTTGTTTCCCAAGACAAACTCATTGTGAGAATTCAATGAGCTAATAGAAAGTGGACAGTGATATAAATGTTAAGTATTATGACAGCTCCTTTGTTCTGTCATAGAGATGTTATTACCCTATGCTTGCTTCTCCCTTTTATGGTCCAAGCGTTCTACCCATTAGCTAAAGTCCTCTGGCGCTCCTAAAGCATCCCTCCAGAATTCTATGCCCAGAGTGCAGGAACAATCAGGCACTTTTGCAAGGGAACTTCTTTGTGAGTACCTATGTATGTGTATGTTTCTACTCTATAGATAAAATTAATAAATTATTTTTAAAGAAAATTCTAGGTTAGACAAGGGCTGTCCTTCACAGACAGAAGCAAGACAGATTGCATGTGCCAAGAGGAAGGGCGGAAATTGTAGGGTAACTCCAGTGAGGCCTCGTGGGTCAGCATGAGATGGAAAACAAACTGAGAAATCCAACCCGAGGGCTTTTGCCCACCAGGTTTCTGTTCTCTTCTTCTCACCCAGGAGACAACAGAAAAAACAGAGACATGAATTAAAGCAGAAGCTTCTGATCTGGTTTCTCCACCCTTCACACTATGCCACGTATATGCCAGATCAGATGCAGCCCCTCCTGCCTTCCACCCTGCTGGAACCTTCTTCACTAGCACCTCTGAGCTCTAGGATGTAGCAGAAAAGTATTGAGTAAGGAATGCCAGAGTGGGAAAGGCTGGCTGCTCTTCAAACTCTCTCCAGACCCTCTGCCTGCCCTTGATCTCTTGCCACAGGCTTGGCCTGGGTTCTGTGTGTCCCAGGGGTGCCAGACAGAGAGAGCTGGCTTTGGCTAACTCACAGTCCCACTGTGCTGAGGAGATGCAGCAGCTCCTATGCTCCTTCCTGCTTATGTCATCCCCTCAGTTCCTGCCCTTTGGA
This sequence comes from Xerus rutilus, assembly GCA_028644305.1. NCBI lineage: Eukaryota > Metazoa > Chordata > Mammalia > Rodentia > Sciuridae > Xerus > Xerus rutilus. The sequence continues at coordinate 14,683,504 of CM053415.1, read as the reverse complement.
AATAAAATGTCACAGTCATGATTCACTGAAATAAGGTTGTAAGTTGCATACACTTTAAGGTCTTGGCAGGAACCTTGTAGGAGCATCTCCATACCTTCAACCCTTCCCTTCCATCCTTTCCCATTCTATGCTAATAGACTGCTCTTGCCAAAGAGCACCCCTTTGTGACCTTTGGACCTGATTGGTCCAAGACTGCATATAAGCTTCTGCAGTTAATGTAGCTTCTGGAATAAACAGTGTTTTGTGCATCTCGCGCTGGTGTTTCTGCGTCTCACTGGGGCAGAGCAGATTCTTTACCTACACCCCGGGCCTGGGGAATTTGGTTCCGCAGACTGCCACTGTCCAGAAAGACCCCATATCGTCTTCCTCCATGAAGACCCCTCCCTTGTCTTTTCTGGACCCCAACTTGTCGAGCAGGACCCACGTGGCACCTCTCCCAACCCCACTTAAAGCACTCTTGGACCAACCAGGTCCAAAGGTCACAAAGGTTGCTCTTTGGCAAGAGCACAGTCTATTAGCATAAAATGGGGAAGGATGGAAGGGAGGGATTGAAGGAATGGAGAGTGCTCCTACAGAACCTCACTGCTCTCATCTGTAAAATGGGTGGGTTATATTCAGGACATCTTCTGTTCTATACTTTTATGATTCCAACTTGTCCTTGGCAAAAGTGGGTTGTCTTACCTTGGCTTTCTCTGGTTGGAATTCACCTCCAGTGAACCTGAAGCATCATAGCAGCACGCTGGGTGGCTTGAGAGAAGAGGTGTGGTCTTATTCTTCCAGTTTTCTTGTCAATTCCCTCACCCACTAAGGGGGAAGCCCAACCCCAAGGAAAGGGAGCAACAAAAAGGCCAGGATTTGTGCCATCTTGGAAGGCCAAGACCTCTCTGGCATTCACCCTGTCCATAAGACCAGCCTCAAGTCTCTAGCCTTCTGGTTTGAGTCATTTTTGATTTATCCAGAATCTGGACCACTTCCGCATTTTCTTTAGTGAATTTTTCTGTTACCATTTCCTTCTTGGAATTCACCGCCCCCGTCTCAAGTTTTCTTTAGCTCCATGCATTCCAGGGCCTTTCCTCAGCTATATTGTGTTTGAAGTCTCTTTGCAGATACCTCCAGGTAACACAGCTGCCCTCATCCCTCCTCCTCAGCCCTTGCCAGCCTGGCTTCTCCCTACCCTGGTACTCTGGCATGGTTCACTCCAGGGTGCTGATGGTGTCTGTTGCCAGAACCAACTGAATCCCTTGATGTTTAGCAACCTGTGACGGCATTTGCGCTCCTTTTCTCCAGCTCCCTTCAATAATGCCCTTGCCCCTTGTGCTTCCCTCTTCCTCTTGTGGGTCCCTCTCCCTTTTTGTGGGTCCCTCTCCCTCTTTGCGGGTTCCTCTTCCTCTTTGTGGGTCCCTCTCTCTCTTTGAGGGTGCTCTGCTGTCAACACGGGCACTTGCCTGGAATTCACCCCAGACCCATCTTTCTCTGCCCTCTTCACATTCTTGCCAGGACCTTCCCCAGCACTTCTGCAGATTGGTCCAAAAGATATCTCCAAACCGGGATTTCCCCCTAAGATCCAGATCCACATGCCCGCTTACAGGAAGTGAAGATTCCAGTCTTAACTAATTCCCTTTAATTTTCCTCTCTGCCTGCAGGATCAAATGAACAAAGGGCCTGCTTCCTCTTCCTCCACTCCTCAAGGCCCTGGTCTCATCTCTTGTCACTTCTGACCTCCCACTCGCATGTTCCCCTCACTGATTTCACAAACAGGCCCTTCTGTCTCATGCCTCCTTCATATTTGACTACCCCTTCTGAAACACCCCCTCCCCACCTGCAGTCTCCTGATTTAGGTTGTCTTTAAGGTTCAACTCAAGTGCTGCCTCCTGGGAAGTCTTTCTTTCAGGAAGCCTTCCTGGAAGCCCACACCCTCCCAGCCCAGGTAAGATGTTAGGGTAATGGCCAGCCATACACGACACACCTCATGCAGCCAGGAGATATTTATTCAGGAGGGTGGGCGCCCAGGAGGAGGAAAAGGGCAGAGGGGACGTGGGACAGGGAATTTATAGGGCCCGCTACAAAACGCGTGGCAAGCTATGGATTGGTCACTTCAAAACTGGCTCCATAAGCGGCGGTGATCTTCTTTGATGTGGCTGAAAAGGTAATCTGAGCGGCCAGGCTTTGTTCTCTCCGGGGGGAGGGGGGAACTGCTGGGGAACTGCCTTGGCTTTAGAGAGGGGAGGGGCCCAAACAGTGTGGGGAGGGCTGATTTTACCTTGCGTAAGACACCCTGTGGTCTGGACTCTCATAGCAACCATTTTGCTATTTACTCATTTGCTTTCTCCACTGACCCCAGGATGGGGGCTTTGTGGTTTATGTTTTTTTTTCTTCTACCTAGCAAAAGACTTTTAGAATCAGCCTCAAATTAGGCTTTTTGAATAAATGATGAATACATGAGCAAAGGAATGAATTAATGCCCACTCTATGCTCCTCCTAGGGACCAGATGATCTACTCTTTAACCGTATAGGCTTCCAGGTCAGAGGTGGAGGGTTTTGGCTAGGGTTTCCATTAGGTTCCTGAGGGGCTACTATCTGCTCCTCTCTCCTCTCCGAGATGATAGATATTCAAGATCAAGGGGAGCACACTATCAGTGCATAAAGGAGGTGGGAGAGGCAAGGCAAGTCCGGGGGTTTACATTCACCAAAGCAAAAACTGGCAAGGCCAGAGAAGCAAGCCAAGTCATCTCTGATGAAGACAACTCCTGACCAGAAGTGTGTGGGCTGCCCCGGTTCCCTTCTCTGCTCATGGTTGTTGTATTCTCTGCCCCCACCTCTGAGTCATACTGACAACTTCCCTCCTTGCCTCTAACCTCCTGACCACCTCTTTGCTCATTTCTTTCCTCAGTACCTTTGTCCAGTGGTGCCTTCGGCAGTCCAGGAGCTCAGAGCCCCACAGCTGACCTTCCAGTCATGAGCAGGACCGGGACGACCTTCTTGCTATTCATGGGTGAGCCTGGGCCCTGTGGAAGAGGGACTAGGAGACCTGAGGTGGAGTGCTCCAGGCCTCTGAACTGGGGATCAGGGTCTGAGTACGGAGACAGACTGGATGCTAGGAGGAGGCTGGTATGTAGGGCTTGCGATCTGTAGTTTGTGGAGGGAGAGGATATTAAAGAACCAATTTTGGGAGAATTCACTGCTGGAAGAAAGGTCAGCCACATTGACATTTCAGAGGCAGAACAAATCAATTTTGTGCTGTGTCCATAGTCCCCCTTCAGGCCCCACATTTACCTAGACTCTCCCTTCTAGAAGCCCCAGATGTAGGGATGGGGAAAGCTTGCATTCAGAGCTTGGGTATGGCTCTGCGGAAATGAAGAATTGAAACTCGACAATAGAACAATGGGTGAAGAGTCACCTGTGCACCATGCAAAAGAGAAAAGTGAGGTGAATGTAGGAGCCCAGAAGTCCAGGAGACTCCGGGGTGTTGGACCTAGAGGGTAAAGCGGGAAGCCGGGGCCCTGGAAGATGGAACTGAACATTTGGGGTTGGTTGTCAGGCAGGAGGAAGACCCTTCTCCAAATCCCTCTCTTACTCTCTTCATCAGCTTCATCTCTTGGCTTCAACTTGGACACAGAGAAGGTGACAACCTTCCGTGTGGACAGTGCTGGGTTTGGACACAGCGTAGTCCAGTATGCCAACTCTTGGTGAGGACCTGGTAGTGACTTCCTGTTAGCTTTCATCAGCTCCTCTCCCCACACAGAGCCCTGTCCTTCCCCATCTCACACTCTCAGGGCATTATTTGCACACTTTCTCTCTATTGGGTGTGGCAACTTTTCCTAGTGAGAATGTTTGGTCTGAGAGTAGATATTGTCTTGTTTTTCAAAAAAAATTGTTCATTGATTTATTCCTATTTTTAAATTTCTATCGGTTCTTTTTAGTTATACATAGCATTAGGATTAATTTCAATACAATTATAAAAGCATAGAATATAACTTGCTTAATTCAGTCCTCAGTACTGCCCTTTCCCACCCCACTGTCTTGTTTTTGCAATAATCACAGCTAACATTTATTGAGCACTTACTAAGTACCAGGCATTGTAGCGTAGATGTTATAGATGGGCACTAATTTAGCCCTTACCACAACCTTATGAGGAATCAGCCATTCAACAAATGTTTATTTAGCATCTATTATATAATCTCAGGAGCAATGTACCAGAGAATAAGTCAGACAAAAAGGCTGTCCTTGCAGAATTTAAATTGTTCTTAATCTTCATTTTATAGATGAAATCAAGGCTCAGAGAGGTAGAACAAACTTTGCGGAGCAATAGCCACGTTCCAGCAAGGCACTCTTCACTGCAGTGTTCTTTGTCTCCCCATAGGGTGGTGGTTGGAGCCCCCAAGGAGATAAAGGCTGACAACCAGACAGGTGGCCTCTACCAGTGTGCCTACAGCAGGGGCACATGCCAGCCCATCAACCTGCAGGGTGAGTCCCTGCCCCTGCCTGGGACACAGCACCAGGCTCCAATGCTCTGGGGCCAGTGGAAAGCATAGGAGTCCCACTGGCCAGCTTCAGCTCTGTCTGCAACTCCTCGACCTCAGACAGGAGGTTCCTGTATCCCCAAGACCTTTCAACCATTGCAGCCCTGCACTCCCTCAGCTCCATCAAGACCTGGAAGCCCCCTTCACATATTAGACCTCCTTGTCTCCCAGGTTAGGTGATCTCTACCCATGTCTTACTGTCTCTGAGGGTGAGCATGCATGTGTCTGTCTCCTTAGTCCCCCCAGAGGCTGTGAACATGTCCCTAGGCCTGTCCCTGGCAGCCACCACCAAGCCTTCCCAGTTGTTGGTGAGTTCCTCTGGGTCATAAAGGGGTTCTGAGGGAAGGATTGGGACCTGGGACTCCTGAGGTTGGGGATCTTGTGGATGGTAGAAGTGCTGAGATGAGAGGGTGAGCAGGACAGGGACAGCTCCTCCTACTAGCCCTGTGTTCCCAGGCCTGTGGCCCCACTGTGCATCACGCGTGCAGAGAGAACATGTATTTGACTGGGCTCTGCTTCCTGTTGGTCTCCCCCTCTGTGCGGGGCCAAAGGCTCCCAGCTGCCTTGCAGGGTGAGTTTTGGGTGATCTTTTGGGGAGCTCACATATGTCCAACTGGGGTCAGAGATGCTTTTACCAGAGTAATTAGAAGGGGGTGGGGCATCTAAAAAAAGTTTACTGGACAGTGTAGTGGCTCCGAACATGGCTGGGGAGTCACTGCCTGTTTTGAAACCCTGTCCCATCACTGTTCAACTATACAACCTTTCTTATGACCTTATCCTCTCTAAGCTTTGGTTTCCTCATCTGCCAAATGGGGATAATAACACATCCAACATTGAAAGTAAGATATATGATCCATGGCCAGAGTTTAGCATAGTACCTGGCTCAAAGTGAGAGCTCTATTAATGCAAACTGCTGTTATTTTTAGAGAGAAGGGGATTCATGTTCCTCCAGTGTGCCCTGAGATAGATATAACCAGTTGGTTTGTCCAGCCGTCTTGGAATGGGTGGTGAGGGTGCAATCTAAGTTGTGTATGTATGTGTGTGTGTGTGTGTGTGTGCAAGAGCCTGTGCTCATGCAGGTCTAGGCACAGGGCTTGGCTTCTCTGGTGCTGATGGGAAATCCAAGATAAAGAGGCTGAACAGTGAGCTTTTCAGTCTTAACCATGGCAGACTGAGGCCACTTCTTGGTTTCACATTCACTCTGATGCCCTTGGGGAAAACATCTGACTACTGAAGGATGCCCCTTCCAGCACCTCCTTAGATCTAGACTCCACCCAAAGGGGCCATCAGAACCCCCAAGGTACCAATCTTGGAAGAAAGGGGAAGCTGGGAAGCAGGAATGGAATGGGGGTCTCCCCTCCTAAGCCCAAAGTTTCCTTTTCTGAGGACAGATCGTACATTTGCCCAAAAGGAAAGTAAGGGCCCATATTTAAGCTGAGAACAGAATAGGACCAGTGTGTAGCTGTTGCCAGGGATGATATTAAAAATAGTGAATGAAAGTACAGTTCAGCACTGACCAATAAGAACAAACACTGACCAGGGCTTGCACAGGCTTCTTTCCTTGCGGGAAGTTGGGGGTAGTGGGAAAGAAATGGAGTCAGGTCCAGGGGGAAGGAAGGCTCTCGGCTTCTTATCATCTGGATGGAAGGAACTTTCACTTTTCTATTTTTTGATTGACAAGTCTGAAGCAGCTCAATCACAGTTGCAGCCTCTCTGAGACCTTAGGAGACTCAAGGGCCCTTTAGACATGGGGTTAGGAAAGCCCTTCTTTCTGACAAGAAGAGGACCAGGATGTGGGGGCTGGATTCTGATTGCCAGACTGGAGTAAGGGGAAAGGTGTTGGGAGAGAGAGTTCTTGTGACCAAAAAGCTAAGGTCATGGATTCTTGGGAGTATACATTGGAGGACCAGGGCCACCTCCTTCTCTAGAGTGCCCAAGGCAGGATCAGGATATCGTGTTCCTGATTGATGGCTCAACCAGCATCTCCCGCCAAAATTTTGCCACAATGATCAACTTCGTGAAGGCTGTGATGAGCCAGTTCCAGAGACCCAACACCCAGGTGAGCCCTCGGGAGAAGTGTGCAAGTCCACTGGGCACTGCTTGGGGGAGGCACTTGCTGGGGAAAGCCTGGGGACCTGGTGAAGCAGTCTCAGACCTCAGCTCTATATGGTTCTCCCAGTTCTCTTTGATGCAGTTCTCCAACCGTTTCAAGATACACTTCACTTTCAAGGATTTCATCTCCAGCTCAAACCCTCTAAGGCTGCTGGATTCTGTAAACCAGCTGGGAGGATACACTCACACAGCCACAGCCATCCAAAAGGTCATGTGAGTCCAGACTTCTCCCACTTCCTTTCCCAAAGCATCCAGATCTTCCTTTGAGCCTCACCTGCCTTCTCAAGAAAAGGACAGGCAGAGACTGAAATCTAGCCTGGGACTCCCTTACCAAGTTGAGGACCCTCGAGTGGTACTGTAAGAGGCATGGCCTCCTTTTCACAAAGGCATCGGAGGCTGCTGTAGTTTTGTTTCACAGGCCTCTGGACCCTCTTCTTTCCTGACAGAAGCCAACTGTTCACAACACAAAACGGGGCTCGTAAGGATGCCACCAAGATCCTGATTGTTATCACTGATGGGCAAAAGGAAGGGGACAGCCTGGAGTATAAGGATGTCATTCCCAAGGCTGAGGCAGCAGGCGTCATCCGCTATGCAATTGGGGTAGGGCATGAAGATGCTGCCTGCTGCTTCTCCCCAGCACTTCTTGTCAGGCAACTTCCCTTTCAAGGGTAGAGATGCCCAGTTCTCTCATCTTCTACTGCCTTCAGGATGAAAACTCAACTTGGGGACTCATAATCCTTTCCCTCAAACCTTTTGATGCTATCTGAGCCTTATTTTTCTCATCTGTGCTATAAGACTGACCCTGTAGGGTTCTTGGAAGAGATCAACATCCAGGACATGTAGGCATATTATATTTCTTATTTTCATGGAGTTGATCTTTTCTGGGGACAGGTTGGACAGGCGTTTCAAAAGCTACATTCCTGGAAAGAATTAAACGACATTGCATCAATGCCTTCTCATGAACACATATTTCAAGTGGAGAACTTTGGTGCTTTGAAGGATATTCAAAACCAGCTCCAGGAGAAGATCTTTGCTATTGAGGGTAAGTCAGAGATAGAGCTACCTGCTTCAGAAATCCTCATCCACAAGGACTTTTCCTCTTTGAATCTAGATTCCTATGTCATGGGCAGTAACCCTTGCTGTAGGTGTTAATTTCTAATCTTAGATTCTCCTAAGAATCCTTGCTGGACTTGGAAAAGCTCATCCTTCTCCCTGAAATCTAAGCATCATGTCTTCCCCAGGTACGGAGACTGTAAGCAGTAGCTCTTTCGAAATGGAAATGTCCCAGGAGGGTTTCAGTGCTGTGTTCACACCTGTGAGTAGAGTCCCTTCAGGCTGGTGATGTAGAATGAGGAAGAGTGGGGAGGAGGGATGGCAGCGGGGAGTGGATGGTTGTGTGGAGCTGGTGGCAGACTTTGTTTGGATTAGGCTGGCTTCTTGCTCTGTCCTGCTCAGCCCTGGAATCTTTGCCTCCCAGGATGGACCAGTTCTGGGGGCTGTGGGGAGCTTCAGCTGGTCTGGAGGTGCCTTCCTGTACCCGCCACATATG